>OY986055.1:26014591-26496394 GCA_963920205.1 Stenodema calcarata
AGTAGTGTGATAACTAACGGAGCATTGATTTCTCCTCGAAACCATTTCGATCTTGTAAGGAAATGAGGTAATCACAGCCATGTGGAATTGCTGCATTTCCAGGATCACTGATAGTTGAACGTTTGTTTGAGCTCACCCGATCAGTGTCTACCGGTTTAAATGATAAGCAACAAAAATACTGAACGAATCTAGTAAAGTACAAGTGAGTATGAAAATCCACATGGGGCACACGTTGGTCGTATAAGACCTTGAAGTGTCATATGAGACCATCTAAGGACCACATTGGCCGTACCGTTCAAATTTGAGCTTACTACCATTCTCTCACACTTTCGCACAAAAGTTGTATAAGTTATGCGAGCAGCATTATGTGAATAGTTAAGATTTCGAGTTTTTATCGTCTGAGTAGCTTTTGAAGTTATGAAAAATGGGGGAGTGTACTCGTAACTTTGATAGGCAGTTGAGGTGATGGCTGATCTGCTGCAGATCGACAGAGAGAGGAATTTCAGGTGGCCCCACAGATATATCTTTTATATATAATAAAAGTATAAATCAGTTAGCTGCGGAGTAAGAAGAACTTCCACCAAGAACCGCCCACCACAGCAGCAGCCGCTGATGCAGATTCCCAAACGAGCCTACAAGGAAGAGTTGCCGATCGCAGCTACAAAATACAACGACCTCGGACCTGACGATACCCCATGAGTATCCCGAGTGGTACCGAAATCTGAAACACTCTTCGGCAACGATGGACGCTCTACCGCAGCCAGACGAAGATTTTTTAAAAAGAAAATACTAAAAGCAGCCATTAAGGTATTTTTATTTTGTCCACTGAAGGAGTTGGACATCATCCGAACGGCGGAGATGAGAGGATTTTTCTTGCACTTGTCTTGAAGGTAACGCGACAGGCAAGATGCTATTCCGTTGGTTCCTCCATTACCTTGGGACTCGTCCCAGAGAAAACACTGCCCCTGGTGTGAAACCAAGTCAAAAAACTCTGCAACTTCTTGACAATACGGTTTATTATCTTCTTCGAGTAGATCTACTCCCCCTAATCTATCTATCACCCTAATCTAATAATATAGATGAAACTCTAGCTCAACGTCCAAATTGAATTTTTTTAAACGCATATGTATTATTTCACTATAAATATGTCCAATTTCACACCCAGACAATTTGGATTGTGCCGTGGCACACGTTTCCCTCATCTCCATACTTACCTCGAAAAATTTTGTCTTGCCAACCTTCAGAGTGAGAAGATTACGATCAAACCATTTTTGAAGCGAATTAATCACTCTATTCGCCAATTCATACACTTCCTTCCGATCAGTTCATTGAAACAATAAATTTGTGTCGTCTGCAAAAAGACAAATTTTAAAAATTTTTGGTTATTAATATAAACAAGGAACAACGTGGCCCCAATGTGCTTCACAGTATTATTCCATAATTATTATATTCCCACTCCAGCAGTTGCATATTACGAAGAAAACTTGCGGGCTCCTGTTTCTCATCTTCTCCAGGAATCCAGTTCAAGATCACGTCTTGCTTTCCCCACTTGCACCCTCGATAACGTTCGAAAGTAATAACAAACCTCGGCGAGAAGCGGCATCATGGGGAAGTAAAATCGGCCCAAGAAAGAAAATCCCGCTTCAGGTGTATGCCGAAAAGGACACTCCCAGGCATCCTCCAGGTCCTCTTTTTAATGAAGGCCCCCCTAAAGAAAATAGTGAAGCTACCCCTCTCCATTATCTGGCGGGATGCCCTGAGGGCACCGCCCGCAGGCCTCTGCAAGCTCCAATTTTCGGGTTCACTGCAGCTGATGATTGAACGGAAATGTAGTTTAAATGCCGCGGGACCGAGGAAATCGCGCCACTTCGCCACTTTTGCTACCCCCCTCTTCACAATCGCCTTCACAATCACTCTTCGAATGGGTTTTCTGTTCTTTCCACAAGCTAAGAGGTGTTCAATGGTACATCGATTTACTCAGTTTCACGAAATCTACTTTTGGTTCTGGCATTTCCCCCAATTTTCACGATCCGTTTTCCTCGTTTGGGATGTCGACCTCTTCGCCAGAAATAACGAGAAACGAGTTTTCTCCATATTATGTTGGATCTGTTTCTCATGCTAATAACAGAGTATCGAAACTACGGGCAAATTATGTTCTGCTCATGAATAACGCAGGACGAACATTTAAATGGTATAGGTAAATATGCGAATGCCTTGTCCCTTCTGAGCAATTTCAGAACGTTCTTCACCAGACCATTTCATTTACTCGCGCGTATACTCCGATTAAACCAAATAAGTAAGGTTCAATTATATCATCGTTTTAATAACTTTACCATTAAGGTGGGTTTTTAAATTATCACTATACTGTAAAAGATGCAATAAAAAGTTCACCTGTTGGTTTCCAAGTATCTTGAAGTCCAATATCCAGGCAGGTGTGCTGAATACAATTCTCTTCTTTCTGGGGACGAATTCTATCGACTCACCTACTGAAAATAAAGAACAGAGTCAATATTCCCTCATTTATTGTGGAACGAAGGAACTCGTAAATTCCCACTGCAGAAAATGCGAAATAGAGAATACCTACTACATGGATGGTACAGGGAAGGTATCATGTAAATTTTACTATTGATGTCAATGCCTTCCAGAACAAATAGATTCGACACGACACAGAATGAACGTTTCTTTGGGTGTTGTTCCTAAGAGTCTCTAATAGTCATCTACTTCAGGGGTGGACCCAGACTTTCGATGGGGGGGGGGGGGGGGTTCATGAGGCTCTTAACTTAACTTAAATAACTTTTTTGAGTTGACCAATCGATTTTTTAAGGGGGTATAATTATCAAATTATTACATGTATCCAATTTCTAGGTATAATTTCTGGAACCGACTCTCCGACTCTAATAAATATTTTTGTGTCGGTAGGGAAATGTCCTATAGGGAAAGCATGCAATTTGAAATTGTTTCCGAAAAAATGTTTTTAGAGTCGGTTCATGAAGTTATAGCTACAAATTTGATACATGTAATAATTTGATAATTATACTTATTAAAAAATTTAATTAGTCAAATCGAAAAAGCTAATCCTTTGCCAAATTGAGCGTTTTTTATTTCATATTAATCCCATTCAATCTGATTGGATCAGGGGTAAGTTGCTTAACTTTATCGAGTCTATAGACTACACGAATGGGGTGTCGGACACCCCAACGCCCGTTCAAAACGCTGCCATTTGGAAAAGCTCGCCTGTACATACACTTCGGTTCATACCCTACCCAACAAGCCAGTTTTCGTGTTCAGTCTTTCATCAGTTCTCATGCAGGAAGTTTGCAAGGTCACTCTGGTGTGCATCCGTCCTATGTGCAAACATCGACCACAAAAATGCTTCAAATGCTACCTCAGATTTTTTTTTCAATTTTAAACATTACACTATTACCTACTAGTCCATAGTAGGCACTCATAATAATTATTAACCTATGTTGAATATTGCATGGAACATATTCGTTGTAGGAGAAAAATTAGCCATTTCGTAATATAATATAATATTGATATAAGTCAGTAATATATTATATTACTGACTTATATCAATATTATTGACTTTTGAGGTTTATAAGATAAGGTCAATTTTAAAGTGCTATTATGAGGACACCAATGTACTTTTCGGTGTGCACTCTTTTTCAAACGTTAGTTCCTAACGTCTAATTGGCGTTTTAGAAGATTTTTCTCCTATATATTTTTTCTAACCGGAATCATGACTTATTTTGATAAAAAGGAAATAATGATTTTTTTCTCAGTCAAGTTAAGTGTTTCAAAATGATAATGGTGCAATAAATCGAGAATTTTTTCTTTTTTTTTTCTTGACCCGTTAAGCAAATAAGAGGGAAATCATTTTTTTTCGGCTTGGGGTTGAGCTACAAAAATTGCACGAGGAGAACCGGGTACTGGGGTGTTGGACGCCGTGTATCACATGGTGCAAAAAACACCCGTGAAGTCTAGCGCACCAGACAGGTGGACTAATAATAAGTCCACCTGTCTGGTGCGTACTTATTGGGAGGATGAAGGTTACATTTATTCACTCGTGATCGTGATAGCCAATCAGGGATAACCTAAAACTTGAGTAGCTTCCTATCAATTTCGGGAAACAGCCGTCACCAGAACCCGCGGAGAAGGAGCCTAAAAAGTAGGAGCCGTGTAATGACGACTACAGTTACTTATCGGGCTCTTTCTACTGTCTTCACATTCTCCTGCTGATGACTGGTGGTGTAATGATTTTACCGAAAAAAAAAGTGGCGGCCCTAAACCTTTTTTTCCAAGAATCACGTTTGTACTGCCATTGCCTCATCTGTATTACGTATTAAGAACAAAATTGGTTATTAATGTTTAATGTTATTGCGATAGTAATAACAACTTCTATAAACAGTACCCAGAAGAAGGTTACATCCAATAAGCTATTTTATGTGTAGGAACATCAGGTAGTCACCATCAAATTCCCTGTTATAATATATTCGCTGAAAACCAAACCTCTTCTAGAATTATTGATCTTCAGTTAAATAACATATGGTGTGATAAAACTCAACTGCCCACCCACTTGGGAAACCTTTGCTTTCCTATTGTCTAACACGAGACATTGTTTTCAAATGGACAGTTGATCGAGAGGTTGAATGAATGATGACCCATCTCCGCATGAATAGAAGGTCCCTTCAAACATCGCTAAACGTCTGTTTAAGCTCGGACGCGGCTAACGCCAATCCGAGCGACGGAACCAACAAATAAACTATCGGATGCCGGAGAGGGCATCCTGTTATCGATCACGACATCCGATGGTTAACCGTTAGAGGAACACGAGCAACCGTATTTGTCCTCATGCTCGGCGACTTGACCAGAGCTCACGATTCGGCGTTCTTCCTGTAAAGTAGACGGTCGGAGGAGCATATTCCTAGAGTGCAGCCGAGTCCCGTTTCGGAAGGTTTTCGTTCATTAACCGAGAGTTTAACCATAAATTAACTAAGTACCGGTATAATTGGCGAGTAAATCATATCACAAACCGACCGTGACCTTCGGGTCGAGGTAGAAATCATGATGTTTTATTCCGCGTTCTTCCACTTACGACCGCTGAGATTATTATTATTGAGTTAACGAAAGCAGTGGCGTAACTGGAGTAGTGCAGTGGCACTCAACATTTCGGAAAAGCAATTCTTCTCTTCCTCCATCCTGTTTCGGGAGAATTGCCGAGTCCTTATGCAAAGTTTGTTCGAATAAATAACAGTATTCAGCAATCACTGAATAAGCAACATCCACACGTTTCACTCATCTGCCTAACTATACACACTTCGGTCTACTATAGTTCTCCGGTCGATTCCACTTTATAGAGATTATGCTGCTAATCGATTGAGGTTTGAACCTACTTCGGTGTTTCCTGACACAAAATATGTTATATTAGAACATCCTGAACGCTTAAACAGTCAAACTAAACGTTTAAATGTGTTGAGACCCGGAGCAATTTCATCAAAATTTAACGCCTTCAACTTGCAAAAAAAATAGGGTACCTACTTAGTTGCTAAGTATCTTGATTTTTTTAAACACCCTCACTAGATTAGGTTGTTTTTCAATTGAGATAATCGTCTCTAGGTGACTGTAGTATTTTTGAAAGAGCTCTAAGATACTTAATGGTGGCTCAGAGGTCAAAGCAGCTGCCAGTGACTTAAAATGTGATTTAAATTCAAGATTCCTGGCACTGGCAGCTGCTTCGACCTCTCAGCCACCATTCAGTATCGTAGAGCTCTATCAAAACTGCTACAGTCACCTAAAGACGATTATCTCCATTGAATAACAACCTAATCTAGTGTAGAGTATTTAAAAAAATCAAGATACTTAGCTACTACCCAATGTTTTCTTGGCAAGTTGAAGGCTTCCATCTAGTTCATCTAGACTTCATTTCCAGATGAAACGGTTTTTGATTGCTTGACGATGAGCAGGACCTATGTAAAGGGTTGGAAGAACTCTAACTACCACCAAGTCAAGATAATATCTTGACATTATTTATATGGCATTATCTTGACATTATTAAAAACTAATATATTATATAGTTCTTAATAATGCCATGTATGAATTCCTCGCCCTTGATAGGGGATCCGAACCCCTGCCAAACAATAAGACACTTCAACAACTTCACACCTATTTTCTCAAAATCGGAGTCTCTTCAGGTTTCACTTCATTACTTGATTTTCAATGGTATAACCCAATAATTATTTGTCATATTTTCCAAGTGTCCTCGATATTATGGGACCATCACAGTAAGTATTTCAGACTTACGATTCCTCTCCATCTAAAAAAGAACAAAAAAAATAAGGAGTTTTTTCAAGTCAATAACCACCAAGCTAGAATATACATTGTATTTTCTTCTTGATTTCGGGTAAATTTTCAATGGTACAGTAAGTTTTCCATCACATACCTAAGTGATTTATATATATACCTACTTATACGTTTAAAAAACTGCTATGGTTTATTAGGTATTCATGCCATTATTCCAAATGTCACACTTGAGTACACACTTGGCGCAGTTCTGTGGTTACCCAAGTTAAACGCAAACTTAGGAAAATTTCACATAGATCATAGTATCTGTGTGAAATGTTCAATAATTTAATTGCATCCAACGGTTAGTAGATAACTCCAGCTTGTTTCAACTCTCACTATCAATAATTGAACAAATTATTTGTTCATAGGAGTGAATTTAAACTAAAATGTCAATACCTGTCCCACACCTCAAGTTGCTGATTTTAATGGCAGAAAAATTATCTTTTTTTTCTCAATTTATAACCTACCTATCCCATTACGCTACCAGTCCCATAGGTGCGACTTATCCTCCCTCACTTTTTTTTAAATTGGCGCCAACACTTTAGAAATCTTCATTTCATTATCATTCATGATTGGCAACACTCTAGCAGATTTTCTCCCAAATGAGGAACTTCTCCCACTTCACCCATTTCTCCCATTTCACAGAACTTCTCGCTCCACGTTCCTTGCCACGGTGTTTTCATGAGTGTAATTTCACTTCCTATCTCCTTCACGCAGTGATGTTTCCTAACAAGTAAGTTTGATTCACGTTATATTACAGTTAATTTGAGTGTTTATAAGGGAGTTCGATAACGTATAAATGTTGTTAATAAGAGACTCACATGTAATCGTTCAAGTTGATATAAACCCCAGAATTTATTTTCCCTCGCCCTTTCAACAGTGAGGGGCGATAGAATTTAAGTTATTTAAATCATGATCATATGGATTCTTTAAGCAAGTTATTGTAAATTTATATTTTAGCCACGTTTAGCATAGAAATTTGCTACAGGAGCCACTCAGCTGATTCTGGGCATATGCTCCTTCAAGTGTAAGTCCTACATACCAAACTAGTGTTAACTGGAGCAAACAGTATTACCAAAAAGGTCATAATAAATGTTGAAATGAAGAAGAATTTATCGTCTGACTTCTAATTCTCTTGGATTTTCTGTTGGTTAGACAAACAGTACCTACGTCATTGGGGTAACCCTGAATACTCGATTCCACGGGGTATCCCTGCCCGGTATCGACTTTG
The DNA here is from genome assembly GCA_963920205.1 of Stenodema calcarata. Taxonomy (NCBI): domain Eukaryota; kingdom Metazoa; phylum Arthropoda; class Insecta; order Hemiptera; family Miridae; genus Stenodema; species Stenodema calcarata. Next base: position 26,022,165 of record OY986055.1, read on the forward strand.
TCGAACGCATTTCGAGGTAACCCTGAAATCGAATCTAGACGCTGGGTTACTCTGACTCTGGGGTAATCGACTCTCTTCTTCCGGTCCTGATTCGGGACGGAAGGCACTTGTTTAATAGAGATGAAAGTCTGTTCTACAACTCGGCAACCAAGATGTGAACTATTGAATTTTAGCGCAAAATTATGAACTAATTCATTATGTAGCGCTTGATAAGGACGAGAGTGTGACCAATGAGACCATAGTATGCGACCATCAGGAGACCTGCATCTACTTTCCAAATTGTAGCTCATTACCTTCATTTTTTGCAATTATTAATTTTTTGGGTTAGGTGGAACATGAGTTGCGTCCACACATGTTGGTGGTTCAAGTATTTCCCTCCTTAGTTCAGCGATAAATTAGTGCAACTTTGTGGGGCGCCGTGTACTTGGAATTCCTTCCACCTCCAAGAATATCGATCAAGTATTAATATTGACCTAATATTGTTCTTTATGTTAAGTACCATCAATAATCGATTTTCGCTTCAAGGGCCCCGGAGGCTTTTCTGGAAGACTGAAAACGGCCCTGATCGACGCTATCGAAGTATTCGGTGATTATGAGCCGCAGGCGGCGCAAAGAGAAAAGTGTTATATCCTCGCATTAAACCCTATTGTGCTCTCTTTCATTTTTCTTGTTCATCACCTTCAAGGCGGAGAAGGAACGTCCGCTAATCCGCTCCAGATTTCCTTTCCAGAAAAGGCTGCTAACCGGGAGTTTTTCCTTTGCGGGATTTTTAACCGTCTTGGTGGGTCTCGGGAGGACGACCGTTCGGCTGGCGTTTCGCTTTTTAATGTGATTGCCGACGGGCGTTCGATCGCCGGAGCCACGCGCTCAGATCAAAGCTCGCCCTGACCGTTGAACACCGTAATGGAGAGGAGACATTCTTCCGATATTCCGTCGGTCCTGTACAAAAGATTTAAAAATCATCCTCGTCACCAGGGGGTTACGTGTGAAACAATCGACGCAAATCCTATCCCAAGCATACCAGGGTCCCCAAGTAGAAGTTCCAGAACCACAAGTAATTCTGGTAATCCTAACATTGTATGGATATTTGACGACAAAGAACCGGTCAGGTAAGTCCTACCGTTATCAACTGCCACTATTATCTAATCACGAGATGATGTGATCAGAAGGAATTCATCGTCGTGGTAAAACGTAGTGGAAATTCCCCACTGAATATGTACGAGTAAAGAGAGATAACAGGTAACTGTTTGCTTGCACCTGAGGGCTCTGAATACCCATATACAGGTAATTTGTACCGTATCGTTGAAAAACCGCATAAATATTCTATTTTCTTGATTACCGTACGATTCAAGTAAATTTCAACTCAACGCCCGGAAGAAGAATGTGCAGGTTGGGACCTCCGCAAGTGGTTGTCTTCTGGGGACGTCCAGGAAGTGATTTACTCCCATCGTGGCGCGTCCGCAGTCAAGATATTCAAAGAAACTGTACGCGTCAACGGGCTTCCCATCATCTCGTCCTTTTTTTGTGCTTTGAAAACTTCCCTCGGTGAGTGCCAGGAGTAAAAACAATGGGAATAACTGAGATAACTTGACTGTAATAGGTAACCAATAGCATCGTAATACAGTGCCGTTGCGTTCGTGATGCAAGATTGACAAATGCCTCTCCTTTCACCGTTATGTACACTTTCCTATTGGCTTTGAACGATAAGGAGGAAAACGTTCAGTCATTCAACTGTAAGCGGTTTTGCCTCCAACCCGTCCCTTAATCCTTAGCTTTGCACACAATACGTACAGAATACTACGTAGGTACCTACCTACTCTATCAACTATCTTCACAGTGCTCCAGTACTACAGACTCCTCATTTGGTGTTTATTGGAGGCAATTCTTGAAAAACACGATTAAGAAAACCAATATGATCTTCATCACCATTCAGCATTGGAATGTGGTGCGAGATTCGAATTGACCGTGATCTTCTAAGCCTTGAGCCGAGGCCGGAAATGGGTGTTCATTTTATTAGTAGAAGGTTTGATTTTAAATTATGAAAATCCTTGAATGAAAACAGACTTCATCACAAAGTTTACACTAACAGCTAGTATACCACAATGTGGTCATGCCAAAATTGCAACTTTCCCAAAATACATTCATTTTGACCTTGAAAATTGCAATTTTTCAATTTCAGTCTGCCTAACTTAAACATAAACAGTGGGTTACTGAAGGCAGACCACTCTTTTTGCGTCTTATTACAGGAGAACAATGTTGAGCCAACATTTGAAACATCCTAAAATCACAAAATTTTGATCAGTAATTTGGCAATTGAGGCGTTTGCTATCAAAACCAGGCCATTCCAAATTTGTCTGAAACCCACTTTTTTTGTATGCATATTTTGAAAGTTTAGAGGGTCCTTCATAACCTGACGAAGGGATATAGCTCAAATCTAGCTCATTACAACCCAAAACCAGATGAAAAGGTTTGCCCTCTGGATCAAATCCAGCTCATTCCAGACTTTTGCCATCTCCCACCATCTCGCATCCACCTTGCACATAATTCTCTCATTGCTTTCTGCATTTCATTTACAATGTTATTTTTCTTTGATAAATGAAAAAAAAAAAAAAAAAAAACATTCTGTTCCATTTGGCGTTGCAATTTATGACCTTTTTCACATTGTACCAAAGTTTGTCTCAACTGAAAAACTTAAGTGGATCTCATTTATTTAAAACTCGTAAAGACACAAATAGTAGCTGGTAGACTGGAAAAACCAATTTCACACAACCTAATTGAACAAAAAAACTGAAAAAAAAGCATGAAAAATCGTGTTTTTGCATCAAAATCAGCTCATTCCAACCTAATTAATGTAATTACGCCCAAGGAAATGCACCTGAAATGAAAATGAAAAACTAATAAAATTCTAGGCGGTTATATCTAAAATTAAAAATTTTAAAAAAAGTTTAGAACTCACTCTGGACGTGAGAAGTTTTTGGTCTCTCCTGTAAAATTTCCAAAAAATGGAATCAGCTGGTTTTGATAGCAAACGCCTCAATAATTGAGGCGTTTGCTATCAAAACCAGCTGATAATTATTATTGAATTTCAGTCTGCCAGTAGGTAGATTACAGCTGGCTAGGCAAGGCACACCATGGTCTATAATACCGCAGGTACTTGAATGTATTGAAATTTGAATTCTCCTAAAACTGATGAAATTTATCACCAAATTTGGCAATTTTTCAATTCAACTCAGCCATTACGTTTCAGCCGCTTAGGATTGGCAGCCAACTCTCAAACTCCTCATGTGTAACAATTTGAGGCGTCCCAAATACTGCAAATATTAGTCTGCCACGCATTATCAACCATTTGAAAGTGGCAGACTGATTAAAACATCCATGTTTGGACATAATCTATCATCTATAAAATTTCCATCCATCCTGGAGACAGACAGGTCATGTTTGTGCGTTTTCTCCACATTTAAATGGCTGCCATTTTTGAAAGCAACCACATTGAAATGGCAGACTTGGATTTTCTTACTTAGAATGGACTAGATTTTCGTAGTTTTAAATCAAACCTTCTTCGGCCTCGGCACCAGGACTATAAGGCAGTTATGTCGATATTTCTTCAGAAAAATGTCATTTTCGATCCTTATGAATCCAATTCTTACTCGAGAAAAAAACGGAGACAGGTTCGCCTCGAGACGTGAATCGGTCTGCCGAGCGGACGATCCCGACCGCAGAAATGTCTGGTCCGGTGTCATATGATAACTGTTTTGGGGTCGTCCATTTCCAGCGGCGACATGCGGCCAAGTGTAATTTTATTAGGTTCTAGCGGTGCTGAGGTTTTCCTGTGGCCTGCGACCCAGCAAGAAACATCGTGTTGGGAACTGAGCAGTTGAATGCTTTTGTATGTTACGGCTTGAGGTGCAGTTATCATATCACCGTTCGAATTCTGAAACTCTTACTTTGTCCGTCACCACCTGTAAAATGAGCTGACTAACTGTGATACGTCCGGTTCCGCCAAAGTTGTAAGTACATCATAAATTGAGGTTTTCTATTTAGGGTTTAATTAAATTATTGGTAGTTAAGGATTTTGATTACTGTATTAAAAGTGTGACCTCGCAATCGAAAACTGTGAGGAAGCTTTAAAAAGTGCGCTCTATCCACTTCCTCTGTTCAGTCTGTCATACGCTCTTGCTGGAGCGATGGTGACAATGTTTGGATATCGCCGTTTCATAGATTTTCTTTCCTAAAGAAGCTCCTGAATTTCCCTCGGTCAACACCGTCCTCTCATATTGGACTCATTTCCTAGCTCTGGTACACCCTGGTACGAAATGTGTGTTGAACGACTAACATCAATCACTCACATAAATCTCTAGTCTTCTGCATTTGACCGTCGCCGTGACACCCTACAGTGAGATGTAGAACTACCCCTTTGAAATAAGGCAAGAAATAAGCGAGAAATGAAATTGTTCTAATAAAATTGAGCACACACCAATCAATAAATAATTTCTCACCACCAGGGTCGGACTTACATATTTTGCGCCTATGGGCCCAGAGAATTTGTAGCTGGTATCCTCAAAACCCTTTTAAACAAATTTTGATGTTCGGAAACCTGTTCAGACGAGTTAATGAAAGGACTTCTGGTCCATTAGCGAATTTTCGAAGAAAAGGAAGCTATTGTTCTCAGTCCAAAATTTTCAACACTCGAAATCCGTTTCAGACCATCCTGAATTCACTGCCAAAAGATCTTCATAACCATTCAGCACTCGAACTTGGTGCGAGATTCGAAATGACCGCGATCTTCTCATTGGCTGCAATACTGTCATATCTCCAAATTTGATGATTCTGGGTAATCGAACTTTGAAAACCATTTCAACTTTGAAATATTCCGCAACGAATTTCACGAAGCCAGTTTTTAAAGCTCAGAAATTAGAGCTGTAAAACCTCGCTCGAACTGAAATGGTTTTCAAAGTTCGATTACCGCGAAGCATCAAATTTGGAGATGACACTATTGCAGCCAATGAGCGATATGTGTTTATGTATGTGCCATTCCAGACCACAAAATCTTGATAGAATTTAGATAAAAAGTTCAAATTTGCACATAAAATCTGTCTTGGTAACCGATAAGGCTATGTTCGTACATGGGCAGAATCGGGCCACTCTAAGGGGGTTCATGGGAGTTTTAAGGGAGGAAAAATTACCCATAAATTTCAAAAATGAAACAGTCTGACAAGTGACACCTCATTTTAAAGGGTTTTTTTACGCTGAACACGATGGTGAAGTCAGAATTGCGATATCTTGTTAGGTACTCAAGATTTTCTTTGCGGTTCATCTGCTCTAATCTAATAACGGGATGAGATATCGCAATTCTAACTTCACCATCGTGTTCAGCGTTCAAAAATCTATAAACTAAGGTGTTACTCGGCAAAAAGGGAGACAAAATTTAATTTTGTTATAAAACCATGGAGACATTTTACATAGAACCAGTTTTTTCTTCGCAAATTCGCTGGTAATTCGCTGGTACTGTGGATTTTTTAAAAATAAAGCTTTACATCCACGCACCTTTTTTAATTTTTATTATTTTATTAATTTTCTTTGCCGTTTTTACGCTGTGGCCCGGGCCCACAAGGCCCCGTGGTAAAGAAAGATTACCCTAGTCAGGCTCCAAAATTTATCAATGGATGTCTTTTAGAGCACAACAACTTTCGAATTGAGAGGACGGAGCAGGCCCTGGACAAAGAGGCCTAGCCATCGCTTATTTTCGCATTTTACAAATAGCCAAACCGATTCCAAACTGACGTTTACCCGCGGAAAGTAGGCGAGTACTGGTACTACCGTAGTAGGGTAACTTGAGGTTTATGACCACAAGTCGGACCTAAGGGAAAGTTCCGGCACAACACTGTACCGGCGCGGCCGCCCTAGATCCCAATTAATGCAAAAACGGCGTTTCAACGCGCCATCAGTGTAGTAGACCCACAATCAACCCCGTTCGTGACGTCGTTGGATGAGTTTGAACCCCAAGAGGTTTCTCAGTATTTCAAGGTTCGATGATTATAATGAATCGGCTGCTTCGTCTAACGGGCAATACGGACAGGAACAAGCGGAAGATGAATTGATACGAGTCCCGGTATGGAGCTTATAATATGAATATGAACTTTGACATGCATTAGTCAACCCGCGAACATGACACTTTGTTTCTACCATTAATTGATCAATTTTGGCTCCAGAAATAAGGAGACGTAAGTACTCAATTCGTTTTTACTGCCATCTGTCATTCCAATTTGTTATTTAGGACATGCTGCCCTAAGCAGGATCATCAATTGTTGTTTCGTAAAATCATAATTGTCTGGAACGTCACCGCTGGTGGGGCATAAGCATCCAAGAGGGGTTTCTATCGAGATTTCTATTCTACCTCCAAATTAGCAGTGAGAATTCCCATGATTCTTTCCCAGCTCCAGCAAAATTGCAAATTGCAAAATTGCTCTGCCCCAGGCCACTGGAGCAACTCCCCCGCATTTCAAAACTTCAAGTCAATCACAGCCTGAGATGATATCCTTCAAAAACCTTCCAACCTAGGTAATGCAGGCCCTTACTTTGTATGTCAAAATGGCTTTTTAAGTTAAGAGGTGACCTTATGCCACTGAGAGGCCGATCTTATGGCTCTGAGGGTCAGCTTGCCCCATGTGCAGTGAAAATGCCTTGGAAGACGCTTTTCACTTCGCCGCAAGGTGTACAAGGTGTAAAGCGTATACTTCGGTTAGGCGTAAGTGGTTTGGCCGAGCGGTGCTTGGGAGGGAGGAGTATAATATAGTATATAATATTTGCCCAGTTTTGTATCAGCTCCCACGAGCATATCCATACATGGATATATTATATCCATGTATGGATATGCTCGTGGGAGCTGATACAAAACTGGGCAAATATTGCAGGGTAGCCTGGCAGCTCCGTTTTAGAGCCATTGCCGAATATAGTCTTTAGAACTTGGTGTTATGTTATTAATTTATTATTGTAACATACTGTTGATTGTTAATTTTTATTATGGTTGTCTAGTTGTTTTTTTTTTTTTTGTTCCTGGGTATCATTCTCTTATAAATACCTAAAACGTCGCGAACTCATCTGTCGATCCTAATAGGATCAAGATTTTCACATGTCTCTCCATACTATTTATATTGTACTACTTATTTAATCATTTAAATACAGCATGTTTTCTCTCTCTCTCATGCAGGCCCTTAATGAAAAATCTTCGGGTGATGGACCGGAAACGGAAAAACAGTGGAAATGGCGATGGCTAAAATTCCGGAACGTAATTACTAACTCAAAGGGGGCCCCGGAAAAGGGGGGAAGAAAAGGATCTTTTCTTTCTTCTTTATTCCTCTTCCTTCTCTTGGAGTTTCGACCTTTTTTCTCGAAAAGGTCTCTTTTTACCTTGGGGTAATTTTCGTGAGTTGTTAACAGCTCTTGGCCGAAAGGGAGGTGCCAAAAGAGGAGGAGGAAGGGTCCAGAAGATATTCTCACGCGCGAGGGGTCGTCTGCTCCGTCCAGGATGGTCGTTGGCAGAGGTTCCGCTCCAGCGGTCGCGCTCGTCCTTTTCACTTCCCAATGACCCCAAGTGCCGTCCTCGTCCATCCCCACTTCGGAGGGCCTCCGTGAAAAGTACGTGGGGGCGAAGGGGAAAACCGGAGGAAGGTTTCGAGCAGGAAAACGAAGAAGACGAAAAAAAAAAAAACGCCAATGGAAGGGCCAGTATTGTTGTGGAGGAGGGTCCCCGATGTGGGCATCATAAAGGGTTCAATGTCAGGGAGAGCAACGATTCCGGTCATGAATACGTAGATTTCCATTTCCAAATGTCTTCAACCTGACCTTCTCCAGGAGAAGTTCTACTGGCCATGGAAAAAGGTTCTACCTCGCACGAACCTTCATCGTATTCACCTCATAACCTCAACAGTGGTGACGCACTTGATAGATGTCTCAAGGTGCGCGATTTGGGTGTAATTTTTGATCGTGAGCTCACGCTGGCGGATCATTGCCGCTTGCATGGGCGTAGCCAGACTAATTTTTGTACTGTGACAAAAGGTTTGATCTTCGGAGAAGTCTACTGGGCCCCTAGTTCCCTGGGCACTCACTACGACCAGGGTTCCCCACGCAAGAAATTAGCAAATATCCTCATCAGAAGACTCGCAATTGCCACCAACGTTCAACGCTCATTGGTAATAGAAAACGGCCATACTGCGTAGAACATACCGGTTCTCGTCCAATCAGTAAAGTTAAGTTATGCCGGGAACACCACAAGTGCGTAGCCAAACTACAATTTTTGAGCTGGGGTTTGATCTTCGGAGCAGTTCGCTGAGGAAACTGTCCCCCCCCCCCCCCTCCTCTCACTACGCCAATGGCCGCATGGTGGTATATGGTGTACTTTGGCAGGCAGCTTGGTTTCCTAATACACAACACTAAAAAACATTACAGGGAATGAACGGGCTTATTCTGGAAGTATTTTGACGTTTTTATCATAAGCACCAGTGTAAGACCTACATTATTTTAGAATTTCAGATTTTTTGTTGGCAGACTATTGGCAAACTAGGCAACATGCAGATAGCCCATTCTTTCCCTGTGCTCTTGATATGTGACCCTTTTTACAATGATCGTATTCAGTCGATAGAAAGAGTTCAGCATAAGTTTTTGAAGTATGCTTACTATAAAAATCCTTGTGAAAGTGTGGTTTTGTGCTGCTTAGGGAAACTTTGCAGCTTAGCTCATTGTCTGATCGTAGAAGAGGGATTGAAACTATTTTTGCCTATAATTTTTGCATTTAATGCTCCGTCGCTACTTGGGCAGGTTAACTTCAAAGCCCCGTCTTGCCATACCCCAAGCACGGACGTATTGTCCTTGGTTACAAGCCTACAAACTATGGCTTAAATAGTCCTTTAGTGAGGATACAGAGACTTGCAAATGAACTCGATGTTGATATTGACCTGTTTTTTTTTATAGCGATAGTGCGTGCGTTAAGGCGAAAATTGCACACTCATTTTTCAAATGTCGATGAACACTCATTTTAAAGATTGTTTATTTCACGGGGAAAATCTGTTTATTTGTATTTTAATTTATTCGGTAATTATTTTGTCCAGTGGCTTTTCATTTTCATTTAAATTATTGTAATTGGGATTCATCCCGGTATCTGTTCATAAATAAACATTTTGTATCCTCGCTATATCGATATTTACGAACTAGAAAGACAAGAAAATCGTAGCAGGGAGGTCTCATGTACTAGTAGAAATAAAATTTATTTCTAGTAGTACATGAGACCTCCCTGCTACGATTTTCTTGTCTTTCTAGTTCGTAAATATCGATATAGCGAGGATACAAAATGTTTATTTATGAACAGATTTAATAGATTATTCTTTTCTTATTTTGTTTTCCTCCTTTCACAGTGACCTATTTTCGTTGCCGGTGCATTTGCTATCCCGAAAAAACGGTCTGAACTCACAAACAGATCGTGTCAAGGAGGCGCGAGAACGGCGTAGGTTTCCTGCCAATTACACGTCTGAGTTCCAAGGCATTTTATTCTCACTATACAGTTTTTTTTCTCGCCTAATTACCATCTGATAACCTAAACCGCACGTAACTACGGCGGTTCGTTATTTGTAAATTAGTAGAGAGAGAAAAACGGTACAACGTACAAATTCATCTATATCTCTAAATCTGGCTTTTACTAGGACAGTATGGCAACTCGAGGACCTAAAAGGGATCGAAAAGGACTCAAATTTTTGGAGGTGGTACGGAATTGTCTTTTCTACCTTCCAAACTATTAGCTCTTTTCTAACACTTATTCCATTAGGTACTCGCAAGAACTTTTTCTCAGAAGTGGAGTAAAAAGAAAACGTAAAATTCTCAAATTTGGCCACAATAATGTGTACCTTGTATTAGTATAGCTACTTACCTACAAGTAAATTGCGTTACCATCCGGAACAACAGACTATTTAAGAGAATAGAATAAAAAAATTAACAGTCACAAAAAATATTAAATAAGTACCTAGTCACAAAAATGTTTTTGTGATATTTTTGTTCCTTGGTAATGACTGGTTTTTGATAATTAAAATGTTGCTAATCTTGAATTGGTTTTTAAAATTAGCTTACACAACTTCATACTTAGTACCCTCATTGGTCAAAACATTAATTAACATTTTGATGTAATTTAAATTGCATTACTACATTGAAAAGAAACTGAAACATTGCCACTACTTACAGGAGATAGGACGTTTTAATCTAGCATCGTTTAGGGTCAAGCTGTCTTAAGGGCATGCCCCTAGATCAAAAAGTCCCAACTCCGAGAAACTCAGATTAAACTAATTCCAGATGTCTAACATAATTTTTCCAGTCCCTTGCTGATAAACTAGACAAAGGAATAGATTCTAGACAGCGTGCCGAAAGTTGGGCAGTTCTAACTTCAACGGTATAGAAAATACTCAGCAATTCACAAAACCTCGTTTTCCTCAAAACTATCGAAATGGAGATAGGACTTTCTTCTGTAGTAGGTACCTACTACTACCAGAAATCATAATATTTCTGTTAGTAGTACTAGCTTTGAAAGCTCTGCGTAATATGATTTCTGTTCAATGGTTGAAGTTAGATAGGATGGGGGGGGAGGAGTTTGTTCTCTGTGATCCACCCCAGGGTTGCCAAGCTCAAGACAGTGTTGCCATCGACTCCTTCCTTCCAGTTGACAGCCCGAGTGGGTCCTGGGTACATGACAGTACCTCTTCCATGCCAATTCGCAGTACCTACACAGACTTCAGTACCTACCTAAATTTTGTACGGCAAAAGTTTGTCCTAGCTTAGGTTGCTATATAGTTAGTGCTTGTTAGTAAATCGTAAATATATGCCATATGTATGTACCTACGAGTATACGCCGTTTTACAATTCTATCCCAAATATAGGTACTAATGATTTTTTCAAGTCAAAATATACCATTTAGTTCCAAAGTCTTGATATTATGCAAGGTTTTCCTCGAGGCATGGGTATGGGTACCTACAAGAGCGCTATGAAGACGATCATCTAGTTTTGAACGACTTGATGAAGTTATCTCCCAAAGTAGCTCAATCTTTCCTTTTTCTCCCCTCAGGACAAACGTTATAATACAGTTGGAATTGCCTTTTTCCCGTCCGAAGGCCCGATGTCACTAATCCACAGAAATGATCGCCTCCCTCCCATTCGATTCCTTCTTATCGACTGAGAAGGACCTGGGGTACCGCTAAGATTTCTTTTCAATAGGACCCTTCGGGATGAAGAAACGTTTTTACTGTCCGTGAAAACTGCAATGAATCACATCTCGGTGTCTGTTCCTTCGTCACCCTCCTCCCTCAAGTATTTTTCTCAAACGTCTTCGGGAAATCGCCGCGACAATGCACGACCTTCCGGACTAGGGCGGTATACAGTTATCAAAAACGAGACCAAATAATCTTTTTCCATTGGACGGTCCCAAAAGGAGGTTCGTTCACGCTCGAACACTCGTAGCCCACACAGAGCACAGATCAAGTCCCCATTTTCGGGAACCATCCAACCAAAACTTGCTTCTCAGTTAACGATACTTGGCGACACACCGATTTATCCAGCGGTCTTAATACTCAAATTACCTTGTGCTAAAGATTGGTTCCGAACAGGCATTTGACAACTAGTAGATGGCCCATACGTTGCACAGTATGGCATTGTATAGAGTTGTTGTAGAACATGAGGTTAGGATACTATTTATAGGAAACGAATGGATTATGGATTAGTGTTTCATATTAAGAAGCCATAAATCAGTTTCACTCAAAACAAAGCACCAGGGGGGAGGGGGGGAAGGACCCCCCCCCCCCAGAATCTGCGATAGAGAAAAGTTGGGAATTTCCTTGCCACGAGTTGGGACAGTTGGGAAATCAGTGATACAAGAAAAAAAAAATGAAATAAAATTAAGATAATATTATTCGTAAATATTATTTGTGAAAATTCACCAAAGATTGCAATTTTTTTGACTTGAACAATTAAACTTTATGTTTCTTAAACTTACATTCAACTTTGATTAAACGTCTTAGGCTAAACACACCTTATTTTAAGAAATCAATTACTTAACAGTATATTTGGTTGGAATTTAGTTTGGGAGAAATTTTGTTCCTTATTGGACGTATGTTGGCTACCCTGATCATGTCCTGTCTTGATGATTCGTCTGCGAGAGTGAGACTGCGAGTTTGAAAGTGCAAGTGATGTAGCTGTTCAGTGTTAACAAGAAATTCAAGAATACTTTACATGTATCTAAGTCACTATATTTTATAGGCACCTTTCTTTTGTAGCAGTTGGAGTTGGCTAACTGACAGGAGTACTTGCTAATAAGTAGATTAAAATAACATTAAAGTTCGGTTTTGTGTACCGGCATTACCTTTAAAACTCATATTTTAATAACTTAAAGGAAATGTTAATTCTTTAAACATATTTAAAAAATCTACAAAAATCATTCATCGTTCTTAATTATGGTAGAACTTTTAGACGTTCTTTGAATTGAATAATTTTGTGTATGTGTGAAACTAGCTATGTTTGGTCAGTACAAGTTAATACATACTGAATTGAGTGTGAGTGCAGTGTAGTATAATATTTTTGTAGTACCTATAACAATTTTTATAGATAGTAGAGAAATTGATTTCTTAAAATGAAAAATAGCTGGGAAATCTATGTTAAGCAGTTGGTAAAATGGAGGTTTCTCCACCTCCTTCCTCACATGGAATTTTACTAAGCAACGCCACTGCAAAGCATTACCAATGAATGATTATTGAACAATGCATGCAGATGTAGGTCCACATCTCAAGATCTAGGTCGACTCAAAATGTATGCCAGATGGTGTTGAATAAAAAAAAAGTCAATCTTTAAAACGGATCAAGCAGAAAACCACGAAGGAATGCCACCTACCTTATGAGGAGCAAAGCGGTATACGCCTCATCTAATATTTCTGGATCTGACGGCACGGGTAAGGCTCGAAGCGGCACCGTTACCGATAAATCAGCAGTTCGCCACTGGCTGCTCACATACGATAAACCTCAGTGACTAATTCATCGCTCTGAGGTGAACAATTTTCTCTCGCACAACGAACCCGACAATAAAAAGAAACCTCCCGCGTTCATCTTCTCAGCTGTCAGGAACTAAAACCAACTTCGAATTCAAGCAAATTCGTGTCTTTGAAATACTCTACCGACCTTGCAGAATCCCCATACGATCCGCTTCTGGTCGTTATCTTCACTCCTTCTTCAGTCTTCAATTCAATATTATCTCATAGTACACGAAATAAAAAACCTTTTTTTTTAAACACCGCCTAAATATTAAAATTTTGATGTTAATTTATGAACATTTTATTCATAATATTATGCAAAACACCCCCATTCTGGAAGACTAGACAATAAAAATACATTCAATAACATTAACAAAAACCAAACTAGCATCATACTCAAAGTTCATGCAAATAGTAACACAAAGTCGTACGCTGTCGAAAAAATGCTTACATTGAGGTTCGAAATTATGTTCATATTATGAGCTACTCTAGAAAAGAGCCCAGACCCAGACCGTCCTGAAAATCATGATAATTCGAACACATTTAGGGTAGCAGCATGGAATGCAAAATTTGGACTTTAATGGACTTTTTAGTTTCGGTGATTAAATTATTTAGTGGCCGCAAAGTTGTCAGTTGCAGTTCCCAAGCACCCACTGGCAACTAAATAGTTGCTTCACAACATCATTTTCTGAATGGATTTTGTTGATACTGCGAGCGTTTACAAACACACAAAGTGCTCTTGTCTTGAGAAAGACGAAAAATGCCGAAAATAATGGGTTCATCATCCGATCAGTGCAAGGCTTGTAAATGGACAACTTCATAAGTTGTTTGAAAATGTAAAAAAAAATATCCAAAAAAGTTTTTTAATTATTTTCGTATGAGCGAGGGAAGTTTTGAAAACTTTTGGCATTAGTGGAACCTCAGATAACCAACCAAAATACAATTTTTTCGATAAATAATTCGAGGTCTAGTGACATGATTCGGGAACGACGCGACTGCAACTGTCATTTGCCGGAAATAAATCATCGCCTGAGGGCGGGTTCTCGTAAGAACTAGTGTGTTCTATTTCTGTGATTAAAAAGTTGCTTGAGTTGTGCCTTAGCTAGAACATGCGTTGGTTGTTGGTTTGATTTATTGATCTTACGTGAAGAGTCTCGTCCTTATGTAGGTATGTGCCAACTGATTACGTTTAATCGTTTTTGTTTGAAAGAGCTAAATACTCAGACCCAAGTTACCTACTTGTTATTTCACAACATTCACCAACAATGATACTAAACTTTATAATGATGCCGTTTCAAAAACATACATCAATGTTCATCAATGAAAATTAATGAGCGTCCGATTGGCGATGGAATGTTCAAGCGTTTTGTGTTTTAGCGTAACCATTTAGCTGGGCATTCACCGCCCTGATCAGCAAAGTGATGCCTCGCTGACAATAGGTCTTTGTGTTTCTACTCGAACCGACTACCAACTAAGAATCCTGAAGAAGAAAAAAACAAGCACCAGTCCGAGCATTGTCGGACTCGGACGCCGGTGGTGGGCTAAAGGGACAACGGTTTTAAAACGACAGAATACCTTCCTCACTTCATCAATTGACAATGAAAATAGAATCAAGGGTTAGGAAGTCTTTTTTAATACTGTGACCGCGGAGATGGTCTTTTACGACAATGGATTTTACAACAACGGATATTCCCTGGCTACCTTCCGCGAATCTAACGTATCTACTAGTGGACAGGAGGGTGGCGCCAGGATTGGCCTATTGTACTTGGTAACTATCCTCTGAAAACGTTGGTCGGCAGCAGCTGCTATACTTGCCATGTTATTGAGATCTAGAATGCCTCAAATGGAGGAACAGGAAATGGTTGTTCAACCGGACCATTGTTCTTACGAAACAGGAATTGGACCCTTGTAGACATCACCACGATCCAACGGTAGTTGAGTGGTACTTGGTAGTCCTAAGTAACTTATTACGGGTAATTTTCAGGTTACAAAAAGCACTCCGCAATGTACTCTATTTTCATTAACGTACTGAATGAATCACAGGTATATGTAGGTCTATAAGTCTATTTATTGATCATTTCATGGGAATCAAAGACGAATTTGGAGAATCACAAGTTTGAAGATTTTAACAAAGTTAGACATCATCATTTCAGAAAAGGTGAGAAATCAACACGTGGGGACACAAGGGGAGGGGGTTGAGGAGGGGGGACATGACACACACCCCTCCCGAAAGCCAAAAATCGACAATATTGTAAAAAATTGTGTCTTTTCAATGTCGTGTATTTCTTTAGAACCAACTTTCAACAACAATCATAATTTCGCAACCCTATTCGTCCCTCGGGGTGTTGACTGGCGCAAGGTACAGCTGAGCTTGTGGGCTGAACATCCACACACATTCTGTTTGCATGGAGAAGCCGCTTCCGCCGCGCCATTGCCACTCAAATGACCACCTCGTTCACCATGTCATGTATACAACATGTCTTGTATATACCATGTCTGGTATACCACACATGGTCCCGTCCAATGGGGCTGCAGCTTTGTACACCTGCCCTTTGATCACTTGGGATCGTGAACCCATAACCAGTCCCCTTTCTATTTGATCGGCTTCTTGGCGTGGCGATCAAACTGTTCCGTTTGACTCCTCATTTTCCATTCTGCCTGTACCTGGGCAAACCTGTGGACTTGCTCTAATCTGGGCCACAACAATCTGGGCTGTTCAGGCGGTTGGCAGACCATTTTGCCTTTCCATAAATCAACTGGGGTGGGGAGAACCTTGTAGTCTCATGTGGGCTAGTAGGCTAGGCTAGGAGGAATAAGGAACAGCTTTTCATCCCCATCATTTTGGCTTTTTAGCTACAAACGTGGCCAGATACTTGGGAATTGTTCTATTCAGTCTTTCTACCAACCCACTGTGGATTGTGTGGACTGTGGATTGAGGGGTGTTGTGCGAGTCCTGTGGGTGCCTAATAGCTTATTGATTTCTACTTGGATTCAAGATTTCGCCCTTGGTCAGTCTCACGCGGCACACCATCCAAATAGTCTACAAGTGCAATAGTGGCAACAATTTGAGTTTTCTGATTGTGGATGGCTACCACTTCCGGCTACTCAGTGAAGTAATCACCAGGATACAGCGAATCCCCTGCCTTGTCTGAGGGAATGGGCCTTTTTCCTTCCCTGGCCCTTTGATCCCCCTACACACACTACAACTTCTACAGACGTCATGCAAGGCCAGAAGTAACTGTGTCGAAGCTTACCAAGTGTTTTCCAGTACCAAAAGTACCCGTCCCCTGGAGAACTGGCAGTTGCCAAAGATTTAGGACACTGCATGCTCAAGTACTACCTACTGCACTGTGTAGTTGCCTGGGAGTACCCTTATTGCGCAACGGCCACAAACTTTTCGCCTGATATCTCGATTTTCAGTGACACCTAACAAAGTTCGACTGGTTGTTCAATAGGTCGATACTAAGGCTGAGTTCAAACATGGACGCCTTTGCATGGAATAAGTGTTTTACCAAAAAAATGCATAAAGCAAAATCGCTAACATGAAAAAAACATTGATTTTGCTACGTACAAGTAAGAGTTAGGTAAAAATTCAGTTATTTTGAGTGTCTCCATCCCACCCCCTAAAATCAAAGTTTTGATCCGCCCCTGCTATGGAATCTATTCATCATCATGATCATGTAATCGGATCAACAAAATAATTCAATTGGTCTTAAACTGAGAAGAATCACGAAAATTCCTCCTGCTTTTCTAAGTAGGCAAGTAGGACAGTTTTCCCACAACAGTTCTGTAAGTAACTTTTTTCTTTTTTAAATGAATAGGAAAAACTTGCGAAATTACTTTGGTTCACACCACATCCAGTGACACGGAAGGCTGTAACCGCAAGTCCGGTGCTGAGACAAGTGGCCTCTACAGATTCCTCAACCGAAAAAAACGCCTCTGGAAATGCTGCACGAAACCCACGAAGTGCGAGATTAGTTGCCTCCGAACGACAACGGGCCACCGTTAAAAACGTTCGAAAAATGCACTTTCATCACCAGGGATCGATCCACATCTGTTTTGAGAACTCGTAAGAACTTGTGGTTCCGGATTCCGCAGAAGACAGCTCACGTCTGAACCGTATTAGGATGCAACGAAATGGAACTAACAATAAATGATTGATTGGCTCCTGTAGAGAAAGCGTATCACCACATTGTACCGGTTGGTCGGTGGCTATATGACCCCTATACTCCGAACTAGAAATGCCTAAACGAATATGTACAGATAACACCTGTAGGGTCAATCATTCCCTCACAAAATGATCCCATTCCATCCATGATTCCATGATTACATTTTTTTGTTCCCCCCACAAACAATCGGAACATCCTCCTACTTTCTTCTACTCATGTTCTAAATGTTGCAACATGTTTCCAAAACTTGATAAACTTTTAGAGTTTTGTTTTTTGGTGTCCATTTTCAATTATTTGTCAGAAGATGTTAATATGAAGATTGTCCACTCCTTGTTTATTCCGATTATAGATTATACTGCCGTTGCCTATTGTAATCTGTCTGGAGACCTGACCCAAAAGTTGCAGTATGCTCAAAATGCAAGTATGAGGTTTATCTTCAACTTTTTAATCTACGATCATGCAACGCCATATTACCGAAGATTGATTGATTTGTTTATTTACAAAACCAGGGAAGGCTAGGGCCATTGGTGTCCCTCTCTTTCACAATCCCTGGACACAGATATTCACAAATTCCTCTTACAATCGTGTACGCAATTATTATAAGTAATAATAAAAATAATAATTCTTCTAATAAATTCAATCAGATTTAGTGTAGAAAAAAAACGACATTTATACAATTTTCACGCACTTCCACGCAATTACCACGTTACTTCCTTTTAGCATAACAAAAAAATAAAATTTACTATCTTCCATAAAGATTATTTGAAAAAAAGTCGCTTCACCATGACACACTTCAGCTTACATAAGATTACCTATCAATATGCATCCAGAAGGATCTTCTTGAGTTCGAACCATGTGGCTGTGTCCTTCTTCATATTGGTTTATTATCCTCGATAATGAACCATTGGAATCGCCCAAAGAAAAAATAGGTCAGAACTGGATGACTATGCAATATTCACTCGGTTTGTATGACATGGTATATTATTGTATGTATGATTTGGTATGGTATGATATGAAAGAAATTCGTATGGTATTTTAAATTTAATTTGGATGATGAGCTAGAGTTTCATCTAACAGTTCGTTAATTGGATTGGGGTGATCTGCTCAAAGAAGATAATAAACCGTTGTGTCAAGAATTTTCATCTTCCCGGTATTTCTACTCCATCTCTACATGGGTGGGAGGGAGGGGGAGCAAACCACCCCCTCATCAACCACCCACATCTGCTCGCTTTCCTCCTTCTCACCCACTTCCACCCACAATTTAAATTTTATGTACGGGTCGGTGAGGGTGACATCCCCCGCCCCTTTCCACCCCTTCCTTCCCCGCCTTCCTATCCCACAAACAAATTTGTTGGCCCATTCCTCCAATTCCGGGTATTGTATGCAGATCAGTGTGATCTACAGAGAAGGGTAATCTGCACAAAGAAGATAATGAACCGTTGTGTAAAGAATTTGCAGAGTGTTTTTCCGTTCGCGAACGCGGTTTTACTTAACCGCGGTTAAGTAAAAGTGTTGAAAAAATGGAACATTTCGGCATTCTAGTTCTCAATTCCAATGACAAGTTATGATTTGACAATATTATTAAGTAGGCTCTTGGTCACGGAATTGTAGGGAGGTTTCCATGTTACTTTCAATTTCACAGCCTTAACTAAAGCCGACATCCAGCATTCTGTATGGGCTTTAGGACCATTGAAGGGCGTCGGAATGTAACGGAGCTTCCGACTTGTGACGTCCACTTTGACCGACATCTAATTTATTTTCCTTCATTGGCCACTCCATCATTTTATTGTGGAGAAAGAGCAGTTTAGTTCTTAACAGATTCGTTATTGTCTTCATTGACGGCCCAGACTCCTCATACTACGTTGAGTTTCCCCTCAAGGCATTCCACAACCAAGACTGGTCTTGTTATGTTTCGCGGTCCCATTGGGCTTCCTAAGTAGGAAATTATTCCAGATAAGCGTCATCTGCCGTTACGGAAATGGGCTGTTCTCTCAAGAAAAAAATGTCGTCCCGTTTTCAAAAGTATACGATGACATCAAGTCGGCGGAACTCGCCGCAAATACAAATCGTATCACTTTTAGGAGAGTGGATTCCGCAATAAAAATCTTTGCGAGGACCGCTTCAGTTAACGGTGCTGAATGGTCAGTTGAAGTCGGCCTTTAATGACCATTTGTCAATCGATTTTATCCTTGAAGATCTTCGATGAGGAATTTAAAAGATCGATTGGCCCCTTTATAACGCATAGTTCGAAAAGTCACAGCTAGTAACTAAATTGATAGGTACAGCTCAATATTAAGAGTGTGGAATGTGGATTGATGGGTTCTAACATAGTCAATGTCCCTAACCAAACACCTAGTCCAGTAAAATAAGGAAAGGACGAGAAGGAATGGATGGAATAAGGAAAGTAAAATAAGGAGTAAGGATTGAAGAGTGATACAGACTCTGTTTCTTGAACTCAATAGCTCTTGCAATTGATTCTCAGACGACAAGAGGATCTTCAGTGATCCATACTTCATTTCAACGCGCGACACCTTATTGTTAATATCCGTCACCAAATATGAGTATTAACGAAATTTACGAGTATGTAATGTTTTGTCATTGTGCACGATTGTTTGCTGTTTAAGGGCCTGTAGGACCTAGGTTGTAGGATCCTTTTTGAAGGATATCTCAGGTTGTGACTGACTTTAGACTTTTGAAATAAATTTCTCAATTCACTATATTAATAAGAAAAATCCCGTCGGTTTTTCGTAGTAACAATCGGTTTTTCGATAAATTTCTCTTAACCTTCTTCTTATAAGAATAATTGGATGTCTTGGCACTTCTATAGTGGCGGACAAACCCCCCGAATTTTAAAACTTCAAGTCAATCACGGCCTGAGATATCCTTCAAAGACCTTCCAATCTAGATCCTGGGTAATAAACTGGTCTATTTCGAAGATATATAAAAATTTTGAATACTTTTGTTCTTTACTCAATTCTACGGTTTTCTTGTAAATTTCCGAAAATCTCCCCATCAAATACAGATTTGATCAAATCAAGGTAGATATCGAGATTTTCAAGTCAATATTGAATATTATGTAAATAAAATAGATATTCCTTAACACAAATATATCCCCCGTTAAAGATGTGTGTTTGGGCAACCCTATTCATACCTACAAAACTCGGACACAAGTGCCACATGCCTCTATTTAGTATTTGGGCAACCCTATTCATACCTACAAAACTCGGACACAAGTGCCACATGCCACTGTTTGCTATGTGACAAGTGAACCTTCTAAACCTCAAAGAAAAATGAAGGCGCGGAATTCCAGAGGCTTATTAAAACCCGATCACCTAGCCAGCCAGCCCTCTGACGTCATACGCTCGTGCGTCATAGGCTGTGACGTACTAGTTGGCCTTCTGCCAGCCGTCTGACGTCATACGCTCGTGCGTCATAGGCTCTGGCGTACTAGTTGGCCTCCGGCTAGCCGTTTGACGTCATAGGCTCTTACGGCATAGGCTTTGACGTAATAGTTGGCCTCCTGCCAGCCGTCTGACGTCATACGCTCGTGCGTCATAGGCTCTGACGTAGTGGCCCGCCTGTCGCTTGTGTTCTGACGTGATCTGAGGGAAAGGGTGAATCAAGGAAACAAATTTTTCCCGTTTCAGTTAATGTGCCAAAGCAAAGACATGAAAATGTCAAAAGAATGTCAACTCCATCCTGTTGTTGATACAGTCGAGAATTAAATGCTTGCATACGAGTCTGCAACACATTGGGACATTTTATGTCTTTAAAGAAGTGATTCAAGAACCTTCGAACAATGCTACATCACCTACCCCAGTAGCGTAGTTGTTATACTTAATTGTAGGGTTCATCATAAATTATGAAGCTTGCATTCGTATAGACAATAATAGTCTATAATTTATAGATAGTAATAATAATAGTTTATAATAATAGTCTATAATTTATATTATAAATTATTGAGAATGATCACCTGTGTGTAAACAATTATTTAAACAATCACGCTCATACCGCAGCTTGTCGGCCACGCACTCCGCAGTGGTTAACGTAATATGGTTAGGTAAATCGAGAGCTATCCAACGAGTGGTGAACGATTTTTGTACGATGATAACTGGCGAAGATAAAGTTCCGTAGCACCGAATCGGTTGTAAGCGAAAATCATCAGAAATTTTCGTGACGATTTCGTGTGACGCTTTTATGTAACGTTTTTCGAGTTATGTGCCAGAGTAAAATGTCAAAACCTCACATGAGCTGTTTCTGACGGGGCCTCGATGACTCGCCAGGGTCGCTTTTGGCCTAAGTAGGAAAATGATATTCATCCGACATACTCGTAAAGTGTATGAACCACATCCGGAACTGGGTCATACGCTTCCTAGTGGAATGAATGTGCATCATAGCGGCCTAATACGCAAATTCATATGGTTTGCACACCATCACTATAAGGTAATTGACACCAATGAAAAACAGTCACTAAAAAATTGTTTTCGCGAGTCATTGAACGTTTTGTGAGACTCAACGGGTCATTTACAGCCGCTGCATCACTGCATATCATTTGGACATTAGCCAAACAAAGCCACATCATTCACATGTGCTGTGAACCAGTCGTGGTACACAGCAGAATACACCGTCGGGCGACTGAGATTAGTTTCTTTTATGACCATGTTAGGGTTATTTAATAATTAGAGACTAGTAATTAAAGGGTATATGGTAGACCTAAACAAAATTTTCATAATTTGTTTCTCGTCAGTAGTTGAACTCATCGTATTCTGAGGAAGAGGGTTGCAAAAAGTTCAATAGGTATTGAAAATAGAATTGCAAATAATAAACTGTTGCTATTAGAACCAATTCGGCCTTCAAATAAGGACTTCGTAGTTATCACTCTCCCAGACGGCTACCACTGGTTGGAAAAAGCTACTAAATTATTTTTCAAAAAGGAACCTACAAGTTTCGTGAAGAAGAAAGCAAAGGAAGTGAGATGGATATGCTGTTAGAACCCAACAACCCATTTCTGGAACAGACAATAAAACAGGCGCGTTCAAATTGAAGTGAGTTTGCGGGGTTTGGCACAAAAAAGGGGCAATACGAATCAGGTCTCGGGTAACATGCTAACGTTCAGCCACCAGCCCCTGCTTGAAACGATATTCCTTATTGAGCGGCAGTCCGCAAGTCACTCTTGGAGAGCAAGCGGAAACTTGAAAAGAGAGAGGACCATTAAGTCAAGTTATTCACCGGGACTCACAATTATCCTAGTTATGCAGAGTAAATAGGTGACTTGAGCGAATTGTGCTGCCTACCGTTCATTGCTGTAGTCTTGTCTATTTCGTATTTATATTCTCTTTCTATTAGGATTTCAATAAATAATTGGGTTTTCTAGTATTAAATCTAATTCAGGTACGTTAATTATCAACATACGTCACTAGCGAGTTGAGTATTGAGTTGAGTAAAGGGCGACTACTTTCGATGCAAGGGCGTCATCAATACTCGACTTGCTAGTGACTCTTCGACCTACAAGTACGAGTGTGTTGAACACGTATCAAGCATTCAAAGAATTTGACTTGTTGCCCGTTGTCAGCATTCAATCGACCCATGGACCACAGTTCTCTTGTCTCACTGCCTCTGTGAAGTTGAATCCATCCTGAAGGCGGACCATATCCCTCTGAGGGGCTCCCACTTCGTGGCATTTGAATTACACATACCGAAGAATGTGCGCTGCTGAGCGCAGTTCCATCGATATTTACAATCGTCGCTTCATTTCGAGCACGGGCCCGGACTGCGCACATCATCTGGAGAAATCCGCCACTGATGCAACAATGACACTGGCACTCAAATCAAATTCTACCATTCGTTGCAATCATCTAACCATCTGCCTCCTCGACGGATTTGGCATCTTATCCACTGGACCACCAGCCAAATCATCTGCACAACGCTGATCACATCGCCATCAGGGATCACAGCTGCGACTTTGATGATGACACCGTTGATCGACTTTTTCGCCAGTTGGAGGTGCCACTCGTCATTGGGTACAATGACAATACGACAACTATCGACGTAACCTTCAGGTGGCCTTAAGGTGTCACTTCTGATAGATGACAAGGACCCATCTTTTATAGTCCAGTCAAAATGTAAATCCGTGCTTGCAAAAGGTCTGGTCATATACATTCTTGAACTAGACATCATTAGCTACAATTTGAGGCCTGAGCTCTGTACAACCATTAGTTCCGAGATATAGCTTTTCAAAACAGGCCCAATTTTCCAACAATTGGAAAACTGAAGAAATGTCGAAAAACTGTTCACAGTCCAAGAATACAGTAACCATATCCGTCAGTACCTGCCTTAATAAAATATTGAGTTTAAAATTTGAAAAATAAAAAAATCTGGAATGACGAGATGTACTATGATGATTTGGGGACGAGATGAATGATGCCCACTTTTACATGGTATTCAATGTAACCATCTATCAGGAGGTTTGGATTGTCTTGACCGATGTTTATAACGAATGAAAGATTTTGGTTTCTTGAGGTTCGGTCTGGTGAATAAAGACGATTTGTTAGGCCGACGTTTCGTTGTATTTGTACAACATCTTCAGGGCTTAACTTCTATTGGCCATGTGCTAATATAATGATGGTGGTAGGTGCTAGGTGGTATGGTATTAAACACTAATGATAAAAACTAGCGATGTGTTACAATACCATGTCAGTGACAGAAAACTGACATGGTCACATCTGTCACTGACATGGTATTGTAACACATCGCTAGTTTTTATCATTAGTGTTTAATACCATACCACCTAGCACCTACCACCATCATTATATTAGCACATGGCCAATAGAAGTTAAGCCCTGAAGATGTTGTACAAATACAACGAAACGTCGGCCTAACAAATCGTCTTTATTCACCAGACCGAACCTCAAGAAACCAAAATCTTTCATTCGTAACCATCTATGCCAAATATTATTCTGCGCAACGTTGGGGCCATTGAGCTGATACAGTTCACATCATTGTGAGATGGTGTTTTAGGGAATTTCGTCTTTTAGGTTTCGTCGTTGACGGTCAGCGGCATTTACACGCTGGTCTGCGGCGGTCATTGGCCACCGACGGAGACCTCGCGACGCGACGCGGCGTTTTCTTTCGTTCCGTCCCGGCCGTTAGCTCTTTAAGCGGCCTTAGCACCTCGCAATCTCTTAACATCACCCCGTTGCCGTCGGAAGAAGCCTAGGCGGAGAAGGATGAGGAAAAAAGCCTTTAGCCTAGGCATGAGATCAAGGTCTAGTGCGAGAGAATGAGGAAGAGACCTCCGAGTCATCGCTTGGAAATTATCTTCTTGTCTCATCGAACAAACGGTTAGCCGGTACTGTTAGATTGTCATCAGATCAATAACCCTCAATGAAACCATAGGACCTTGACCGTCAGGGTTTGTCAGTTTTTGGAACGCTAATTGAACATACATGTGCCTAAATGTCTTCGCGAACAATCAATACCACCTTAGCAAAAACGATTAGATAGATAGATAGATAAATGAGTTTATTAAGACCAAGATCAAGTACGAGTAGTTAGAACTTCAGCTTTACAAACTCATATAAGACATGGAAAATTCCAGCTGGCAGGGGTGCCGCAAGATTGGTGCAGTATTCTAATAAATACATGAATATTGCCACTAGAATAAACTTGTAGGTACGTTACTATATTGTATAAGTACAAATATTAGGTTCTTATTATTATTTATTAAAGGAACTAGTATTAGGTATTATAGTTTTTCGAATTTTCGAAGAAAAAGAAACTATTGTTCTAGGTACGTCCAAAATTTTTAAACTCGAATTTCCGAAAGGTTTTCATACCAAAATCCAATCCGATTCGAAGGGGCTTTCTGAGTTCTAGAAAAATTAGAAGAAACTACAGAATTCATCGTTCAGCTTTGCGAAAATGGAAATAAGAGTTCGGAATTTCTTACTGACGCAAAGAAAAAAACAGCTGGCTTCTGTAAATAAATAATATTGATAAACCACTGTGGAGATATTTGCATCGTTTTTAGAGATGTGATTATATGCGCTTGAAAATCAAAATACAGTTCGGACTCCTGTGGAGAAGAGAAAAAATTAAAACTAGGCAAAAATTTGCATATTCGAGGGTTGGATGATTAACATACGGCCGGAGCACGCAATAACAGAGGAGATGAACGACCGTTAAATCAACGAGAGATGGCTCGTTTAGTAGAGCCGACCTCGATATTGTACCTGTCCTGGTGGGTACTTGTCCGAGTCTAAACCCATGATGGAAAGTCGGTTGATGACGAAACAACTTGAGCCGAGAAGGACGAGGAGTTCGTGATTTTGCATATAGCGGATGCATTTATGAGTCCATCTGTTCGTTGACCTCTTACGCCATGGTCTATTTTTGGTCCCGGGTTGTTTTTGAACCCCAAACAATTCTCTGCAGAATTCTTCATAGACAAAGATCTAATACTTTAGGGTGAAAATGCACCATTCCATACTACCACGCAAATTTGTTTGTCCGAGTGGACCGTCCAGGTAACTTTAATTAAGAGAAATTAAATAAAGTACCCTCAGTTCCCATCTAAGTATTCCCCACTACCCTCAGTTGTATCCTCAGTTTTCGTGAATGCAGAAGTCCAAAATCTCAATGAAAATGTACTTTTGTAGAAGACATTTTGTATAATCTGAAAAGAGACTGTATAACCAAGGGCTTGAAATATCTTGCAAGGGGTTCGGGTACAACTTTCGAGCAAATTACTATGAAAAACTAGTAAGAACTCGGCTATTAGGGGGCGTTATTCTTGTTCATATTCTGCAAGTAATGACTCGAAATGACTCGATGTTTTTCAATCAAACGTGAAGTCATAAGGGGCGAATTTTAACGTCTTCATCCTTACTTTTAATCTTACCGAGAGCCGTGAGGTATAAAATGAACGATTTTTTCCATTTGGGCCATTGCTCGGCGATGTCGGACTGAGACAAACTTATCTTGAACGGATTCTGCAAAGCAGTTTCCATCGTTGATCGTAGAACTTAAATCCTCTTCTTTACACGTAGATTCGTAAAAACCTGACACCATGTATTTTAAAGATATAAGGGTTAATAGAGAACGACTTGGATTATTAATAGAAAAAAGGAACAGGTTACAGTAAGGAGGAAATCTTCTGAAAATTAGCGACAAGATGAAGGATTTTTCAACGTGAAGATGTAAATGAATGCAAAATGAAGGCGCGGAATTCCAGAGGCTTATTAAAACCCGATCACCTAGCCAGCCAGCCCTCTGACGTCATAGGCTGTTACGGCATAGGCTGTGACGTACTAGTTGGCCTCCTGCCAGCCGTCTGACGTCATACGCTCGTGCGTCATAGGCTCTCACGTATTAGTTGGCCTCCTGCTAGCCGTCTGACGTCATACGCTTGTGCGTCATAGGCTCTGACGTATTAGTTGGCCTCCGGCCAGCCGTCTGACGTCATAGGCTCTTACGGCATAGGCTGTGACGTACTAGTTTGCCTCCTGCCAGCCGTCTGACGTCATACGCTCGTGCGTCATAGGTGCGTCTGACGTAGTGGCCCGCCTGTCGCTTGTGTTCTGACGTGATCTGAGGGAAAGGGTGAATCAAGGAAACATTTTTCCCGTTTCAGTTTATGTGCCAAAGCAAAGACATGAAAATGTCAAAAGAATGTCAACTCCATCCTGTTGTTGATACAGTCGAGAATTAAATGCTTGCATACGAGTCTGCAACACATTGGGACATTTTATGTCTTTAAAGAAGTGATTCAAGAACCTTCGAACAATGCTACATCACCTACCCCAGTAGCGTAGTTGTTATACTTAATTGTAGGGTTCTTCATAATTGTAGGGTGATCATTCTCAATAATTTATATTGTCTATAGACAATACTTAATAATATTAAGTATTATATATTATATATTATTATATTATATTAATTATATTGTCTATAGACAATATAAATTATTGAGAATTATCACCTGTGTGTAAACAATTATTTAAACAATCACGCTCATACCGCAGCTTGTCGGCCACGCACTCCGCAGTGGTAAACGTAATATGGTTAGGTAAATCGAGAGCTATCCAACGAGTGGTGAACGATTTTTGTACGATGATAACTGGCGAAGATAAAGTTCCGTAGCAACGAATCGGTTGTAAGCGAAAATCATCAGAAATTTTCGTGACGATTTCGTGTAACGCTTTTGTGTAACGTTTTTCGAGTTATGTGCCAGAGTAAAGACATAAAAATTTTACAGTCACCCTCATGCCAATCTGTTTTGACATTTAATGTCAAAACAGTTTGGCATGAGGGTGACTGTAACGACTCGTTGATCCGTGGGATGTGCATTGAATGAAAGATACTCGTACAATCAGACGTGCCTTCGCACTTGCACCAAACTTTCACCGACTAATGGATCCATTTCGTGTAACGTTCAATGCGGCGAAATTTCAATGAATCTCTACTATAAAAGAAAAGGCCGGCATCTGGAGCCCAAGGCGGAGAGAAATCGGGAAAAAGTAGTTCAATGTAATATGAAGTATAACTAGTTGTTTCTAGGAGGGCCACCCATTGTGGTGCACTCTTTGTCTCGGCGGCGATCATTTAAACTTACACGTATCGAATGAATAGCAGGAATATCAACCGCATCCGAAGGCTAGAGTTTGTCCCAGATCACGTGGGGGCCTAAAGGGACACGTTCCTTTCCCTATGCAAGCCAAGCTTACGATTCCGGTTCACGCCAAGTCGCTGATTTTATCGACGTCTGTTCCGTTTAAACGGCTTCTTAGGGACGTAAAACTCTATCCTTATGCAAAACTCCATTACATTCCATTTTGACAAGTACGAAATCATTTCAACTAATCGATTTTATTCTAAATTAAACGATCCTAGCTTTATTGTACAGTTTAATAGAAAAATCGAACAGTTCGATTCGAACAGTTTGGAACATACATCGAACAAAACATAATATTCATATGTGTTACAAATGGATTGATAGTCCTAACTAATGTTATTCAGGGCGGAGGAAGGTCTTCAGTGATGGAGGGACGGTTCAACATTGAATGGTATAGGCGATGGTATGTTTGAGCTATGAGCATTGTTAGCACTCTATTCTGTTGTCGAATAACTGACAGGTATATTTAGCCCAGTCATTTTAGACACAAAATCTGCAAACATTAGGTACATATGCGCATGTTCTCACCAAGACCATAAGGATCGCTTGGAGAGAGTGCAGCAGAGGTTCTTCAGGTATCTCTGCTACAGGCTTCGACTGCCGGGTGACCACCACCAATTTTCAACCCTTGCAGCTACCTACAATTTGCCCAAGTTGGAAGAGCGCCGTTTTCATGCGGATGTTGTTTTCTACCACAAGCTAGTAAATGGTAGGCTCCAGTGCCCTTATCTCCTTTCATGCGTCAACATAAATGTTCCTAGCTACCCCACCCGTTCAGTCACATTGTTCTACGCTCCTTTTGCTGCCTACAATTATCAAATTCATCGCCCCTTGATTCGTTTACCACGTGAGGTCAATGCTTTCCTCCAGGCAGTGGATTTTGATTTCTTCGTTAGTAGCCTTTCTCGCCTCAGAACCAGCCTAGCTATTTATCACCTGACTCAGTGTATTTCTCTTCCAGCTTACAGTGTTTCGGGGTGTTTTTCATTATTTAATAGTAGGCCAAACCTTTTGCTTTTTCTTTTTGTATTATTTTTGTAAAGTATTTTGTTTAAGTACACTGTATAGTACCTCATTGTTCGCTCTCTGTCGTTGTGCAGCAACTAAACTTTGTAATTGGCGTGAGCCGTGCGTTAATAAATTAAAAAAAAAAATAAAAACAAGTAGAACGATAGAGCTGTGCAAACAAAGGTTTTCTCAAAAACCAGCAAAAACCGAAAAGCGCGCAACCGGAATTCAAGACCCAACTGAGTTGGGGGAGGTTTTATAAAGGTTTTAAATTCTGCGTCGATGAACCCCATAGAATATTAAATTCGGTTCACCGAAGACATTTTACATGAAACCAGTTATTTCTTCAAAAATTCGCTCTGATAGCCATGCTGCATGACTGTGGATTTATTGAAAACAATTACCAAATAAGCACTATGATATGTATAGTATAATATACCTACTATACACAGTTATTGGCAGAAGGTTTTTTGGCTCTGCTGAAAAATTGCAAAAATGACATTGTGGGGAGTTGCTGTGAGACCCTCGATATACTATAGTACATTTTACATAATATATCGAGGGTCTCACAGCAACTCCCCACAATGTCATTTTGGCGACTTTTCAGCAGAGCCAAAAAACCTTCTGCCAATAACTATTTTTACTGACTAACTCAGTAAAATAAATCGTGAGATTTAGAGTTAACTAGGTTAGGTACCTAAATCAGTTATACTTAGTTAGATTGATCAGACGCTTTGAACTGTATGCATAACTCTTTTTGGCGAAAAATGACGATGTGGGGAGTTGCCGTGAGACCCTCGATATGTAAAGTCTACGAGTTTCGTGGGATCACATTGATGGTGAACCAAGACAAAACTGCCCCATCACAGGGAGGAACCTGCACCGACTCGACCTCAATACGTTCTTACTCGTATCTACGTAGGAAAGTCGGTTGATGAAGGAACATAACCCGACATACGAGACGGAAGCCTAGCGGGTACCGCCAGACGTTAAAAAATAGTTAGGGCCGCCAAGACAATGCTTTTTAAGGAACTGGCCCCCGCTGGTACCGATGCCGCGTTTCATTTTCACGATCCGGCGATTGAGGTTAACTTGAAGATGATGCCTGAGCCGAGAGTAACCTCAGACCGGAAGATTAACAAAAGAGTGGCGTCCAGACTCAACTGTACAAGAGCTTAGGTAGTTAACAAGATTAGTATCAACCTGGTGGAGGAGGACATTTCTCCTCCTTCATCCTGAGCAGTGCAGATCCTAAGTAGGACTACCTACTTAATACTTACTGCTCGATGTAATGAGATTTCTAGTGGTTTCAACTCCTCATTCGTTTCAACATGCCGAGATGAAGGAGGATGAAGGTTAGTTTCTGAGCTATCTTTGAATGAAGAACCGAGGTTGGCTGAGGGTTGATCGACTTTCTTGTCCCAAAATACCTTTCGTATCCACGGAGAGGAGGTTTCGAATATTAATTGTCGGTATAAACTTCTTCATGTGAGTAGGCCATCTTAGTTCAGAAGTGAGGTCGCTAAATCTGCGGACTTCTGGACAAAATTAGAAAGTTAATGAATGGGGATGCCTAGGGAAGCTAAATCCGAGTTTGCTGTAATTCGAATAGTTGCTAAGTTACAGGCGCTCCAAAGTACTTCAAGTATTTCCAAAGTATTTCATTTTCGGAAAGAGCATTAAATTTCCTTCAAATGTCACTAGTCACTTTTTTTACCGAGTACTTGCTAAGTTACAGGCGTTCCAAAGTACTTCACATTTCTCAAAATGTACAATTTTGCTGAAAAATGCTTGCAATACGCGCTAAAAGGCTTTCAGAAGAAACTGAGCAAACCGAAAAAAACTGCTAAATTTGATTGTAACAAACTATAATCATGATTTTTGTTTTCTCAAAAACTTGGGATTTCTGCAGCAGAATTTAACAATTTTTCAAGTTGAAGAAATTTTGGCTATTTCAATTTTAATTTGGAAATTAGCACGTATTGCACCTGTAGAGAGTTTTTAGCTCGTCTTGAAACTGGAAGGTTAGCCATTTGTAAAAATGTTCCAATAGCAAAACGAGCGAATTTTGTGTCCAATTGCAAGTAGGACGAAAGGTCGTAAGAGTATTAGGTTAACTCTTTTTATTATTATTTGTTTAAAAGGGTTTTCCAAATTAATGAAATTATAAACTCAGTTTTTGAACAAAAACCTTCATAAGTTTAAAAACAACATGTACTTAGTGACACCAAGTTACTGCTAAAAAAGTTCGAATCACAGCTGGGCCAGTACGATTCACCCTCATGTTGACGACTTTCGAGTTTCTGAATCTAATACGTATCTTAAACTTTTGAGACGGGGAGGGGGCATGATCATAAACTGGCATGATCATTTTACGGGACTTGATCAACATTTCATATAAGGGGTCTGGTAGTAAATTCAACCAGCTTTAGGGTGAAAAACTGCAATTTTGAGTCGGACAAATATTTTTGGAGTTATAGCGTTATGGCGAGGAAAAAAAATTGGATTTCACAACAGTAGGTACGTGTTTTTGCTGGCATGGGTATTTTAAGGGAGTTGATTAACTATTCATTCTTCATAATTCTAATACTATTCATCTGATCCATTTTTTTTTTTTTTTTTTTTTTTTTTGTCTGAAAGCTAGTTAATTTTGCTTTTAGACCCAAAAAAAATTGGATCAGATGACTAGTATTGGAGCTATTGCCAAAAGAGGTTAGCCTTTCTTTGAACAAGTGTGGTGGCCAAACTGCTAGACCGACTTTGATGTTGCATGGAGTGCATCGTCGCAAAATTTGATGCTCTTCATTTCATCTCCGAGTGGTCATGTACCAAAAATCACCCGTTTTCGATTTACAACTGAAAAACGGAAAAAAGTCAGCGAATGTCGTGGTTTCTCTCACCCTTCTGAAGCTCGACAATTTCGAAGGCTACAACTGAAGAGGTTCAAACGTTTTTCAGCTTTCTAAAAATCATTTCTTATCGGATTTCTTATTGATTCAGTTGCCTACAAGGACATCATAATATGATATTATGCTCAAGCATTGTCTCTTAGCTCTCATTCGTCTCCAAAAATACCTTAAGGAAATACGAACGTGAATTTTCAAAAGAGCTCGGCTCAAAAGCAAGTAGGAACTCGGAGCTATTCACGCAAAAGAAATCTTCGACCGTTATTGAATTGGGTTTCAAAACAATTGTGAGTTATTACAGTACGCAGCCTTCCATGCGGCTCGAGCTCTGACCCCAGTCATCCCTTACAATCTTTTCTGACAACTCCAGTCTCAGTAGATACCATTCCAGAAACGTTTTGTAAAATTAGACACCTCTTTTAAGAGGTTATCTGCAGAAGATCATTGTACAGCTCAGTCAACAGGTTTTCTATTAGGTTTGAAATAGCTCATAGCCCATCTCTTAAGAGAAGAGGTTGAAATGACAAAGCTTTCTTTTTAATAGAAAGCTATTACCTAGCAAGTGAACTAGAGTAGGCTGAAAATATTACTTGGACTTCGATTCTTCTCAAAAATTAACATCCGTGTCAATAACCAGTATAGTCCAGTGAAGAAGGCAATCGTGCATATTACACATCGCCTAAACCACAATTTGAGCAAAATGAAGTTAAGACACTTTCTTATTCAAAATTCCGCCCCGAGTAACGTAGTGTAGTCAAAATTTCAAAAATCAGCCATAAAGGCTCAATAATCACGTCAACACCGCTCAGTTTTTTTTCTTCAAGATAAGCTGGGCAACACAAATTCCTAACGATGTTCAATGGCCCTAACTAGGTACCCTGTTCAGTCAAAATATGTGAATGTAGAGTTCTTAATAACATCTGCATTTTTCTCGTTCAGTCATGAGAATCTCATAGTGTTTTGATCAATGTAGGTAACCATTTTGAAGTATTTCAGAGATTATTCTTTCAAGTAGGTACCTGCACAAGTCAAAAACTCTAAAAAGTCAAAACAAAATTCTAAGCCAGAGCCAAAAAAATACTCGCCCGAATGCTTGGAGTTGCCGAATCTTGACGCGCACACATGCGGTGTTTGCTCTCAACCCCGAGCATCCACGAATAATTAATTAATAGTGGCCAGCGACGATGAACGCAGTTTCCCTGCCAACTTGGAACATCATGGAACTGGAAGAACTTTTACTTCTTTCTGAATAAGTCTACACGAAACCACCAATGAATCTCTCTTCCTTCTCAAATCCAATACAGCAAACCGTCCATTCATTGCTAACTCAATTCTCTTCCTCGCATCAGCCACTTTGTATCTGATTTTATGATCTACGTCTGTGGCACACCCAATCATCCTTACTTTCTCGTACAGATCCAAACACTCTAGTACTTCTTCATTACTCCATTCCATCTCAACTAACACGAAACGAACAATTCAAGCCAATACAATCAAAACACTAGGCGCAAATACCTATCCACACCATTCTCAATCCACCGAATGAACAACAACTTGGAATGCTCAAAAAGAATCGATTCAAGAAAAAAAATTGATGCTTTCCGATCATTTTCTCAACCAATCATCGGTCGATTCGATTCTGAATCTGATTCGGAATCTCTCCACTTTTAATTGGATATTTCCGTTAATAAACTAATTAAATTTAATGGGAGCTCAATTAATCAAATTCGGGCAATTGTCCCGTGGTTACACTTGCGGGAAGAGGCCTATGATGAACCACGGCGAAGAAAAATCTCCTGATGAACCACGTCGAAGAAAAATCTCCTGAATCTCCAGCGATCACCTAAACCTCACGATTTTTCGATTGGAGCATTAATTCATTAATCATCGGAGGTCACTTCACGTAGCCTAAAAGAAGTAGTTTTAGTAAAGCTTTAAGTTAAGAAGTAGTTTTAGTTTTAGTTTCAGTAAAGCTAAAAGAAGTAGTTTTACTTTATGTAGAGAGAAATTACTGGTAGGTTTGGAATAAAATAATTTTTTGTCTTTCGTGAAAAGTTGGGAAAAATGAATTAGGCTGAGTTGCTTGTTAACCGACGACATTAAATATGAAATAATAAATGTGGCGTGAATATGGTGTCAACCCCGGACTGTGGTGATCTAGATGTTGAGGACGTGAATTATGAGTTATCACGAATACGTTATGTGAGGTAGGGCGGTTGACAAACAAATCGATAAAATCCAATTTCAATGACTCCAGAAATAAGACGGTTAATTGGAACACTTACCCAAATTATGGTGGCAGTGGATGTACACGTGACGTCTTCGCGTTTGAAATATGATGAGAAAACGAAACTGTACACTGAAGACTCTCCCTGAAGACTTCACATTGAAGTTCAGTACTAAAACAGCAGGATCGGACTGAGGCACTGAGACCTACAACGATCAGCAACTCAGACCATTTCGGGTTATGAGGTTTGAAGGGTGGGGGTTTCTTGTAACTGAAAACAATTGGAGAGGTTCCTGGTAGTAACTTTACAAGGTCTAACCCTAGTGTGTTGGAAAAAACCTAGAAACCTCTCAAAATTCTCTGAATCTCCTATTTACAATATTTCAATCCTCTTGTCCTACCTTATTCCTTGTACTCTTTCTATTGTACTGCCACCATCGATGTATATACCTCGAGGTATATACATCGATGACTGCCACTTGTTCTCGACACCCGTTCCCCGTAACGCTGGTCCAAAAAACTCTTTGAGTGACAGGAGTTGATTTCTGGAGTTCCATGAACAGGAGAGAGGGAGAGAGAGATATTGATTGATTGTATGGTTTTATTTAGCCACCAGGGAAAGGTTAGGCCCTCTCTTCCACCTTCCCTGGATAAAAATGATATTTATGTTTTTATGTCTTTTATTTGATTTTGTATTTACAATTTAAAATTTCAACCTACTACTTCAATCCCTACCCATTGACCTAGGGCTATGAACTGTTTCAAATATCATTTTGGGTTGGTCCGAACCCGTAAACCAAATTTCGTAATTTTAGCACAACGCTAACTGGACCAAAGTGTCGGGGACGGTGGACGGAAGGATTTTTTAAATTCGATTTTCTGAATCTACATAATACATATTATGTATCTTTAAACGTAAACCAACAAATTTTGATGAGGAGTTAATTTTTTTTTTTTTTTTTCATTGGTCGATTCCAATGGTTCATTATAATGATAATTATCGAAGGTAATAAACTAAAATGAATAACGAACAAAAATGAGTCCTACCTCCTTGGAATAACGTCCGCGGATGATCCTTGAAATGTTTAATAACTCAAGGATTTTAGATTTTTTGGCAACCACTCCCTTCTAGGAATTGACGATGCACCCTAATTTCGTTCATATCAGCTCGGCAGCCGAGGGCGGCGGTTGTGGCCAAAGTGATCCCTGGGAAATAACTTGAAGAAGGAAAACCTTACAATGAGTCCACTTTGACTAAAAATGTTCTTCACGCTCGAAAAGTTAATAAAAGGGTCGAGCCCAGCGAGTCGACGAACCTCCCAAAGGCGAGTTGCATCAAGAAGAAAATCGCAATTGGCCACACGCCGCCTCCGCTATCAAAAGATCCGTTGAACCTTGACGTATCTTTGAATACATAAAACTTTACCGGGTGGAAGAGCCTGGTTTTTGGATCCCCCCTCCGGCGATTTCCGGCTTTATTGAGGATTTAAGCCCAAACATACGACCAAAAATGTATCAAATTTGATGCAACCTGAGACAATTATACTCATACTTAAACTTTTAGTGGAATCGAGGATAGATGTACTTTTATAAATTAGGGGTAGCAGCGTTAACAATAAATATAGCCCAGACAATGGATTGTTTTGTTTAGGTCTGTGCAATAGTTATATTGTGATTAGAGAATGCAACCCCGCAGGGTTTCCAATCCCACAATTTCCTAAATCAGCAGAAAATGGTATTTTTTAAAAATAATTTCTTCATCTTTAATGATTTCAAGGAAGGTTCCTAGAAAGGAGGTAATCATGGTATTATATATAATTGTGCACTGTGGATGGCATATATGCCATCCACAGTGCACAAGATTTTATTGCATGTTGCTGAAATATTGCAGAGGTCGATTCTCCCAGTTGGAATATTGTCGGAGAAGGCGCAAGAAAGTAGAAATAAGGATTAAAAGACTTTCAGGATCAGAAACTCGCGGAAAATGTCTCGTATATCTACCAACCAAGACGTGTTCCACAAGCTACTGGAGACTTCAGATCCTTTTATCACGAACATGAGACCCGAACCAAAGGAAATCAGTGATGCAGCTAAGCAACTGTTAATATAATTTCCTTGAATTTGAAATCGTAAGTTTATTTACAATTTGAATAAGCTTTGACTTTGAATCCCTAGTTTTACTACACATTTATTAAATAATACTTACAAATAAAAATTCAAGGACTAAGAATTTTGTAAATAATCAGTATACACAATATACTCAAAATACTTGTTGGAACTGGTTTGGATAAGTGCAAAATATTCCGACATTTTTATCTTGCCAATTTAATTTTAATTTTCTTCAAAATTTCAATAAAAACCGTTGAACTTGATGCATTTTTTATTCTGAGTCGAATGAGACCAGCCCCAGGTTTCTATGTTAATCAGTTTTCGAGATATTGAATTTTTTCCGCTTTTTGGCTCCACTGTGCGCCACGGACGATAATGCCCTTTCGGATTCCACACTTGTGGGTGGGATGGTTTTAAAGGAGTTGTACGCTATAGTTTCTCATGTTTTCAGAAGAGTTCTTTACCATCAATCGGCTGGTATTCGGAGATTTGAGCGGAATAGATTCTCTCATCTGCAGATCAACAGAATAGACCAAATGGGAAACCGTCTTTGGTTACCATTCTTGAAACCGCAATTTCCAAATCTGTATGGTGTCGAAGTCTTTCGTTGAGATGTCATGATTACAAGGATTCGCACACCAGTAGACAATCATTGAGCCAAATTCGTTCCTCATCAGAAACACAAAATTGGCGGTTATTTCCTTTGGTGCTCATATAAAATGATAAATTACGAATCAACCACACTGAATGATCCACGTCAATAGAACGCTGCATATGTGAGTAGATTTGTTCATTATTTTCTTATGTGTACCTACTGTTACTGGAGAGTTTTAGGTGAGCCAACCAGTAAGTGGCCAACCATGATCGCATTAACTAGTTACCTTGACGTTGTTTCATGGTGAATTAGTCGAGCGGAGATGTTTTCGTGGGGAACTTGATGGACATTCGTGATTCCTTTTTCTTCTGTCTTTGAGATAATCTGTACACTAAAATGGAAGGAGAGGACAACGCCCGACTCCAAGGAGGCGATAATGTACGCATCTTAAGTCAAAACTGATGTCACCTTACTTTGGATTGACCTTGCATTGTCCAATTCTAACCTGGTTGTGATGAACCATCGCTGAGGAATGACACGGGGGCTGTGAAGTTCGGGGGGCCCCACCGGGGAATTTCAATGACGAAAGATCGAAAATCAAGTGGGCGTGATGTGATTTCAAACTAGCGTTGACAACTAAATTGAAACTCTTTTACTTTCCATGTTTGGGGATTTTAGGGGGGCTCAAATTAAAGCTGTTGACGAGGAGATTTGAAAAATTAATGTTGTTTGTACTCGTGAGTACCCCCTTACCCAGAGGGTGGGAAGGTCAGCCATCCTACCTAGTTAGGTTAGGATGTAGATGTTAACATACATACAAAATTTGCGTAGGTACTTTAAATAATAATAATTATTTAGGGATCTAGACAGAAGGGTGATCTGCACAAAGAAGATAATAAACCGTTGTGTCAAGAATTTGCAGAGTTTTTTCCTTAATGAAAACTCCGCATATTTTAAAGCTGGTGAAAAGACAATTACAGCAACTTCAGACCTATAAGTTTAGTAAGTTGCAATGCAAAAATCATGGAAAAATGTGTGAAAGAGCAGTTGGTGCAGTATTTAGAATATAATAATTTATTTGCAAATAACCAGTACGGTTTCCGTAGGAGTCGCTGTACTCAAGATGCCGTCTACCATTTAAGTAATTTAATAATTAATGACTCAGATAATGGGGATGATGGTTTGGCAATTTTCTTGGACTTGGCCAAGGCCTTCGATACCTTGTCGCATGTTTTATTATTGAAGAAAATGAGGCAACTGGGCATAACTCGGCAGCCTAATCAATGGTTTGCCAGTTATCTAAACCAGGAGTCTCCACACTACGGCCCGCGGGCCAAATCCGGTCCGCCAGTGTCCTCAATCCGGCCCGCGACAACTACCTAATGGCTTATTGTTGTTTTGATGAGTTGGATAAAACAAACACAGAATGATAACAATTCCGTTTTATTTGCTTGCTAGGCATGCTCGCTCAGGGAGCGTACTCAGCGACCAGTCTAGAAATTATACATACTGGCAGGAAATGAACTGACAAAGCAGACTCCCCTGCATGGGGGGAACGTAGACGTAGGTAAAAACATCGACCTGCAGCGACCGTATGGTGTTCCCCAGGGAACAGTACTCGGCCCTCTGTTGTTCATAATATATATGGCTGATATCGAGGAACTTTGTTTGCCTGGTAGAGTGATATTTTTTGCTGATGACACAGTAGTATATAGTATATATTATATACTACGTATACGCTGATGACTGTTAGAACGTGCTATCCCCACCACGGGCATGTGCTCATATTGGGGATTAATTTCCTGATCAAAGTGATCAAATTTTTGTCTTCGATTGTTATTTATGTATTATATTTCAAACGTATAATAATGTATTATATTATTACATGTATAAATTGGAAATGTACTTAAAATAAATAAATAAACCGTTGTGTCAGGAATTCGCAGAGTTAATGAAAACTTCGCAGATACTTATTTGTTTTGGATGAAACTTCAATGTTGCTCTTCGCAAAAACAAGTTAACCAAGCGACATCCTGGTTGACTAATCCATTTGGGAAGCGTTCGGCGCGCATTATGGGCGTTCACCTCGCGAATCTGTCACGGGCAAAGCCTTAGCTCCGCTAACCTTTTTCTGATACCGACTCGAGAGTTTTTTACTCGCTCGCCGCATTCCCGGACAACGGCCGGCATTCCACCTACACATGACACAACGTATTCTTAGATTCACTCTTAGCAACCTTCGTAGCCACTTTGTAGCAACCAAGTGGGTTCGGCGGTATTTCAAATCCACAACACTTAGTAGTGGTCTGGTATTGATACTGTGTAGGGATTTTCGATAACTGCTGTATTTGAGACTCTTAATTACTAGTGGGTTGGTTTGCTTTGCACATAGCTCTCTCTAGATTGTATCTTGAGTATGTCATAAAAACAATTAACATGCCGCCTGAAAGACACCCAAACTTTTCCACTACCCTGATTATGAGGCGCGAATTGTTTTGGGACAAAGAGTGGGTCGGGATCTGTGAAAAATGCGGAATAGAATGAGAATGTGAAACGTCTGGGCGACGAAATGTTGGTCAAATGGGAACAAGGTCTGAGGGATGAATATGTTAGTGACCGGGAAAACTCGAGGTTTAGAAGTGCCTATAAATCCCTTCAAATCAAGCTAGGAGTTCATTATATCAGTTCCCCTTCAGTTAACTCCATGTCTGCACAATATGCTGACGACACAGCCTTCCTGCAAGTAGGGGATACATTCCGAGCATCCGGATTGGAACTGCAGAGCACACTCGAAGACATGAAAGATTGGTGTGAGAAATGGCGGGTTAAAATGAACGCAGCTAAATCAGTAGTGGTTCCCTTCACCCTTTGCCACCAAGACTTCCATGGAACTCTCCTTCTCAATGGAGGCCCGATCCCGCAGGACCGCTCAGTTCGATACCTTGGAATTAACTTGGACAGTAAGCTGACATGGGGGGAGCATATAAAATATCTAGTCACAAAAGTCCGGCAACGAATAAGGCAATTAAAACCATTACTTGGAGATCGATCACCTATCTCCCTCAGCACTAAAAGACTGATCTATCTCTCGCTCATCAAACCAATTTGGTCATACTCTTGCGGTCTGTGGGGATCCGCAGCGGCCACACATATTAACAAAGTGCAGGTGACTCAAACCAGAGTGCTGAGGCTCATTACTGCGGCTCCGTGGTATGTACGAAATGCGACACTCCACAATGACCTGGACATCCCCTACGTACATGAAGAGATCAAAATTACCTACAGCAACCTCCACACTCGCATGACTGATCACCCTAACCCGACAGTTTCCAACCTGGCAGCTAATCCTCCACCAATACCAAATAGACGCAGATTAAGAAGGAAGCGACCACAAGATGCACTTCTCGTTTAAATCATCGTAAGCACTGTGTATTGTGCCAAAGACTGGTACAGGGCAGCCACTGGGCTGTACCTGCTATGCATGTTTCATGTTAATTAGATACATAATCTACTATATTCAGCTGTTATCATAACTGTAATGTTGATTTTTCAAACAATAAAGTTTACTTATTTAAAAAAAAAAAAAAAAAAAAAATTATATCAGTGACGAAAATAAACCTCACCTCATAAGCACAATGTTTAAGGTAAGATGTGAACTCGTGAATGCAGTTCCATGGAGGGAGGGGAATAGGCAAATCTGTTCACTATGTAATAGGGGCGACAGAGAGGACACGTTTCATTTTATTGCTATTTGTCCTGTTCTTGCCGAGATCAGGCTGAGGTGGCTTGAGACAAGGGAGATGAACAAGGTAGAGTTCACTTCGTTTCTTAATGGTCTAAATTGGAGGGCATTATAGGTATAGGAAGATATATATCTCTAAGTTAATGAGGCCAATAGGTATAGGAAGAGTTTAATTACTGACCAGAATTTAAATAATAAACAATTGCACATAAGAACTTAATTTTGAATTATAGGTAACTGTTGTAAGTACCTTGTAGTAAGTACCGTGTTGTATAAAGTAGTACGTAGGTAATTGTTGTGAATCATTGATTTTCAGAAGGATTTTGTAATTTGTTTTGTATTTATATAATTAATAGTAATTTTGTAATTGAAGTTTAGAAACTGTACACCGGCAAAACGGGCACGTCCAATTGCCTATTTGTGTATGGGGGATATTTATTTTATTTTATTTCTGCACAATGGAAGGAAATATACACTTTATTCATTCATTCATTCATTCATTCAACGCCCTAGAAAACGTATAAGTCAGTATAGATACTGAAACATGAGTGGTAAAATGTGATGTCAACTCTGCGTAATAACCGACAGTATAGAATGAGCCAAAAAGCGCTTAAAACTCGGATGTTGGTTTATGCTATGTACCATTGGAATCGCCTAAGAAAACAAATTACCCCCCTCAAAATTTGAGGGTTTACGTTAAGAAACCATAATTCTATGCATGCAAGGAACCACTATGCGCTGCCCTGTGCAGTAAACATTTGAGAATTTTAAGGCTTCACTTGGGACTCCCGAATTCATAGAGATCGAACTTTAGTACTAGAATCCTCACACAGAGAACTCAGTCCTGGTTTGGTAGAAGTACTCACAGACGAGATAACGGTAAACGTACGAAGGAAAACGGTAGAGAGATGGTATTGCTACATGTAAAGCAACTGACATGACTTGGTTGTTGTCTTCAGCGGACAAGGCATATTATGTAGCACCCACTCATTCTGTCTTCGAGTTGATTATCGAGTGGGAACGACGAAAAATAAAACTAGTAGGAACCTACCCAGTTTTCAAACGACGTTGCGCTACACGACGACTCTCTGAAGGAACAAGGAGTATCATGTTGCGCGAGATATCCCCTTTGCAAACCTCGAATGCAGCTGAACTTTAATTGGTTACATAGCTCTCTGTGTACATGAATAGTTAGCCAGAGTGCATAAAAGGTAGCCAATATGTCAGCGATCTACTTCAGTTCCTGACCATGTCTCCAGTAGAACGTGTAACGAAATGTACTAGTAATTTAACACTACAAAGTTCAATAATGCCAGCATATAATGTCGGGTTGAAGGTAAAAGCGATCAAGTGCATTTTTCGACATTTTACAGGAGAGCGTGCCAAAGTTTTCGATCAGCTTGACTAGTAGGAAAGCGTGGATTGCTAACCAAATATTTGTTCAAACCAAAATGTTTGTCATGTATTGAACTCTGAAATAACATACCTGAATAAAACGTGGAGGATACAGAGGATAAAATGCCACGTAACTGATATTTTCAGGTTTTTAATGAAGATGGTAATTTGACTACTTTTACCTGAATGGAAATAGCGATGATTCGAACATGATAATTTGTATAAACTTATTTATTTAAACTAAATTAGAGCTGATAAATGATAATTTTTAGGTCTAAAACCATTTTATGGTGTTCCCCAAGGAACAGTCACCAAAATATCATTAAACATCTATGCATAGTCGAAATATAGCCGATATATCGAAATATCGATAATTTTCTTGTGATATATCGATATTTTTCATCCTGATACATCGGAATATCGATATAAACATGGCACTATGGGGTCATTAATCAAGGGGAATGTCGGCAAATGAAAGAAACCGTAGGGGAAAGAAACTTTTTGGCTACTCAGTGATGACTACTATTTCGCTGAGCCTGAAGGATCTGGTCCCCTGGCAACGCCCTCATAGGAAATTAGTTACTAGGAAATGTTATTCATGATTTGTCTATCAAATCGTATTTTGGAATTTTGAAATTCAGGTTGCTCTGTTGGTGAACAATTTGGCCAAAAAAAATATCGAAAACCGATATATTGACATATCGATATTTTTCACCGAATATATCGAATTACAATTTAAAAATTTTACTTGAATACTGGGATGAGAAGCGGCAGCCTGTGCTTGGTCGTACATAAGGCGTACGGCTGCTGACTGGTCGTACGAAATACAGGCAATGGACGCCCAAATGGGCTTTCGAAATACAGGCAATGGGTCGTCCAAATGGGCTTTCGCTTATTGGACACACATTTTGATCGTACGATCCATACGCGAGTCGTTAGACCAGTAGAGTTTTTTAGTCCAGTTTTAAGAAGGTGTTGAATATTAAATAAATTTTGTTATAAATTATTTTTTCGCATTCCCGTTTTCATGTACCTCCCTAGATGTTTAATTTAGTTTTTGTGTATAGGTTCTTTATATTAATTTTGTATACACTACTTGTGATCCGCTTTTTGTTTTGTTAATCTTTATTTAATTGTAAACTCCTCCGAGGAGCACAAGTTCCCAGGAACTTAGGCCTTGGTGGGGAATTTTGTTTAATGTCCTCTATTATTTCAATTTTTGTAAATATTGTCAGTAAAAATCTTGATGGAGGTCCAATGAGGACATGGGGTTACCCATTTATTTCGATTGAAATGTTCGGCC
This sequence comes from Stenodema calcarata, assembly GCA_963920205.1. NCBI lineage: Eukaryota > Metazoa > Arthropoda > Insecta > Hemiptera > Miridae > Stenodema > Stenodema calcarata. The sequence continues at coordinate 26,065,339 of OY986055.1, forward strand.
CCGACCTTGGGATGACCGGCGGAAATGAAGCTTGTCCACAAATCTTGAAGGCTCTTGAAGAACAATCGCGCATCTTCAGCGTTTTTCAGTCGGACGTCGGAAGTTCGAAACAAAACAAACAAAAAATTGGTTTCACTGATGATTTTGTACTTGGAAGAATGAGGAAGCGCATGCGTGTTTTGACTGAAAACGCCGAGGAATGGGAAGGAGTTTTTAAACCCGGCAAGCGTGAAGTTGCGAAGGGGCCAACGGACGGGGCTTGAAGGGAAAAGAAACATTTTCAGGGTTTCCGCCGGCTACCGATAACAACTATGACTATAGGGGAGCCTCATCGACTGGCAACAGGCTGAATAGGGATGTGAAGAGGTGCACAGTCAAGATATGACAACACCACACTTGCTGTTTAAGACTACTCTGTGGGTATAAAAGAATACACCTCACTCATTCAAGGGGTCTTCCAGGGACAAAGAAAAGAGTCTCTGAAACAAATGAGTCATAAATTAAAAATTACGAGGATGTTTTAGGACTATAGTCATCCTACCTCTACAAGTTAGAAACAAAATGCAAGTGGGTATGAAAACCGCTAGAAATATTTCCATGACGGTTTATTGTTTAATCATAATTTTATAATTATAATATAAATAATTATATTTTATCATTTCACTTTGTGTCAAGTGAAATAAAATAATGAAAAAGTTTTTGAGTGTGAATTTTTTTTTTTTTTTTGACCGTCAGTAAGAATGATGTTGAGGGATGTCGAGGGTCGGTCAAATCATTTGACCGACCCTCGACATCCCTCAACATCGAAAAAGTTTTTAGTTTACATTTAAATATAGTTAATTTTTAGAATGTTTCAAGAATTTTTATTGTGAGCCAACCAAGCGTAGATAATTTTTAGGCTTTTTTCAGCCAATAGGTACGCCTCGCTCCAAGAATGAGCCACTGTGTACAACACTGTATCGTCCACAAACATGATAACTGAGCTTCGAATATTTAATTTAGCTAAATCGATTATGTATAGTATGAACAAGACTGGCCCAAGCACTGTACCCTGTGGTACACCATATTTTCCCAGTATAATCTCTTCACTTGTGGCATTATTCACTCTCACACATTGAGTCCTATTTAGTAGGTAACTCTGAAACCAGTGAACTGTTAATTCGTCTAAGCCATAATTTCGTAATTTTTTGAACAGTCTATATAAATTCAGTTATACAATACGAGTGTACTGGTCAATTACAAAGGTTTTGATATTAAATAAATATTAAATTTTATATCATACGATTGATTTGCAATTAGGTTGATGAAAAAACTCCATGAGGAGGGAGGGGGGGGGGGGGGGTATTGAGCCCCTTTAGGCCTCCCAGGATCTCCTACTGAATGTAACTACGATTCTTATACTCGTATTATAAGTGTCGAGAATTAGCTGTTATATTAGTACCTACATGAAATGTTTCGTTTCACATATCGTGGGCATTTCAATGTACTTTCATGGATTGAGTTCTCTAACATATTGTTACTTAGCGGCAATTTATCATTTACGATGTATGATTACGATTATACCCCACATTCTTACAGTTAAATGTACAAAAGGCCACGTTTGTGTTTGGGAATCTCGTCGTGCCGTTTAGAGTGATTTCCACCAGGTCCACCTTCTTCGAGCAAGGCGTATCGAATCGCTGATGGGATTTCAGCGTCCGAGGTAAGAAAGCGAACGCGAAAATCTCCGAAACCATCAACCGGCGGACACCATAATTATAATTTCCCCTCGGTAAAATAAGCGTAGGCTCGCCGCGACAGGTGTTTTCGCACACCGGCAAATTATAGTATTTTTTTCCGTATCGTCCCGAATCCCTTCAAGTTCAAACAGCAGGCCAGAAAAGTAGAGGTTTGAAAGTGATGAAAGGCCCATTAAGGATTAGAACGCCATTAAAAATTTTTAATGTAAACATTCCACCAGTAAGAACGTGACGGGACGATTCTTTGATTGCATGAATTAGTGGAATTATTACAGATTTGTTCAAAACGGGCAATTTTCGTCAAGTTTTTATTTTTTATTTCATAATCGTCAATTTGATAAACCAAATTACTACAAGTGTAACATTAAGAGAAAACGTGACCTGAACATGGTGTTTTACTTTAATTGCGTTATTCGAAAAAGTGGTTTGGAAGGAACATGGAATGAGCCGTGAGAAAAAGATCGTACTTATGCGTAGAGATATTCATGTAGTTTCTGTAGCAAATATGAAACTCTGCAAATTCTTGACACAACGGTTCATTATCTTCTTTGTACAGATCACCCTTCTGTCTAGATCACTAGGTCTAAATGTCTAGATCCTAAATGTTAGATTAATTATTATTGTCAATTATCACTAATTATTAACAATTTTATCAAGTACCTACTGAAAATTATTATAATTTATTGTTAGGTATTGATAATTCGTATTTATTATTAATAATAATTATTATTAATTATGATTAATTAATACGATATAATTCTGGGGTTTTTAATGCTACGTCGGTAATAATTTTTCTATAAAAGAAGTACCTACCAACAAACATTCGAAATTACCTTCATTTCCGTAGCACGAAACGCACCTCAGAACAACAAACTCGACATCACTTAAGCCATATGATGTTCCAAAGAGCTTGTTAGTATGAAAATGGACCCGTATTTCAACAGTTTGATTCACGATCGGGTTATGAGGCACAATCTTTGAGCCGTCATTGTGAACGAACGGCTGGTCGTACAAAGCTGCGGATGGTCTTAAAAAATTCTACGGAACAAACTCTATCTAAATATGAAATAAAAAACATACCGTTTGATGGGAATTTTTCGAGATATGGAATTTTCAAAATTTCAAAATTCGTTTTGAACCCCTTCCCCTTGACCTAGGGTTATGAAAAGTTTCGTGGATCATTGTGGGGCTGGTCCAAACCCAGAAACCAAATTTCGTAATTTTAACTCAACGCTAACTGGGCAAAGTGCCTCGGACGGCGGACGGCGGACGGCGGACGGCGGACGGCGTACGGCGTACGGCGTACGGCGTACGGCGGACGGACGGATTTTTTTTTATTCGATTTTCTGAATCTACGTATCTTGAAACGTAAACCAACAAATTTTGAGGGGGGGTTAAAATTTTTTTTTCTTTGGGCGATTCCAATGGTTCATTATCGAAGATAATAAACCAAAAAATGTAGTTACCAGTATATTGGCGGTTCTACTTTCTTGGGTGCGATCCTGGGCGATTCTCAGTTTAAGGGACAATCGAAGATTTGGAATTTTTTTTCGCTCTCCTAAAATTCTAAATTTTTTAGTACCTATGTTTTTAGGAATCATTCTAAAGGCACTGAGATGATCCATCTCGCATAATTTCCTTTCTGCAATTTTCATTTTGCCAACTCATTTTTGAGGGCGGAAAGAAAACTTTTCTTCTTAAGCCGTTCTGCTTCTGTCATTTTCGTCCAACCCATTTTGGTTTATTATCTTCGACTGTGAATTTCATTTCAAGTTTGAACAAGTCCATGGCACTTTGCCCAGTTAGCTAGAGTTTCATCTATCATTTCGTTAATTAGATCATGGTGATCTGCTCAAAGAAGATAATAACCGTCGTTTCAAAAATTTGCAGAGTTTTTTATTAACGAAGGACAGCGATTGTCCCATAAACTGTAATGTATGGTTTGCTGAGTTCTCCCTGTTCTCGGGGGGTTAGGCAATATGCCCACCCAGGGGGTATGCATTCACAGAGCCGACTATCCACAGAGTGGTCGAACAAAAATATCGGGTACAGGAGAATCAGCAAACCATTACATTCCCACCTTCAAACAACACCTGGTATTCCAGGCTGTTGTTGACTGAAAGTAGTATGGAGTTCCACTCCAGGAAGAACAACTGGAAAACTCCAAGGTATGGTTAACTTCCATCGTAATGGTACTACTGCAAATCACTACTTGTGGAGTAGAAGCATGGATATTGGCAGGGATGTTAAAGAAATTTCGAAATTTGAAAATCGAAGTTTACCCACTGAGTTGTAGAAACATAGAAAATTAGAATGTAGAAGATCGGAGGAGAGAAAGAAATTGAACATTGCCAATATAAATGCTTATACGCAAAAAATGGGTTCGATCCCTATATAGGAGTCCCTTCTGGGAAAGCTCCTCAAAAATTCAAAAAAGTAATAGTGGAGGAGATACCGAGGCAAAGCCAGCACGTACCTACCAACCACACTCTGCTACCATGTAATGTATGGTTTGCTGAGGGTCCCTGTTCTCGGGGGGGTCAGGCAATATGCCCACCCAGTGGGATATCCGGTCTGCATTCACAGAGTCGCGTATCTCCAGAGCGGTCGAACAAAAACATCGGGAACAGGAGAATCAGCAAACCATCACAAAACTGAGAATCACCCAACTCAATCGTCATCAGTGATACTCGTACTATACAAGGAAGGTGCCGTTTGAGGACCAAAGAGACGTTTGAGTGTCTGCGTGACTCGGATGGAGTCCATCTGTTACTCTGATGATGAGCTCCAGTCCTTATTTTCGAGTAATGAATTGCACACCTCAGGTCACATTTGCCACGGACGGATTTTGTACGTGACGAGTGCCTTTGATTGCCTAGCGCGCTCACGAGGTTCGTTGGGCTCAGCTCCGAATTAACACGGGAACCGGTAGGTAACGATTGAGTCAGCATGACGATGACGTCACAAGTCATTGACGACCGAACGAGTAAACAACTGAAGATGGAAGAAGGCCGACTGATCAGTGATCAGTTCGGGTTCACCGGGCGAGTTCGCCCTCGAGGAAAGTGTCGGGAGCTGGAAAAGACATTTGATGAGCATCCACTTCATTAACGACCGTCGTACTCCGGATCGTGGGAGTTGGCCGGCCGTCCGAAACGAATCTGAACAACAAAACACCCGATTGGTCTTCCACCGGCAGGCATAATGATTAGGTATTGTCGCGACCTCACAAAAGGACCAATACTTGGTGACTAAGTGCCGCAGCTAAGTAAAGTTCAATGAAGTTGGTATTCAAGGATTAACCTTTATCTTGTCATTATTTGGAATCTGAAAACTCCCAACACTATCTTTGAAATAATTTCAATTCAATCAAACTCTAGGTAAAGAAAATACTGGGTAAGTATCCAGTTCCAAAAGCCACTTAGTCCAATTTTCGAAAAATTCGAGATAGCTATCGATTATAATAACAACGGTTCATTATCTTCTTTGTACAGATCACTCTTCTGTCTAGATCACTAGGTCTAAATGTCTAGATCCTAAATGTTAGATTAATTATTATTATCAATTATCACTAATTATTAACAATTTTATCAAGTACCTAGTGAAAATTATTATAATTTATTGTTAGGTATTAATAATTCGAATTTACCTACTATTAATAATAATTATTATCAATTATGATTAATTAATACAATATAATTCTGGGATTTTTAATACTACGTCGGTAATAATTTTTCTATAAAAGAAGTACCTACCAACAAACATTCGAAATTACCTTCATTTCCGTAGCATGAAACGCACCTCAGAACAACAAACTCGACATCACTTAAGCCATATGATGTTCCAAAGAGCTTGTTAGTATGAAAATGGACCTGTATTTCAACAGTTTGATTCACGATCGTGTTGTGAGGCTCAATCTTTGAGCCGTCATTGTAAACGAACGGCTGGTCGTACAAAGCTGCGGATGGTCTTAAAAAATTCTACGGAACAAACTCTATCTAAATATGAAATAAAAAACGGCGTACGGCGGACGGACGGATTTTTTTTTTATTCGATTTTCTGAATCTACGTATCTTGAAACGTAAACCAACAAATTTTGAGGGGGGGTTAAAATTTTTTTTTCTTTGGGCGATTCCAATGGTTCATTATCGAAGATAATAAACCAAAATGAAGTACGAGGTACGCGGTGTGGGTGTGGGAGGGGGCGCAGAGACATAAAAGGTCTCGTCGTATGACGCACTAGTTGGCCTCCTGCCAGCCGTATTACGTCATACGCTCGTGCGTCATAGGCTCTGACGTACTTGTTGGCCTCCTGCCAGCCGTCTTACGTCATACGCTCGTGCGTCATAGGCTCTGACGCACTATTTGGTCTCCTGCCAGCCGTCTTACGTCATACGCTCGTGCGTCATAGGCTCTGACGTACTTGTTGGCCTCCTGCCAGCCGTCTTACGTCATACGCTCGTGCGTCATAGGCTCTGACGCACTATTTGGTCTCCTGCAAGCCGTCTTACGTCATACGCTCGTGCGTCATAGACTCTGACGTACTTTTTGGCCTCCTGCCAGCCGTCTTACGTCATACGCTCGTGCGTCATAGGCTCTGACGCACTATTTGGTCTCCTGCCAGCCGTCTTACGTCATACGCTCGTGCGTCATAGGCTCTGACGTACTTGTTGGCCTCCTGCCAGGCCTCTTACGTCATACGCTCGTGTGTCATAGGCTCTGACGTACTAGTTGGCCTCAATTACTACTAGTTGGTTTCAAGTCAATAGCTCAGCATCAAAATTTAATTTGTATTATTACAAAAAGGTATTATTTAAACAATTTTACAGATGAGAAACCGAGTGAATATTGCAATGTTGTCTATCCCCGACTCACGGTTAAAATTTCTAGACTGTAGTTTACCGGGAAGATGAAATTCTTGACACAACGGTTTATTATCTTCCTTGTGCAGATCACCCTTCTGTCTAGATCACTAGGTCTAAATGTCAAGATCCTAAATGTTAGATTAATTATTATTATCAATTATCACTAATTAATAACAATTTTATCAAGTACCTAGTGAAAATTATTATAATTTATTGTTAGGTATTAATAATTTGTATTTACCTATTATTAATAATAATTATTATTAATTATGATTAATTAATACGATATAATTCTGGGGTTTTTAATACTACGTCGGTAATATTTTTTCTATAAAAAAAGTACCTACCAACAAACATTCGAAATTACCTTCATTTCCGTAGCACGAAACGCACCTCAGAACAACAAACTCGACATCACTTAAGCCATATGATGTTCCAAAGAGCTTGTTAGTATGAAAATGGACCTGTATTTCAACAGTTTGATTCACGATCGTGTTGTGAGGCACAATCTTTGAGCCGTCATTGTGAACGAACGGCTGGTCGTACGAAGCTGCGAATGGTCTTAAAAAATTCTTAGGAACAAACTCTATCTAAATATGAAATAAAAAACATACCGTTCTATATGAATTTTTCGAGATATGGAATTTTCAAAATTTCAAAATCCGTTTTGAACCCCTTCCCCTTGATCTAGGGTTATGAAAAGTTTCGAGGATCATTGTGGGGCTGGTCCAAACCCAGAAACCAAATTTCGTAATTTTAGCTCAACGCTAACTGGGCAAAGTGGCGCGGACGGCGGACGGCGTACGGACGGATTTTTTTTTATTCGATTTTCTGAATCTACGTATCTTGAAACGTAAACCAACAAATTTTGAGGGGGGGTTAAAAATATTTTTTCTTTGGGCGATTCCAATGGTTCATTATCGAAGATAATAAACCAAAATTAAAGGTGACGAATCGAATGGTGAAGTTGTTTTCTTTCTAAACCCACAATATCCCTCTCAAAATGACCCTGAAGAGTCGTGTTGCTTTCCGAAATCCACTATGTCCAATGGGAATGGAGTTCCAACAGCCATGTCCATCTCATTTCTCCTGTTTCAAAACCCACTGTTGTGCAACCAGCTTTATCATTGTGTTTCAAAACTCACTTCGTCCACAGTTCTCTTCAGTATTCGTTTCTTCAAGTGTTTCCTGATAGGGTTTTTGGTGTGCTTGAGAGAGAAATCCTTACACCTGGAGAACATGTAGAGGTGATTTCGAGACAAACTTCAGTGTCCAAATTTTGAGACGTTGGCGTACCTAGTTTATAATTTCAAAAAGAAGACTGATTTTTTTTTTTTTTTTTTTCAAAAAAATTACGGAGTGGCACTTAGTAGTGTAAAAGTGGGGTTTCTGCGTATCACTGTTATCACTCCCCCCTCCCCCCCCCCTCCCATCTGACGTCACGGCATGGATGCTATGCGGGTATAGTATCCATACAACTGATACCTTAATTGTGTCATGGATGCTATGTGTATAGTATCCATACAAATGATACCTTAATTGTGTAAATCGTCATGGATGCTACAAAATTAGAGTATCCATACGTTTAATCACTTAATTGTGCAATTCCCCGCCAATTTTTGAATTATTTTACCGCTCATTTTCAAATACTTCCTTTCCTACATACGTCATAGCATGGATGAAGCATTGATAAGTTATAGCATGGATTTTTACAAGTATCCACCCGATTTTTCCCGCCACTTTTCAAAATTATCATATGGCTTTCCCTCTAATTTTCAAAATACTCCCCTTTGCCCCCTCCCTTTAATGTCTTAAGACCAGCTGTTTCCCGCCTTTTCCAACGGTAATTTCCCCCCCCCCCCTCTATACAACAAATCATATGGCTTTCTTTCCCTCTCATTTTCAAAATACTCCCCCTTCGTCCCCCTCCCTTTAATAACATAAGACCAGCTGTTTCCCGCCTTTTCCAACGGTCATTTCCCCCTCTCTCCCTCCATATAGCTTTCCCTCTAATTTTCAAAATACTCCCCCTTCGCCCCCTCCCTATAATGACATAAGACCAGCTGTTTCCCGCCTTTTCCAACTGTCATATCCCCCTCCACAAACAGCTGTAGGCTTTCCCCGTCCATTTCCAAATGTTCTCCCCACCAACCTGTAATTTTTCAAATACCTCCCGCACCCCACTCCTTCTTCTTCTTCTCATGCCATCTTAATCATCATCTGGTAATTAATCTCCCACCTTTTTCTTACCCGCCAATTTTCAAATACTTCTGCTCCCCCTCTAAAGAAAGCTCTGTCAGGTTGTCATATGATAGCACTTGATACATGAAACCTGAATGGTCAGCATTCACCAGGAAACAAAGGAACGTGGGAAAGAAATGTGTCAGCATGGAGCAAGTTTTAACAGGGCTCTGAAACAGTAGCACGTGTCAAGGTCACCATTCATATCTACCAGGAACTAGCTGGTCAGCTATGCAAGTATTCTCATGAATCCTGAGGTTACTGACACTCCCTCTCCCCACAGTACATCCAAGTTCTATCCCCCTCTCACGACATTAGGTAGCCGTGGTGGGAGGGTTTCTTTCATATAGGTAATCCCGTTTTGAAAACTCGTACTGTCTAGTGATATCCATCAAGAGACTTCTTCTTCTTCTCTGGTCAACTCTTCCATCGATACAGGGTATGTGAATATTGTCATACTTTGTTTTCTTTGATCAGTTATTCCTAAATATTGCATTATTCATGTTATGTTTGTGTTTTGTTAAATAAATAATCGTATTTTCCATCTCTTTGCAGATGAACTCTCTACTTAACAAGCTCCAAAGAGCCGCCTCCATTGTTGAACTCAGATCGGTGGAAAGTCTAGCGATAGATACACCTTATGCTGTTATGAAAATGAGCAGAGTGCAAACCCAACATGGTCCGGCAGTACAAGTATATCTCCAAGAACTTACTGATGGCCAAATACTAAAAGAAGAAGAAAATACGTTTCGGGTATACCTGCCTAAAAGGATCTCAGAAGCTATCACTCCAGAAGATGTGGATAATTACAACTCATCAAATACTGTCTACACGCTTGTATACAGAGGAAAACTCGGAAGGACCTTCCTTATCGATTTTAACTAATTTATTTAAATATGAAATGTAAATGTGTAATAAATAAATAAACTGAAAAATAAAAAAATTGATTAAGAAAAAAAGAAAAAAAAAAAAGGAGTGTGAGTTCATAATGGTTGTCACACACTGAACATTGCGAGGATGGGGCAATGTTTATTTCACATAAAAAAATAATGATGATAATAATAAAAGAAAAATATCTCTCAGTATAAAGCACACAAAATATCAGGTTTTATGAGTTAGTTTTATTCAAGATGTCTAACCGTGAAGACGTTAAGTCTTATTGCTGCTTGCTTAAATGTTTCGAACATGTTGGAGATTGTGTTGATGGGATGGCGTGTGAAAAATGCCGTTACTTCAGTTTTTGTCATTGCAAATGTAAATCCAGGATAAGCAAACTACGGAAACAACAAAAAGAAGTAGAGGGGAGTCTGAAATGTAACATCTATTGAACTAACCAATAACGACACCCTATTGGAGCCCCTCCTCCTCCCCTCTTTTTATGTTTTATACGCATCATGAGTCATCTCACTCACAACAAAAAAGAAAATTTAGTTAGTATTCATCTTGTGATCAGTGATGGTGGTACACGTGGAGAAAATTCGGTTTGACAAGCGGGGGCTCAAAGGAGTCAATATACGAACGGATGAAGATATTGGGTTGAAACAAGTTGTCATCTATAACAGATCAAATTGCATTTGTATACCCGCTGATGAATGGTTACTGATCGGGGAAAATCTACAAACAAACTTGCCTGCTTACATCTCTCAACGCTACAAAAAAATACGAAAGGAAGAACACCCTGTCATCATATCAGATACTTGGTTATTTCGAGTCCAGTTTGGCATTCCTTCACAACGTAAACATCGTTCGCTTGTGATACGTGAAAAATTTGAGTGGTTCGTTGATTATCATCATAGCATTAACGAAATCGCCTTAACTCGTAAAGATGCGTCACAGCTGTATGATAACCTGCAGAAGATACATGATTACCTTTTTGTGACCCAATGTACTAGAGGTCAAATAATTGATAATCCACCTAACACAACAAACCCTAGTATGTTTCATCAGCCGTCTGACTACAAGAGTCCTCAAAATTTAGAAGGAGAATGTGTCCCCTCAGCAGAGATATTTGATCTAACAACACAAGATTGGACTCACTTACACGAGGAGATGGAACAAATAATTCAAAGAGGATACGAACCATTGCTCGGAGAATGCGTTGTGGAGAACCCAGGTTCATCGTAATTATGGTTTAAATTCATATGCATCTTACATCGAATATTATTTGACTCGAACACTGCTCAACGTTAACACGATGAGTTTGAAGAGAAATCTTGCTGAAGAGCTGCATAAACCCAAACGACGTAATTATCAAAGATCGAAAGTTGTGGTCAAACATATTCTCGATGACTTATGGCAAGCCGATTTGATTGATTTAACTAAAAATTCTGATAAAGGGTTCAAATATTTATTGACAGTAATCGATGTCGGTTCGAAGAAAGCATGGGCTGTACCCTTGAAGAAAAAACTTGGTAGAGATGTCAGTGCAGCGTTGGCATCAGTCTTCCGAGCCAGTAAACTCGTACCAAAAAATCTACAAGTCGATCGGGGGAAGGAGTTTTACAACAGACATGTTTTGGAGCTTATGAAGAAGAAAAACGTCAACATGTATAGCAGCTACACAGAGCTGAAGGCTTCAGTTGTGGAGAGATTAAATCGTACTCTCAAAGAATGGATGTGGATGGAGTTCAGCGTGCAAGGTAGCAGAAGGTGGGTAAAATTGGTACCTATGCTTCTCGACCGCTACAATCACCGGATCCATCGCTCAACAGGTATGAGACCCGCTGATGTGAAGAAGAAAGACGAAAAAACTATTCTTGCAAGGTTGTTTCCGCAAGTAAACAAGTCCCCACCAAAATTTGCTATTGGAGACAGAGTTAGGGTGTCAAAAATTAAAAACCTGTTGGACAAAGGGTACTTACCTTCATGGACCAACGAACAGTTCGTCGTCGCACGCATACGAAGAGATGATAAAGTACCAACTTATAATTTGCATGATGTCTACGGAAATGAGATAAAAGGGCGATTTTACGAGCAAGAGATGAAGAAAACCAACTTTCCCGATCAATATTTGGTGGAAAAAATATTAAAAAGAAGAAATGGTAAAGTGCTGATCAAATGGCTTGGTTTTGATGACTCTTACAACACATGGGAAAAGGAAAAAGATGTTGAATGTTGAACAAAATCTGTATTTTTTTTCTCTTGTAACACATGAATAAATAAATTATGAGGAAGCATAAATTTAGTTCCATTCTTACTCCAATACAATAATGTTTAAAAGCTAAGGATTACTTTCATGTTAACAGCTGATTATAAGGAAGCCAAACGTGTCAGGAAGCCAAGGTGATTGTGAAAAACAGTCTAAGACGTTGATTTAAATAAAATATAGTCTTTTACACCATTGTATCCATGAGGGAGGGTAGAAATTCTATCTTCCAGAATTTGACGTTTATCGTCGAAGAATGATAACGCTACTTTACGATGTTTTGTCGTGGTCACTTTGTGTAATTTCGACGATATCTTACTAAATTCGCAGTAAACGTTCTCCCGTGAATTTAGAGTGTTTATGAAATCACTGAATTGGATGTTTTTCTTGACCGCTGACTTCTTGACACCTTTAGCTTTCATAATTGCTCGACTTCCGTATTGGAGTCCATACAATTTGGCACGCAGGCCAACAAACTCTTTGATAGGGATACCCCCTGTTTCATCCTTCAATTTCCCAACTACTTTCTTATTTACATTTGAATATGAGGGATGGTCCCTAGGATAGTTGCTGAAATCCATCAGGTCAGCTATATTATCAAATTTATCATATATTGTACACATAGAAGAAGAAGAAGATGTCTTAGGAATTGTTACATCTATGATGAACGCATCTGTATCCATGTAACACAACTCCACGTTATCTCTACCACCAAGAGAGGGGCGAAGTCTATCATAAAATAGATGGTACATCCAGGATTTCGACAATTCTAATATAACGAATCCGACATAGATAGGCATATCGAACATAACTTTTTTCCGATCCATGAGAACCCCGACCAAATTTTCATCGAAGATATATCTATCGTTGAAATTTGGTTTGTTAACAAGTTTCAAAAGCTTCGAGTCGGTGGTTACCAATTTAAAATCTTTGAATTTGCGCTTGTTCATCATGGATCGTCCAAAGACGGAGTTGTTGGCCAATTTGTAGTAATCTTTATCGAATTCCGAAACTGATCGGGCTCTCAACTGCGTATTGTACTCCATGTAAGGTTCCAACCACTTGGACTGTTTGAACTTCAGGACTCTATGAATTTTTTCTACAGTTAAACCAGCGTGAATGCCTTGTTGCAAATTTTTAATGTGTGTTATGTAGTGTGTCTTGTGATGTAATGTTGTTAAAAGTTTCTCTACCCTACCACCGGGGGGTTTCATGGACAGCGGGAAAAAAGGAAAGTCGGAATGGATATCATGCAATTCCCTAGGATAGGAAATGTCGACGTCAAATATCCAGCCAATTTCACCATCAGGAGAAAGGCTGGATATATCCAGATCATCGAAATTTTCGATCCATTGGAAATCGCCGTACGGTAGCGGATTGCCCATCGACCACCCATAGAGATTGTTCACATCGACGTAAACGATGTAATTATCGGGTTTCGATGGATCGTAACTATCAGGGATCAAAGGGTTATTCGCTACCGCATGCCTCTTGACGCAACTTGTGATACCTCCTCTGATCCCAGACTCTATGAATTGCAGCATATCTATGTCATTGATGATGTCAAGTTTTACGTCAGTCATTTTCAGCATAGCTTCCCAAAAGAATCCGGGGGATGTAAAGTGCCAGGCTGGATCAAGACCATATTGTTGCATACTAATTTTTCTATAATTTTCATACACATCTGCGAGTAAAACAATGTCCGATTTTAAATAAAGTTCTGTGTATTCCATCAAATTTTGAATGCTGAAATGACGCCAAACGTTAAGAGCATGAGCGTAGTCCCCTTCAGTTATTTGCTCTCCAGTTAAATCAGAGTGGAATGCTTCTATCGGAGGCAATGACGTCTCCTCAAGAACCTCCCAATTTCTGATGTAAGAATAAGGATATACACCTTTTCTCAATAAGAGAGCTCTATCATCATGATTGGGGAAAATTTGCGTCATTTCTGGGAAGTCGGACGAATTTTCAACTAGTTTGGCTAAACTGTCGGGAAGGAAGCGATATGAATCGAGAAAACGAGCCTTAATTTTACATCCCTCAAATTTTTTTGAGAAACTTATATAATTCTCAGATGATTTTGCCAAGACATCTATATCCCCATCGTCTATATTGAGCTTCTTGACAAGAAAATGAGCGTCATATCCGCTCAGGTTATGTAGATAGATCGGGACATACCCCGGCAGCTTCAACTTCAAATTGCATCCCTGACATAGTGTGTATCGATACTTACCATTGAGATGGTCATGATCAGCGACCTTTGTTTTCTCTTCGGTGGTATGATCAAATTCTACATGACACAGTTCGCAATGGGTTGTTTCTACATGTTTTCGATACTCTGAAGGAGTCCAAATAATGTTTTTGTTCTTACGATAATGACTTTCAATGGTAATACATAATTCCCTAACCTTTATCATAAACTGGTCCAAACAGTTGTCACCTTTAAAGATTGTCAGTTGAGACTCTATCAATTCGGGATAATAAGACTTCAAATAGAGCCCTGTACACGTGGGTATATGCAGATCCATGTCAGTAGTCCATGATTGACTCATTATATTATTATTGGAATGGGAGGAGGACCTAATGTCTTTCAGCAAACATTCAATATCTGCATAAATCACAAATGGGACATTAGTCATATGCTGTATTTTATTAAATTTAACAAATTCATCCGCTGGAAATTGATATCGAATGGGGGGAAAATTTATACAGAACTGTTCATGTTCTCTGAGCCTATCTTTTGCCGACATACCTGAACAGTCACTATTATAAGTTTTAAAACAACGATGACATATTTCATGATGGAAGCGATGGTTATTAATTTGATCATTAACTAATCTACTTAAATTTCTTATATAACAATAATGGCGGTTTTCACCGTCTTTCAAATATAGTAAATTGAAATGTAAAACGGCTTGATTCGCATATTTGGATATCAATAAAGGGTATACATCATCTTTATCATCTATAGTATATAGATTTACACTAAAATTGTTCCTTTTTTCAAAGACCGATATGTCACATGGATTGACCGGAAATTGAAGGCAGGTAAAATCAATGTTATGCACAAAGTCTTTATAGAAATAAGGTCGATTGGTATTGTTATCTCCCTCGTTTGTGAACGATCCGAGAATGGCATATTTAAAACAATATACATCGCCGTGATTAACTACGTTGATGATACTCTTCGTGGCTGCGATCTTTCGGGGGAGAGGAATATACGCAGCTCCTCCTTTCAAAGGTCGGTATTTAGACATTTTCAACAAAATGCCATCCACGTTTAGTAGAGTCCATCCTGAACCTTTCTTCTGGAAAGACTCCAATTCAGCCAGCATTATTTCAAACTGACTATCCAAGACACTCTCAAGGTTCTCACTACCTAACACTACTACGAGAGCCTTAGTTTTGAAATTTGCTAGCAGCAGCTCACTTGGTAAAGATGTTTGATAGCTCAAGTGTGGCTTTTCAAATGTGCATTCTAACCATAAGCTAAATTTCAATCCCTTCCATGCATTGGTATATTCACGTAGGTAAAGTTGTAAAATATGCCTATTACAATTTAGGAAAAACTCAACAGCCTTGAGATTATTTAAATTATGGAAATATACATCAACTGCACTGTCCTCTTGCCGTAAAACTACATCACCCATCATACCTGGAGGCGCTGAAATCTTAGATGCCCACCCCTGTCGCGGTTTTCTGGTAATATGATTCCCAGAGGTGTCAGTCCGTTGGTTGGTGTGGAAAATCACCGATGGACGGAGACTCATCTCTTCCGATGTAGGTTGGGGGCATGCTATGGAGGAGGTTGAAGGCTGCTGACGGTGGAGTTTGGCATACGTATGATCCATTTTGATTATTCGATAGGTATTAGACAAATAGATGTGTCTGCAAAGAAAGAAAATGTTTATTTAAAAAAAAGAATGAACAAAATAGATGGTACTTATTAATATCTTTGAACATGTCCAGTGATAGGAGTATATGATACAAGCTTATCATGTATAATTATAGCTACACAACTAGTATCTGAAGGGAAACTCTCGGAAAATTGGATTTCGAGTCTTACATCTACAGCACCCTCTTTTACAGAATCCTCTTGCTTAGAACAATCAATACAAATTATTGGACTTTCTTTAAATGTCTCTCGAGTCAACAATGGCGAAGGGTGTTTCCAGTTATAGTATGACTGTTGGAAACGGATATAGCTATCATAAAGCTCTCCAAATACTGCTTGTTTCAAATCTATGGTTTGATCTTGAAAAGGAAATTGCTCATTATTCAGAAACAAACGAAAGCTTTGTATTGGAACTGTATCAGGGAGAGACATATTTTTGGTAATGTCATTTTTCTTATTTCGATAAAAAGCAACAATAACATAGCGAGGTTTTTGTAGTTGGTTACAAGTTTTTATTGGCCAAGTGAATGATGTTGTATTAGGTACCGCCGGGTTTTCATGGAACTCCCAACCTCTGAACACGAGGGGTAAAGGGGGATCTTTTTTAGTAGTTAAGTACATTTCAAGCTTAAGTTTGTCTGCAAGTTTAACCGCTGGAACAACCCAGTACACTTTTTCCAAAACGATGGATACATCCGTATGAGTGGCATTGCCGTGAAAAACGTTCAAGTCATTGCTAGAACGGGTGAGGACTAACTCTTGAGATACACCTGTCACCACCCGATTTTCATCTTCGAAAAATCCCATCCAATAGCGTAGTGGTATGCATACATTGAAGAAACCTCCGGCAAAATAAACCGAATTGGGTGCAAACAAGCTCGAATTTGGATTTGAGATTCCTGAATTTGATATAGCATTCACATCAGCTTCTCTAAATGATATGAGACCTTTTAAAGTCGATACGATTCCTGGATTTCTGACTTGGTCCACATCGGTACCGTTAATTCGATATGTAACAGTATCAAAAAGATGTGCGAATCCATTGTTGATGATATGCAAAGGTTCTTTAGACACACCTTTATTCACCTTGCCTACCAGTGATAGGTAGCTATCAAAAGGTGCATACGTATCGTTATTATTTATTACAATTCGTATTTCGGAATTTAATCCAAGATCTGACATATTGAATGGAGCGTTTCGGATTAAATGATAACCCACTATTCTATCTGCCATTGCTGGTGGCCTAGTGATTTGAAGTGAAGGTTCCATGGCGCCTCACTCTGTAACCCAAGTTCTGTAGAAATTTGACGTTACGTGAAGTTAGCCCCGTGCTCTTCTTCTTCTTTCCTCCTCCTGTGCTCTCTGAAAATGATGGTTTTTGTAGATACTGGTCAAATCGTTCGGACGTTTTCTTGAATACAGCTTTGTTGTTGTTTCCCTCGGTGTCAGTTGTAACAAAATCGAAGCCCATTCGTATGATTTACAAACGAACCAGTTCTAAGACAATGGTGATATTTTCTTTCCTGAAGTCGAGAAGAGAACCTCTTTCGTCAACCACTCGAAGTTGAATGAAATCAATAACGTTCCTGTTTATCCTTAAATACGTCATTGGCGATGGAGCGTAGTTGATTCGAAAATTAACATCAACGTCCGGGCAAAAGCTGTGCAGTATAGTCGAAGGAGAAGAGTTGAAGTATGACGAGTCGGAGGCCAACAAATTACACTCTATATGGATTGAGCTATAGTTGAAAATATCGACAGGACTTGGAGCAAGATGAACCTGATTTTTGTTCAAAATAGTTTTTGACGTGAACCCTAGGAGCGGTCCAACACTGTCATCTTTCGTCATATCCACATCGAACGTAGCTTGAAAATTCACCCGTCCTGTGTTCCTATCAACACCAAACTTTATACTGTGCTCTGTCATGGATGAAAATTTCTGCTTTGTTTGTCGCATCTCTTCTTTAACTCTTGTTTCAATGAACTCAAATATATCTTCCATCCCATATGTGCCAGTTGGGAATACAATAGTTGGCATTCCTACAATGTAGAAACGATCCGACAAATTGGTTTTGATGTTGGAAATGGTGTTGTAACTCATGAACGAACGCATCCCAATTCCATATTCTCGATCACTTTCTAACTGAATCGGGGGGAAAATCGTAGCGTTTAATACGCTTTCCTCAGCACTAAGGGTAAATATTCTAGACATCTCTCTATCATTAAGAAGAGACAACAGAAATGTCCACAATGTATACAGTCAACGTCTTGATATTGAATGTTGTTGTAGTATATTGCACAATTCTTTAAATATCTTACTACCTGTAAAGGGGGTTCAAGACCGAAGGAATCGTAGTATAGTGCTATAGAGCCACTCTTTCGAAGTGCTGTCCAATGGGTTCCATCTGATGATGTGGAGGGGGCCAAGTTGATGATTAACCGCTCGTGAACATGGGGCTTTTTAGGGAGTTCGTCTTTCATGAAGACACCTCTGAAAAATGGCACTTGATCCCGTAGAAAGTTATCTATTTCAAAATTATTCAGAGCTCTATTTGGTAATTTATTCAACAACGTTTGTATTGGTTCATTATGAACCCTCTTCCTTCCCTGTTTTTCTTTTTGCCTTTCGCAGTGCTTTGACGTCGACGCTTTTTTGGAGAAATGTTTGTTGAACTTATGCCGTGACCGCTCCCTGATTTTCGTTGCCCTTCCATAGCCATATTGTGGCGTTTCAGCTCTGCCAATTCCGAGTCTCCCCGTTTGGTGTCTTTTATATTTTTTATAATTTGCGATACACCAGACCCTATCCCTCCTATCGCGCTGAGGCCCGCCAAAATTGGTATTAAGGCTGGAAGGAAGCCCCCTCGAACTTTCCTTCCCCTCCTCCTCCTCTTTGCGTTTTGCTTTGGTCGCATTTTGGTTTTTTGTTGATTTTTGACACATGGTTTCCTTTTAGAAGATCCGAACCCTGCGCCTACGGTCAATTTCCCCTTCATAGCTACACCAACTGCTAGCGCTGCAAGCCGTTCCTTCAATGTCGCCGTACTATCCTTGACTCGGGAAAACGCTTTGCTGGCGAGAACCTTATCAGACTCGTGTCGAGCCTTCAGGTCATTAAACTTGTTGTAGGCGAGATCGTGTTCTTTACAATACGAATCCAAGATTGAAACTGGATGTACACCGTTTTTGATCTGACTTATAACGTCATTACCAGGTCCGCAAAAGTTCCCATGCACCATTATAGGGAATCTATTACGGTTTATCAACTCATTTAGGAGACCCATATCACTCATTCATTCAGACTTGACTAGATATATACATATATATATATATATATTCTAAACCCATCTGCTTATATACCCCAGTTTGAAAGATGGAGCTGCGACAAATGGAAGTATCTTTTCCTATGAAAAACTACGACGATGTATCACATTCAGAAATTGGTGGGGATGAAAAAACCAGACGTAAGAATGGACCTCTCCTGCCAAATAATGTTCGTGCAATAATATGCGGACCTTCGGGGAAAGGAAAAACTAATTTTTTGCTCAACTTGATCCTCTCTGAAAACTCTTTGAAATTCGCTCGACTTGTCTTATGTTCAAAAAGTCAACAACAAGATAAATATTCATTTCTTGACTACGTTCTGGAGGGTGTACCTGAAATTCAATATATCAAGTGTTCGAACGTTGAAGAGTTTCCCCCTGATGAAGAGGAAGACCATGCTCTCGTAATTTTTGATGATTTGGACAACTCATTCAATGACATAATAAAAACTTATTTTACACGGGGACGACACTACAACGTTGATTCTTTCTTTCTTGTTCAATCCTATGCTTCGTGTATGAAACATTTTATCCGGGACAATGCAAATTTAATCGTAATATTCCCTCAGGATGGCCGGAATTTGAATTTAATATGGAGGGATCACGCCCACAATGATATGCCCTACCAAACATTCACAGAGATGTGTCGTCAAGTTTTTTCTAAGCCATTCAATTTTTTGTTGATCGATAAAAGCGTTGACATTGAATCAGGACGTTATAGGAGTGGAATGGATTCATTTTTCAAGTTTTCGTCAATACTTCACTAAACGTGTTATTTGTGTATAAATACTCCAAGAGCAGTTCATAATGACTCATTTGAAATGTCGGCAAGATTGAGCGAGGGAGATAGCAGAGAGGAACGAGCTGAGAAAAAAGCTAAGATTTCTGATGAAATTCACACTGCTCGAGAAGCCTTGAAACGGAAATACAAAGAACTAAAACTGAGTCGTGATATGGCTACACAATCGCTAAAACAACAATATCAGCCTATTACGGATAGTCTCAAAGATCTAATGACAGTTGTCACTCGAGCTGAAGGGGTCAATACAGATGCTGTAAAAAATGATGGAAGAAGTATACTCCCATCAGATAGCCTTGAACAACAGCATGAT
The DNA here is from genome assembly GCA_963920205.1 of Stenodema calcarata. Taxonomy (NCBI): domain Eukaryota; kingdom Metazoa; phylum Arthropoda; class Insecta; order Hemiptera; family Miridae; genus Stenodema; species Stenodema calcarata. The sequence goes on from OY986055.1 coordinate 26,085,659, forward strand.
GTGAGTAGTCTGCATTATATAAATGACGATGACACCGATTTCCATGAACTCCCTGAGACGGCGATTTATTCAACTATGGGGGAAGGAACGTCACAGGTACTAACCCCTCCTCCTACCTCCCCAGCAAACTTTGCGATGTCAACGCCGCTTCGTCATCCCAAGAGCGTTAATAACACACCCAAATCAAATCTAATCCGAAGAATTAGTAGAAGCATAGATAGGTCGAAATCTTTACTGGTACACGGTGTTGATGATGGGATAGAAGAGGCTCGTTCTTTCGCAAATAAAACGCCTGAAGGTCAAGATATGGTACGGAGATTTGTCGATAGATGGCCCCGATATGCTGCGATTTATTTCAAATATCTAACAACAGGTTGTTGGGATGGTGATGATGCGAAAGGACGTTTGGATAAATATTATGGTCCAAAAGTTAATCGACAGGGTGTTTATCTCGGTCGGTCCAAAATGACTTTCGACGATGAATTTATATATATTGATGGATCACCATACAAGGCTACTCCTGGTTTATACGAATTGATATTTTTAAAAACACCTGTGCATTTCAACACTTCTGATTTTGATAAATATAGCGAAATTGTGAAGAAATCTAGCGTTGCTTTCCATGGATACGATCAATTCAGACCTATCAACTGTTTCGGCGGAGAAAAATATAAAACCTTGATTTCAAAAATTTACCCGCCGAAGAAAGGGAAGAATCTTCAACCCACACAGCATATAAAAGGATGCGGCCTCGAAAATTTATTTACACATTTTCAAAGCTTCAGTGAAGAGGAAACTCCCGAGTGGATTTTGGTTGAAGAAAACCCCAATCAATTGGTACATCATTTAGAGCTTTCTTTGGGCGCTGTTGATGCTGGAAACACACGTCTCCAGAGCCGTGCTAATAAAATAATTGATAGACTTGAAGAATTGGGTTACATCTATTGATATGCCGAGTGACAAATTTGGAGGGAGCCATAAGAGGGTTTTTGTTCATGAAAAGCCTACACGACCTTCGCAAGCGGCGAGTAAAATATACGTCGATGAAACTGTGAGAAAGATTGAAGACAATTTGAACACGCGTTTGGAACTTGAGCTGAAAAAATTAAGCTTCGATCTTAGAACTCAGATCGCCGCCTCCACGAAGACCATTCAAAGTAAATTTTCCAAAACTATGGATAGATTGAAGGATGTTAATAAACTACAATAAAAACCTACGATACGACTTCGGATCCTGTCAGTGGCTACTGAAACGTCGACGCGGGATAATCATTAGCAAAATGTCTTCTGGTATAATCGATTTAACTTTGCAATGTGACCGGGTCATCAAGGAGTTATCAATTATCGCGCACGACGGACCATCTGCATTCATCCTAAAACATTTCGTTTTTCTGCCTCCCACAACTCTCAACAAAGGAGGCACCTTCCAATCAAGATATTGTCGCATGAACATCCATGGCCTAGCGTGGGATGATGGAAATACCCCTTACAATAAAATACCGGAAATTCTACAGGATGCTACCAAGGGTATCAAATTTCTTTACGCAAAAGGGTTGGAGAAATGCGTGATATTAAGAGAGTTTCTCCCTAATAACAGGATGATTCACGATTTGGGCCAATTCAATTGCCCCAAGTTAACTGCTCTACACGGTTCATCTTCATCGTTGGGGAGTCCTTGTTCTTCCCATGAAAAAGCTGGACAACCCTACTACTCTTCATGTTCAATGGTGAAACTTCAAGCGCTTTCGAACTGGTTTTCCTCAAACAAAATGCAAACTAATTTACTGGACACTGTACCACGTCTATTGACTTTCAAAGGAACAAAAATGAGCGTCGATCCTTCGATATTGGCAGAACGTGGATTTTATCGAAACCAATTTTCCAAGGACTCAATCTGTTGCGTGTATTGTGATAAAGTATGCAAGAGTTATGACTATCACTTTCATGACTGTTTGGATCTTTTTGGAGAAAACGACGAGTATGACATACCCTACTAAAGTTCGATTAAAAAATTAATATTTACGAGTTTTGAAATGATTGTTCTGCACCCATAGCTCTATCTGACCTATGTTGAAAACTATCTACTTATTGTATACCTACATAAATATTTTAATAAAGTATAGAAATAAATATGTTTTACTCACATTGCTGTGTGATTTTTTGCGTTGATATTCTTCCACAACTGACCCAAGAAGGATGATGACTGTTGTTTTCAGCTGCGGTACTTAGCAGAAAAATCTATAATAGAAAAAATAATGTACGATATTAATAGGTGATTCATAGGTGGTATACAATTGGTACTCGAGTAAGGTACAAAGTGTAGGTATATTTCATAATGATCATAGTTCATAATATATTATAGTAGGTGCGCTTACCTGATGAAAGTTCAAAAGATGGATGGATGGATGATGAAGAGAGAGAATTGATTCTATCGGCTGCAATAGTTAGCGACGGAATGAGAGTCCTACTGTTCCCTCCAGTTCGCTGATTCAGGGATTCATATTACACGTCTTTTTCTTCTCCCCTTCAACGCTAACCGAGGTATTCCTCGCGTTTTTCCATATTTCTATTTACTGAGAGCTCCTTGTTGATTCTGTTCTCCCAGTAATCTAGCTGCTTTTTTGGTATTACCTTCTCGAAATTTGGTATAATTCGGGGTATTAAGGGGGTTCAAGCTATTCGTCACGTCCACTGACATAGCTTTCTTTAGAGGGGGAGCAGAAGTATTTGAAAATTGGCGAGTAAGAAAAAGGTGGGAGATTAATTACCAGATGATGATTAAGATGGCATGAGAAGAAGCAGAAGAAGAAGTGGGGTGCGGGAGGTATTTGAAAAATTACAGGTTGGTGGGGAGAACATTTGGAAATGGACGGGGAAAGCCTACAGCTGTTCATGGAGGGGGATATGACAGTTGGAAAAGGCGGGAAACAGCTGGTCTTATGTCATTATATGGATGGGGCGAAGGGGGAGTATTTTGAAAATGAGAGGGAAAGCTATATGGAGGGAGAGAGGGGGAAATGACCGTTGGAAAAGGCGGGAAACAGCTGGTCTTATGTTATTAAAGGGAGGGGACGAAGGGGGAGTATTTTGAAAATGAGAGGGAAAGAAAGCCATATGATTTGTTGTATAGAGGGGGGGGGGGGGGGAAATTACCGTTGGAAAAGGCGGGAAACAGCTGGTCTTAAGACATTAAAGGGAGGGGGCAAAGGGGAGTATTTTGAAAATTAGAGGGAAAGCCATATGATAATTTTGGAAAGTGGCGGGAAAAATCGGGTGGATACTTGTAAAAATCCATGCTATAACTTATCAATGCTTCATCCATGCTATGACGTATGTAGGAAAGGAAGTATTTGAAAATGAGCGGTAAAATAATTCAAAAATTGGCGGGGAATTGCACAATTAAGTGATTAAACGTATGGATACTCTAATTTTGTAGCATCCATGACGATTTACACAATTAAGGTATCATTTGTATGGATACTATACACATAGCATCCATGACACAATTAAGGTATCAGTTGTATGGATACTATACCCGCATAGCATCCATGCCGTGACGTCAGATGGGAGGGGGGGGGAGGGGGGAGTGATAACAGTGATACGCAGAAACCCCACTTTTACACTACTGCACTTCAAATTTACTTAATGAGCGCAAAAGAATTACTGGTACTTTGTCCGGAAAGAACAAAATCCCCTGCATACCGATCAATCATTGTCGCAGGAAAATCAATATTGAAAAAAGGGAAAAACACTGACCAAAAGCCTTGGTATAGATCCCATTCCCAAGAGAATACCTGTCAATCGAAAAATCTGCAGGACGTCAAAGATCTATGAAAAAAATATTTTGGAGATAATTGGGTTGCACATCAAAGGCTTAAATATTACAAAAAAAACCTCTTAATCCCTGAACCGGTTGATAATTCGATCATGGAAGAGGAACTTTCTGATGTCCAAGAAGAAGATCCTGAAGATGATAATGACCTTACAGGCGGCGAAGAGGTATAGTAGACCAAGAAGGGCACGTACCTATGCTTTGTAATGTATGGTTTGCTGAATTACCCCCGTTCTCTTGGGGGTCAGTCAATATACCCACCCAGTGGGTGGTTGAACAAAAGAAACGAGAACCAAGGACAGTGAGCAATCCATCACAACTTACATGGAAATATTGCACCCTACTTTATTTGGAAAATGTGTAATGCTTATGTGTTATGTGTACCTATTCTTATTTACTTACAAAAATGTACTTACTTAAAAAATGTGTCATGTATCGAACAGGTGTGATCTGTTTTACTGTTCTGAAACATAGTGGTTCTGAAACAAAATACAGTTCCAAAACCCACTATGATCGACCTTTCAACTGGATTTTAAAATGAAGTATAGGTCAGGGATTTTCAAAGTAATAAAGAGTAAATAAATTTAATTTTATGAAGAAAATTTTGTACAAAAATTGGCTACAAATCGCCATTCTGAAATATCGTAAAAGTTTTTCACTAATAGGTATCTCACAATATGGTAGTGAGGACATGGAGGCTTTTGAAAGTGGACGACTCAATGAAGTTGGTATTCAAGAATTAATCTTTATCTTGTCATTATTTGGAATTTTTAAAATCTTTAAAATAATTCCAATTCAATCAACCCCTAGGTAAAGAGAATACCAAGTATCACGTTCAATTCGCCAAGATTTTGTTTTTTCTTCAGTATAGTTGCAGACCACCGACTGTATCAGCCGAGAAGCGCATCGTGTGCATGTCTAACAAGGGTCAGACAGTTTCCTTTTGATGCCTTGAACACTCTCACCTCACAATGGTACACTTTCGGTTTCTGACGTCTGTAGGTGGTAGGCACAGGCCTCATTGATCGCCCAGTACACATTTTCACCGAGAGCCCTCAATAAAGTCTACGGGTTCTCATCAAACGCGTCAGGTGCAAAGCAGGTGTTGGGCTCAAGTAGGGCAGGTCTCGTTGAATAAGGAAACCATTGAAAATCGCCTCCGATATGAAAGGGAGGAAAATGGGCTGAAGGAAAAGCTGAGGATGCCTGTGAGTACCCCAGTTTTGAGTATCTTGTTAGCTTTCGTTGATTTCCATTCGACTTGCACGTAGTTGGTTTTCGCCTGTGTTTTGCTGTTTATAAGGAGTAGAATGGTACCAAACCCTACAACCCTCTCCTTGTCTAAACTCACAATCTCACACCACTCATGGATATTTCACAAAACCTTACGAAACCCAAATTTGACTCATTTTATACGTGAAAATTTGACTGATCTCCTTGATGGCATCCTTAATACGTAAATATACCGTGAAAAATCACCCCGCCTCGCAAATATCCTTCTACAGCGGCTGGAAGAAGTTATAGGGACGTCCTAACCACTTCACAAGCACCGTACCCGTTTCGAAATCTCCCCTTGGCCCCATGACAAGACGTTTTTATTACTACACAATGTCATCTACGTGCTATTTTATTTGTTGCTTGTGAAATTAATGAAAACGCCTCATCATGGCACCAAGGGGAGATTTCGAAACGGGAAAGTGGATATCATAATTTTTCCGGCCACTGTAGAATGATATTTGCGAGGCTTTTGATTTTTTCACGGAGTTTTCAGGGGAGATGTCACATCTTTTTGTTGTTGGAGTTGAAAAGACATGTAGAGGCAATTTTCAAGAATAAAAGCAATTTAATATATTAATCAGGTAGGTAAAATAATTTTTTATAGCATAAATAAATTAAGCAAAAATAAAGTAGAGGCTGTAGCCTTGCCCAAACGAATAAGAAGAAGAACGAAAAACAGGGTGTTTAAGCTCGGCTTCTTTTAGACCTAGCGACTTGAAACTTTTATATCGGGGCTTTCTACAATCCACACCAAATTTCAAGTTGATCGGCTGTGGACCCGTCAAAGTGACCAAAATTAGACTTTTCAGTTTTTTTTTTCTTTTTTTGTTCCTAACATTTTCTTGGGTTGAGATAACGGGATAAATCTTTTAAAAGGCACTGGCTAAAGTTGAAACGAAGCTCTGTGCAAAATTGCAGGTCGATTGATCCTGTTACCTAGGCTCTAGACTCGTTAAAATGGACCATAATAGCCTAAAATTTCTGTTTTTTGTTTCTAATATTTCTTGACATTTTATGTCTTTGCTTTGGCACATTAAAATAAAAAACTCTGCAAATTCTTGACACAACGGTTCATTATCTTCTTTGTACAGATCACCCTTCTGTCTAGATCACTAGGTCTAAATGTCTAGATCCTAAATGTTAGATTAATTATTATTGTCAATTATCACTAATTATTAACAATTTTATCAAGTACCTACTGAAAATTATTATAATTTATTGTTAGGTATTGATAATTCGTATTTATTATTAATAATAATTATTATTAATTATGATTAATTAATACGATATAATTCTGGGGTTTTTAATGCTACGTCGGTAATAATTTTTCTATAAAAGAAGTACCTACCAACAAACATTCGAAATTACCTTCATTTCCGTAGCACGAAACGCACCTCAGAACAACAAACTCGACATCACTTAAGCCATATGATGTTCCAAAGAGCTTGTTAGTATGAAAATGGACCCGTATTTCAACAGTTTGATTCACGATCGGGTTATGAGGCACAATCTTTGAGCCGTCATTGTGAACGAACGGCTGGTCGTACAAAGCTGCGGATGGTCTTAAAAAATTCTACGGAACAAACTCTATCTAAATATGAAATAAAAAACATACCGTTTGATGGGAATTTTTCGAGATATGGAATTTTCAAAATTTCAAAATTCGTTTTGAACCCCTTCCCCTTGACCTAGGGTTATGAAAAGTTTCGTGGATCATTGTGGGGCTGGTCCAAACCCAGAAACCAAATTTCGTAATTTTAACTCAACGCTAACTGGGCAAAGTGCCTCGGACGGCGGACGGCGGACGGCGTACGGCGTACGGCGTACGGCGTACGGCGGACGGACGGATTTTTTTTTATTCGATTTTCTGAATCTACGTATCTTGAAACGTAAACCAACAAATTTTGAGGGGGGGTTAAAATTTTTTTTTCTTTGGGCGATTCCAATGGTTCATTATCGAAGATAATAAACCAAAACTGTCATGACAAAGTGTCCTCGAAAAGCGTTACCTACATTTTACGATAATTTTCACTTACAACCAAGCCGTTGCTAGCGATATGAAACTTCTGTAAGAAATCAGCGTACAAATTCACAGACGTAAGTGACATTTGTCTAAAATCTGAAACGACCATATCAATGTGATCAAAAATAAATTTGTTAATGAACGGTTTATTAAGATTGGATATTATTAATATTGACATAAAATTTCCCAATGTGTTGCAGACTCGTATGCAAGCATTGTCTATTTTATTTACATAGGTAGTGGGCAGGATACATTGTATCCTTATTCGGCCGAGCTCTTCAATTGGGTTCTCTTTGACTAGGTATCAGTGAATGAACAAATTCAAGTTTTGAAGCGATTTGAAAATGTTCAATTTGGGGGGTTTTTTCCGCATCTGCCCCGCTGTGTGGCGGTGGAGGGGCGGGCAGTGGGTGGTGACGAGTGGAAAGGGGGCGGGAGTATTAGTGAAATGGAGTATGGAATGGAGTATTAATGGATGTTGGTAATAAAGAGAAGTGCGGGGGAGGTCGATGAGCGAGAAGCGGGCAGTGGGTGGTGACGAGTGGAAAGGGGGCGGGAGATTTAGTGAAATGGAGTATGGAATGGAGTATTAATGGATGTTGGTAATAAAGAGAAGTGCGGGGGAGGTCGATGAGCGAGGAGCGGGCAGTGGGTGGTGACGAGTGGAAAGGGGGCGGGAGATTTAGTGCATCACAACATTTATTGTCCGTTGCAGCATTAAAGCGTCACAACATTTATTGTCCGTCATTCATGAGCTGACTTCCGTGACATAAATTGAAGTTGTGGGCACTGAATGGACGAGGGTGGTAACGGGGAGAGCGGGGGGAGGACGGCGATGGAGGAGCGGCCAATAAGAGGTTGGTGGGTACTCAAAGAAAACTTGTCAGTGTTAATCACGACTTACGTAGTCAGAAATAAAGGATCAGCAGCATCTTCGACAGTAAACCACTGAAATCACCCTTGAAAAAAAAATTCTCGACACCGGTTTATCTCCTTTGTGCAGAAACTAAATGATAGAGATGATGAATTAATTGCAAATAAAATGTACCGATATAATTCAGGGGTTTTAAATTCCACCTACTTACGCCGGCAGTAATTTTTAGGTTAGATAATGGGTTAAATCTTTTAAGAGGCTCTGTCTGAAGTTGAAACTAAGCTCTGTGTTAAATTTCAAGTCAATCGGTGAAGGTGGAGAGGCTGTAGCCTTCAGCGTCTGAATGAAGAAAAGAAGAAGAACTAGGTAAGGTTGTACACAGACCATTAAATTTGGGATTTTTGTCTTCAGATGGTAGGACACAGGAATTTGGGACATATTGGTAAATATTGACAATAACAATAACAATAACAATAAGATTTGACAATGAATACTTCAATTAGACAACTTCATATGCCCCAGTTCCTCATAGGTTTGAACCTGTTCTGATTTCCATACGTTCGCACTTTACAACATTAATGATAAGCGTACGTTACACTACTTAAAATGGCGAATGGTGTTTTCAAGTTTATAATGCGGTACAAATGACGTGTAGGTGGTACTAATCAGGTTAATTGTTTCATCAACTGGATGAGAAGGTAATTACAGAGACGATTCGTAGTCGTGGGAAATCAATCCGTCGACGTTGGCACATGTTTTTCGCTGCCATTTTGCGCTTAGTTGTAATGAGAGACGGCGAAACGATCAGTTTTCATTTCTAGGACGCAATATGAAAAAGGAAAACATGAGAACTACCGCCCAGTTGATTTTTCTTGGCGATCCGTATCTTTGTGACCCACTGACCAAACCTGAATTGTTGATCAACGGGTCGAAGCAATCCCTCGTGGAGACGGGAGTGGTCATGAAGAAGAAGAATTAATGCGACAAGTGCAATGCCCTGTTTTGCATGTTTTCTCAGTGAATGTTCGTTCACTGTCTTGTTGTTCGTGTAGTGGCAGAGAGTCGTTTGGCCGCAGCTCATGTTTCCTTTGACAATGGATTGATGGGGGGGGCAGCAAGAGAAGGTCCTGAGGATTCTGATACGTCTGAACCACCTGGCACAAATCTTGAGGAGTCAAATCACATTAGGATACACCACAGACGCTGCAAAGTGTTGTCATTCAGAAATTAACGACGGCATCTTATGCAATAAAATTATGGAGAGGGAATTGGTGAACTACTGCACAGCAGATGTTTCTTCGGTATCCGAGTTCTGCGTCAGCGACGGGCCCGAGTGTAAAATAAAAGTGGACGATATCGTTGGAAAGAGCGTTAAATTGTCTATCCCCCTGATATAAAATCCGAGTTTTTAGGACAGTAGAAACATAAGTCCTACTTATTGATGAAAAAATGGCCAAAATCCAAAATTTTAAGATTTCTTTAAAGTCACCGTTCGTTCGTATTTTGCGCTACCAGTACGGGGTTGTTTCGGCGTGCACTCCTCGGGAAAAACTTGCCCAGAATTTCAGCTATCCAACGGTATAAAAAAAATGTTTTTCACTGTGAAATTTGGTGGAGAAAAGGACGTTTGAGTGCTGAAAAACGTGGGGTTTTAGGTGAAAATCAACATTTTCCACCAAAAGCCAACTTTCTTCATGGGAGTGAGTTCTCTATTGTAATTTAGGCATTTTGACGCTTAAACGAATGGTGACACTTCCATAGCTTCCTGATAAACTCGTTTTTTGGCATATCATTCTTATAAAATTGTTGATTCTTTAAAAGAAATATATAACTTAATCCTGTTTTAAAAATAAATAATTCTTTAAAAAACGAGTTTCTTCCTTATCAGGGAGACAGCAAATCTAAAGTTCTTTTCGACGGTATCCTCAACTTTTATTTTACATATTAATTTAAGGGAGTTAGAGCCGTTTTACTGAGATACGGTCGAAAACACGAGAAAAAAATCTTAAAAGTGAAAAAGTCGGCTTTTTAGTTGATTAATGAAAAAACCCTATGAGGCACTTTTTGTTGCAAATTTGCTGTAGAATTGATTCCTTGAGTTTGTCCCATAATTACTGTAGACAGCCTGTATATTCTCTATCAGATCCTTTTGGCGTTGTTAGCAGGTGGGTTTTTGTTTTCTGAAAACAAAACGAGCACAAATCATGAAGTTACACGCGATATGGCGAACCGTGCGAATGGCTCTGATGGTATCATCTAAGAGCTTCTGTGTTTGAACAGAATTACCTATTGAATCGCGGAAAATAGCGGGATGTTGCCACAGGCGTAATTGAGTCTCGGAGGGGTTTCTGGCCTGAGATACCTCGCTCATGACATGCACTCGATTACCGCCTACACGTGGCCCCTGGGCCGGCAGGATACCGACTGGTGCACTGGTCGAATAAGTCCGGGCAGGGCCGGCAAAACCGTTTTATTGGTTTAAAACGTTATTTGTTTTAAACAAACCACCATTAGTTTTTAATATTTGAATGAATATTTCCATGTCCTACGTGGACGGCGAACTTGAGCGGCGCGAGCGAGCGTTGTTTGCCAACAAACGGATTTGTAGTTCAATGAGACTGTTCATAGTTGTGGACTTTATCAAGTCACGTGCTCTGAACTCTTTCGACTGGTTTGCCAAGTCATGGGTTTGGACCACGTAACTTTGTTTCTGCATACCGATTGTCCGACTGCGGAGAACCCCTTAAATGGCTCGGAGCTAACTTTACAGGAGACCGAATTGAAAGTTTGAAGCCTTAGAACAATCTTAGGTTAGGCCGATTTGGAAAACGTCGTAGAAAACTCACAACGCCATTTCGGGTTTTCATATTTTAACAGATGGAAGACACGATAGTGCTTTATTGAAATAGGTAAATAAGTCATTTTTGCCAAAATTGCCATTTAAGTGGTTTTCCGCAGCGTCGCGCGAGAGGACTAGTCGGTAAGTGGTTGTAGATAGGGGGTATCGAAAAGTTTTGAACGGGGTGTTCGAGCTCCGACATGAAATTTACGACTTTCTTAAAGATCAGAAATCTGCTTTTGCTACACACTTCGAGGACATGGTTATCCAAAGTCGCATATCTTGCCGACATATTTAAAAAAATCAATGAGTTAAATCTTAAACTTCAAGGACAGAACAACAACATATCGAGGGCATCACGGCAACTTCCCACATCGTCATTTCGGTAACTTTTCAGCAGAGCCAAAAAACAATCTGCCATTGACTATGTAAACATAAGTAATGAGTAATTCAGTAAAATGAATCGTGAGATTTAGTGTTACCTAACTTAGGTTCCTAACTTATACTTAGTTAGGTCGATCCGCAGGGAGAAGACGCTTCGAATGGTATGCGTAAATCATTTTGGCCAAAAATGACGATGTGGGAAGTTGCCGTGAGACCCTCGATATTTTCTTCCATTGACAGCATGAGAGCTTTTCGTAATAAGGTTATCTACTGAAAAAACAGAATTTCTGCTGTACAGCAGAATCTTCCCAACAATTTCATGTTTTTGTGAAGACTTGAATATCGATCTTTCAATCTTTCCTAATATCAAAGCATTGATCATCGATCATTTGAAGAATCTAAAAAACGAGATTCTCCTATGTTTCCCTGAAATTGAAACGGGTGGTACCATGAACAACTGAATTTTGGATCCTTTTTGTGAAAAAAAAATGTTGATACGAGTTCAAGTTCAACTTCAAAATAACCTTTATTTGTCATTCGCTGACATAAGGGTGGGTTACAAGCAGCAAATTTTCAATTAATTACATACTTCTCTTAAAATATAAAGTGGAAAATGCAAGTATGCAAAAAACATGAAAGAATAATAAATAATCATTTCTGAGGAGTAAAAGTTGAGTTGATACAGTTACATCCGGTGTTGATACAACCATCCTACAGTGTATAACAGTGTAAAATTTACTTTTACTTTATTTAATAAGTTTTTAAGAGTAACGAACATTAAAATATAACCATTTATTTTCATCAACTCAAAATCATAATTTATAATAATATCTCAAAATGTAAGTGCTGATGTAACAGATATATATATTTTTATTTTTATAACCATGTAAACTTATTTTGTAACGGCTGAATGCTTGTGCAAAGCCAAATAAATAAATAAATTTTAAAAAATTTCCTTGGTGGCAAAAAAAGAAGCCCAATTGTCACATAAAAAGGTAAGCACATGCCATTATGAAAATATAAATACTTGTATGCGCGAGGGGTATCCGCGGTCATAATTTCATCCTTTCGGGGTACAGTCACGAAAAAGGTGGAGAACCGTTAATCTATACAAAAGAGTGATCTGCACAAAGAAGGTAATAAACCGTTGTGTCAAGAATTTGCAGAGTTGTTGTAATCATAGCTGTCCTCAGTGGTGGAGGGCGGAGGGAAGACAATGCGATATCATGAGGGTGTTGAGATACCTATCACGGGAATGATGAGATTTCAAGCGAATGACGGGAGAGCCAATGAATAGCTGGAAGGTGGTACTATTAATGTACCTATCATATTATTCATTGTCTCCGCCACGGCTGATTACCACCCACTATTAATTATTAATCGTGGGTGGTGTACAGACGTCGAGCAGGGTGAGATGAAGACAGGGATGAGAGGGCAGTTTGTGGTGATGGGTGGGAAGGGAGCGGGGGTTGTCTGTGACTTGTGGGTGGTGGTAGGATGGAGGAGGGTGGAATATTCATTGGCCGCCAGGATGTCCTCTATTTCGCCAATATTCACTGCTCTGTAGGGACCCGAAAGAACCCCCCCCCCTCCCCTTTTCACCTCAAACTCATTATCGGCTTGATTTCCCTTTATGGGGTTGAGATCTCATCATTCCCACGGCCCACCTCCCACGGTCTTCCTCCCACCGCCTTCCTCCCACCGCCCTCCTACCACCGCCCATCGCCCTCCTCCCTTCACCATTGAGAACAGCTATGATTACAACCTAAGCTATGATTAGACCTACACATCAAGCTTCCACTAGGAAGTGAGGACACTTTCGAACTAGACGTGTATCAGAAGTAAAGATAATAAAAAACTCTGCAAATTCTTGACACAACTGTTTATTATCTTCCTTGTGCAGATCACCCTTCTGTCTATACCAGACTGTATTGCAAATCGGCACCATACCATATTCTCACCGTACTCATACCATACCATACGAATTTCTTTCCTATCATACCATACTGTATTATACCAAATCATACATACAATAATATACCATACCATACTCATACCATGTCATACAAACCGAGTGAATATTGAAATGTCATCCATTTCTGACCTATATTTAAAATTTCAAGTATCTAGCTCATCATCAAAATTTAATTTGTTTAAACAAATAGGTATTATTTAAACAATTTTACAGACAAGAAACCGAGTGAATATTGCATTGTGATCCAGTTCTGACCTATATTTAAAATTTCAAGTATCTAGCTCATCATCAAAATTTAATTTGTTTAAACAAATAGGTATTATTTAAACAATTTTACAGATGAGAAACCGGGTGAATATTGCAATGTGGTCTATCCCCGACTCACGGTTAAAATTTCTAGACTGTAGTTTACCGGGAAGATGAAAAAAGGTAGTTTTATTCTGGGCGTCTGGAGGTTGACCCACGTAGCGGCCGTTTTCGACGCGAAAGTTTAGTGTTTTTCCTAAACCTTTGCGCGCTCACTGTGAACGAACGGCTGGTCGCACAAAAATCCAATTGGTCTTAAAAGATTTGTAATTTTTCAGGTCATTCAAAAGTGAACTACAAATTACACGGTTCAGTTGAATATTGTGAGATATGACATTGTCGAAATTTTGAATTTCATTTTGAACCCCTTCCCCTTGACCTAGGGTTATGAAAAGTTTCGAGGACCATTGTGGGGCTGGTCCAAACCCAGAAACCGAATTTCGTAATTTTATCTCAACGCTAACTGGGCAAAGTGGCGCGGACGGCGTACGGCGGACGGCGTACGGCGGACGGACGGATTTTTTTTTATTCGATTTTCTGAATCTACGTATCTTGAAACGTAAACCAACAAATTTTGAGGGGGGGTTAAAAAAATTTTTTCTTTGGGCGATTCCAATGGTTCATTATCGAAGATAATAAACCAATAATAATAACCAAAATCTTCTGCCTTTATCTGCCAATATGATAATGAAAGCGTATTAAAGTGCAAGATTCAGTGATTTCAGCGTGATTTAAGATAAAAGTGATTTAAGATTAAAGCGTATTAAAGTGTATTAAGTGCGTGTAAGTGATTTCAGTAATTTGGGCACCAGTTTAGGTGTTTTATCACCAAAATCCTTCCAAAAAAATCCACCTGTATTTAATTAATGATCACTAATTTATTGAAGGTAAAACGCCTTAACTCAAATTGAGGTGTTTTTATTTAACAAACATTCGAAAAGCCAGTCACAAAATTTGTTGAGTATTTATTGATTATCCAATCAGTTTGGACTTTATGACGAAGTCCACTCTGAAAAGTCCGAAAAAATAAAAACTCCACATGTGCCTACTCGTAGATCAAGTGGACGGAGTAAAAACACCCCCTAATCAACTGATTACTACCATTTAGATTAGTTGGAAGTATAGATCAAGTGGGCGGGGTTGGGGAATAAAAACATCCCCCAATCAACGGGTTCTATCGAGGGTCTCGAGCAACACCCCACATAGTCACTTTTGGCCAAAATGAGTTATGCCTACCATTCGAAACGTCTTCCCCCGGTGGATCGATCTAACTAAGTATAAGTTAGGTACCTCAGTTAGGTAACACTAAATCTCACGATTTATTTTACTGAGTTAGTAATCAGTAAACATAGTAATTGGCAGATGGTTTTTTGGCGATGCTGAAAAGTCGCCCAAATGACGATGTGGGAAGTTGCCGTGAGACCCTCGATATAAATTAGTCGTATTTTATCCCAAAGGTCACCGGGCCACAAACCCGGCCGCAATTTGTACCTTTCTTCTTTTTGCGTCCTCACTACCAAAAGAAAGAAAACTGTACTGATTCATGTGAGAAGTCGGAAATCTTGCATGTTATGCAAAAAACTTGACTATTTGTGGAGTAAGAACGAAAAGAAACGGAAACTTGATAAATTCGAGAGAAGGTATATTTGCAATTCAAAAGGGTAAAATAAATAAATTAGGTAAATATTATTTATGTAAAAGTAAAATTTGGAAATGTAATAAAATGTTTTCTGATGGGGATGAACCCGCTACCCAAGGTATTACTAATAATACTACCCACAAATAGGCATATTCATACGGTACAAAATAGCAATTAAGAAGCCTAATTTTGCCTCGATCAATGGAAAGGGATATAGAAAATTGAGGAGATCTTCAGGTGGTTTCCCTGGGAACAAAATGAAAATCGCACCGATATTTCACGTTACAATGTAGATTTTACCTATTTCTTCTACCAGAATAGGTTGATCGTGGTCAAATGTTAGTAGGTACGAGCCAATAAACAAGTTACGCCACCCACGTGGTTTATGATGGTAAAAACCACGTTATACGTCAGGGGAAAAAGGAATCACCCAAAAATACTCGAACGAAAATAGTTCGAAAAAACACCGAAACTCGACCGCAGATCTTGAAGAAATCCGCCGCCTCTAACGACTCTGAACGACAGACCCGCGTAAACCGCCGCGATCACAACATTAGGAATCGTTTGAAGTTTGACGACAAAAAGAGAAGGTCGAAGTCGTTTCCAGGACTGAGGACAAACTCCGTCACTAGACTTTTCAAAAGTGGGGTAAACAACAGTAAAAAAGTCAAACGATTGATTTTCGAATCGATTGTGGATTGTTTTTTTTGTTTCAGATCTCGGATGCCGCAATAGTGTCACCTTTGGCGTAGACGAAAAAAGAAAAATACACGAGGGTCCCTTCTCGATGGGGGGGCCCCAGTTTCCAAGGAGGAACGTGGAGGCCCCAGTTTTCATAAGGACGAACGCCTCGGGGACGGCATTTCTACGGGAAACGGTCTGAAGTGGTCGAGCAGGACGTTTGAAGGTACCTCTAAAAATAAAATCTAGAATTGAGGCGTTTAGTTTCAAAACCAGCTGGTTCCATTTTTGAAAATTTTACAGGAGAGACGAAAAACATCTGACGTCTGTGCATCTGGATCCAGATTAATGGATTAGGATTTTTTTTTTGGAAGAATGGAGGCCTAAGATTACTCTGCAATAGTGTTAATTAAAAGTGCGATTTTGCACATTTTAAATTCAAATTGAATCTTGGAACGAGCTGGTTTTGTTGTGATCCGGGTGGGGTTTTCTAAATTTTGAGGTAAAAATCAGTGTTTTCAGCATAAAAACTTCTATTTTTGCAGTGTGTTGCTTCCAAAATGTCTCCATTTGCTTTATAAAAATCAAAGTAATTATAAAAATTTCTATTTTCGGGCAGGCTCTAATTGAGCCCAAATCCATGTGAAAAGAGCCCAAAGGAAAGACGGCTTAAAAGGTGGCTGGAGGTGGTGCTCCCCACACCGAGAGCTCCGATAACCCGAGATATTGAAAGTGTGAAGTGAGTCCACCTATCTGAACCATGTCGTCACCAAGGAACTTGTGCAATGTTCTCATAGGTCAGCGCGGGAATGTCATACTTGAAGTCGAAAGATTCAAATTTAGAAAGCATCGGGAGAAAAATAAAGAACGCTGTACGTACGAATCGTATCGAACGCCAAGTTGCATGGCCCTCATGTTCTCTCGTTGCATGCCCGTTTTCACTTGTGTCAATCATGGTGACGTAAAATACAGTCGCTGGGTCTTTTTGAGGAATATAAAACAGACACAGATACCAGCAAGTGGCTAAAATGGTTTTTCGGTTTACCTTTCTTCAATCCGGTGGACGTAGAACCGTGTTTTGGAGAAATCGTCAATGCGAAACCTCACAATATCCAACAGCTGAACAAATTTATCAAATACCTACGCGAGAACTATATCCTCAACCAAGCGAAATTTCCTCCATCCATGTGGGCTTCTCCCTGTTCCGATTTAAACCTTCTTTAGTACCTACACCAGGGGCTCATTTGGCTAGTCAAACTTTTGGGCTCTTTTGGATGAAACACTGTGGGCTCAATTCTCACATAACCTTGAGGTCTAATTAGAAGGGAGGGCTCATTTCACACTGGGCTCATATGGGCTTTGGGGATTTGGGCTCAATTAACAATTTCCCCTATTTTCACACGAGAAGAGCATAAAATGAACACATTCATGAGGAATTTTTATTTTTTTAACTGACAATAAAATCTTGTTTCATAGGAATTGCGAAAACAACCATTCTTGACTGCAGCAGTTGTTTAAAGAGAAAGGACAGCAACCAAGGTAGATAAATTTATATAAAATCGTTGTCATTTCAGGTGTTATTTTCGCATACTTCGACTTCTTCTGGGACACCAGGCGCGTTGTGGCAAATAACTTCCTTGTAATATTTAAGACGTTCAAGTTGTTTCCAGTCGGGCCCGAAATGTTTGACCAACAAATTTTCTACGTCACTGAGTTTTGCTGGTACCACAGGAACTCCCACACTCACTGGGTTCACCACTACATCGGAAACGGTTTTTCCTTTCTTGCTGATCGTTTTGAAGGTACCAGTGGAAGATCTGTATAGCTGCTCACCTTTTATTTCAACCTCTCTTCCTTTCTTCCGGAACAAAAACCGTTTAGCTGCGTTAAATTTGAAGTGCCATTGACCAGGGGGGCGAAGGACCGGAATTTGGCGATACTTCGAGGTGACAGCTGTTTGCAGCAAAAAACATTCTTCTTTTTGGCATGCCTGCAACCAACGGTCGCTGGAGGCATTCCTAGACTTGAACATCTGGATTGCAAAGAAAACATACCATTGTATTCATGGGCCAACGTATCCTAAAGAATTACTAAAGAATGAAAGTATTGAGACTACGAGCCTACCGGAAAACGGCTCGTCTTCTGATTCAGACAAAGTGTAAACAAACTGATGGTATAGAATAGACCTTTATTGGCATATACATTTACAATAGGCCTCTAGGGGCCCTTAAGGTTGTAAATACAAAAAAAATTTACAAAATAAATAAGAATTACATAAATTACAGAGTTAAGAATTACATAAAATTACAGAAGCAAAAACATGTTGATATGCAAAATTGGGGGGGGGAGGGGGGCTCCTGCTTTAAAAATGGAAATTATATAATTTCGAATACCTTAAATGACACGACAAGTCCATTAAGAAAAAACAAGGCAAAATCTACCTTCAGAATATAGAGAGAACGAGGTAGAACGATCAGTTACTATCGTGGGAAAAAATGTTTGAAAATACAATAACTATAAACATAAGCGGACGTAGCAATTATAATCAAAGAAATGAATTTAGGAACTTGAGAAGCAACTACATAGATTACCGCATAGGTAGGTACAGCTTATACGAATGTAAAAGGGAAACATACGATGAGCGATGAAAGTCATTCCTGGGGACCCCCAGCAACTTGGGGTAGCTTGGAGAGAAATTCATGAAATTCCTCTCTAGTAGTTGCAGAGTGCATCATCCTCTTATCTTCTGTAACCCAACGTATAGCCCCATTGGTCGTCCAGGTCCTCTGCCTTGTAAACTTGCTGCAAATCTCGTAATATAAATCACGCCTGGCTTTAGTCAAGTCTTCCGTGAGAACGATACCAGTTTTGGCCAGTTTTCTCTTTGATCAGAATACTTCGAGACGCTTACGAAAGTGGACGAATGTGAAGACAATGGGTCGGGTCTTGGCAGCAGAGGGTTGAAGTGCAAAACCTTCACCTGGGCTAGAAATAACAGAGGTTGACCGTTTGGCCGCAAGGAGCGCTAGTGGCGGTGCGCAACACACCTCATGGTCCAACCTCCTCTTCCGTTGTTCACTCAGCCCAATATTCAGTGCCGCCAACAAAACACAAATTTATGCTGTATTCACAAATTGGCTGTAGTCAGTTTTTTACTTTTATTGACAGCAGATCACATTACGTAAACAAACACTTTGGCATCTCGGTGCCTCAAATGTGCTTACAACCTTAATCCGTACACAAGACGAACTTTCAATTTATCGTGTTGGCAACACTGTGGTGTTGGTCGGTGTATCTGACTCCGGCCGTTAGTTTGTAGCATCCATGATCAATTTAGCGCTCAACTCTCCGGCTCGTTTCTGTTTATTGTTGTTGTGTGATACCAAGATGAATTACAACGAATACTTGTAATTCAGTGGTCTGATGAGTATTGAAATACTGGTGAGGCATACAATTTTAATTTTCAGCAGTCAACTTTTCTGTAACCTTCGGTGACCGTCAAGTCTCAAGGCGACTACACAGGTATGTAGTAGCTACGTTTTGAAAATTGCTGCTCTCAAACTTACCTGTAATTTATGGTGCATCATGTTTTCATCATGTAACACCCTTGGTATTCAATACTATAAATATGAAAACACTACCTATCTTGTTTACAACTCAATTCACCTTCCAATAATAACAACTCATATTTGTGAATGTAGTTACTTACCCCGGTAATTTGCTCCTCTCACATCATCAGATGATAGAGCAACCCCATTTTCTCATGACATGGGAAAGAGGTTGCTTACTGACGTACATTTCGAATCATGCACTTACCAACATCATCATGCACATAACAGGTTTTCACTTGAATAGTGGTTTTACTTGATTTTTGGTACATTTCTCAAATACTTGTCATACGTTTCAGGATGGAAAACACTAACGAAGAAGGTCGGGCGCTAGTTAATCGTTTTTTGGACGCCATAGACGAATGGACAGTTGCTGTTTTAGAGGATGTTCGGTGAGATGATTCTCGGTACCTACTAATTGTGTGTAATTGACAGCAAAGAGTAAGAAATATCTGAACGTGGGAGCGCCTGTATTTGAATCGCTGAATGTTGAAAAGGCGTAACTCCATCTACTCCAAAATGTGAGAAATCACAGAAACCTGCATAGCATATTCACGTGCACTAGGAAGAAGCACCAGTCACAGACAGCGTTCCCAGCAACAGACAGTCTTGACTTTGAATAATATCTGCGGGTAACAACCCCCCAATTTTCCTCAGACTCGAACAAAATGATTTCCTGCAACAACTTGATGGAGGGAATTTTTTAGAGTGGTCTCTGGTGCCTCGCAGTTAGTTTGTATAAAGGCGAGTATTCAATTTTATCTTCATTGTAGGAATAATGTACGATTTAAAAACAAGTTTTATACGACATTTACTCGGTAAAATGCTATTTTTACCGGTACTTTCACGGTATATTTGTGTTCAATCAAAACTCTCCGACATTTTCTTGTACGTACCTAATACTGACGGGGGAACCCTGTCTGCAATTTTGGTTTTCAGGTTGTCTGTCACTGGGCCAAAAAAGGCCTTACGAAAAACTAGAAATAATATAAGAAAGCTGCTTTTTAGAAATTTAAGATTCGGACAATCAACTGGAGATCCTTGAGTTGCTAAAGGACTATGGGGATAGTTTCTAACTACTAATAATAAGTCTAACAACTTGAAAAAACTAGACAAATTCCTTACACATCTCTGTAACTGGTGCCTTCACCCTAGTATGTATTGCTATACTTACATTTTATATGGGTAGGCAATCACTTGAAACGATTTATGGTGATTATGTTCAAATTTTAACGAACAATCTCGGTTCTGTAGAAATTTCCACATTTCGTGAAGATCCACCCTTTATAAATTTCCAATTTTTTTTTGTTGTTGTTAGCACTCAATTTTGGCCCACTCTTCATTTCTGTGTTAGATAAATTGAAGATAATCAGGTTTTACGACAGGATTTCACAAAACTGAACGGCACATGTATTTACGTAGACCTACCTGTGTATCTACTTTATTTTGTCTAAAAAAAAAGACTAAAGTATAACAAAATATGAGTCCTATTCGCCTTAAGAAAAACCTTTCAAATAGTCAAAATCGACGAAGAATGGAAATTGTCCCATAATTTGATCAATTTTTCTTCGTATTTTTGAAAATATAAATCCAAATCATATCCAAACTTATCAATTTAGAAAAAACTAGGCATTCGTCTTTTAAATAATCGATTAAGTATATTTGGCATATCAATAACATAACAACTGAGCTTCAGCCCATGAAGTTGATTTTCTATAATATTGAGGCAATATTTTCAATTCGGTAATCTTGTGAATTGAGTAAATTCGATCATTTTTTCTCATTCTTCATTGAACTGGAGAATTCCCTATCGCATCGTAGGGAACGATGGCCGATGGGCGATTTGAAAGAAATGAATATTTTTCTGGAATCTACCAGTATCCACAAGGGACGAAAATCCGGAGTACCGTCCTTCTTTCATAGAAAAGTTGGGAAGTCTGACCTTCCTGAAGCTGGTCCTATCAATTGGAGAAAGCCCTTTCAACGTACAATGATGCGCTATGACTTTTAGTACAGGTTTTTGCTGAAAAATGAAAACTGTAAATTTTGGAGATTAGGTACGCCCTTTCAACATTCAGAGATTCATACCTATGGACCTATTCAAGTAGTTCTCCACTCCTTTGCAACTTGAAGAACTAAGGCAATAATTTATTCCACGCTGTAAGACATTGGTAGGAGTCAATGTGTCTCACAATTTTCTGAATTCAGTTTCCCTTCAAGCAATATATTTGCTATGATATAGTATGTTATAACATATTAGGTGTGTACATCTTCTGATTAACAATCACTAAACTATCGGTTGTCCGTTAGCAACGAACAGGTCAAAGAAATCTTCCATGATTGCATTTGCGTGGGAGTTACTGGGCGGCAGTCGATTCCAGAGAGTAACAAACTGCCCAAGAAAATAAAATCCGCAATCGTTGACTCCACTCCAAAATACGTCAGGGAAGACCTCACCGAAGCTCTGGATGAACACAGATTCGACGAGAAATTCCAAATCCTTCACGACCTCAAAGAGAAATACAAGGATCGAACTGAAGATGCTTGGTAAGAATGCAGTAATAAGTTGTTGTTTGAATGAAAGCTAAGAGGGTTATGATCAATGTGCTCGTCGCCAAATTGAAACTAAGTGTATTGACATATCAGGACCTTGGAAGTGAAAGGGCGGATCCCGAAATTGGGGTGTTGGGAAATTGAACTCAAAGATTTGCTATTACTTCAAGATAGCAAGGGCGAATCTTAATTCTATTAATTTGGTGCGTAAATCTTGTTACGGGGTCGAATTTTTTGAACCCATATATGGGAAGGAAAAATTTGATTACAAAAAAAGACGAACTGGAAAAAAAGAAGGTAAGTAGTTTCAGACGTGGGGTTCGCCCTTGCTCCTCTAGGAAAATCAGACTACGAGTTCTTCACAGATTATGATACCGCTAAATTTACCTTGATTTTGTGGGCCGAATCAGGGCAAAACCGGGTACCTACGTGTAGTTCAGATCTGTCACATGCAGAAAAAAATGAATTTTTAGGCTCGCCCTTTCTCTTCTGTTTGTGTTCAGATGATCTATAGGTCACTGAAAATCGTTTTAGGTACCCTAGGTAGTTCTGATTTGGTATAGATCCGTCCACTTTCCCCACAGGCTCTTCAAGCTCATGAAGATTTGCTTGGTTCCTTAATACTCTACATAATGTTCATCTTCATGAACAATACTGAATGGATGTTCAAAAATGCATTTTGTGATAAAAATGACGTAAGCTCTTGAATATGTCATTGCGTCACCAGACGAATGTCAAGGTGAAAATTGTTCCTCTGATACAGCCAACGAAAATACTGAATAAGAATATAAACATGTTTTTCTGCATTAATGTTACTACAATTGTTGATGCCGTTTGCAGGAGACCTCCGAACGATGCTGTTGATCACATGAGGAATGTTCGAGTGAAACTCAGAGAATCTCAACTGAAGCAGATCCAATGCCTGATTTCAATTAAAAAAAGTTCCGTTGCTGAGTTGAAAGACAAGGTAGGCTTTGCGGTACACTCTTATGTATTTTTGTGGCATTTTCCATTGATTTGACTGCTCAAGCCTTGGAAAATCGGCCCACTATAATAGTCCCAAATGGCTTCATGTCCCAAAACACGTATCGAAGAGAACGTTTGAGAGCGTTGAATTTTGAGTGGAATGGGACTAAACGAGCGTTATTATCTTAATTTGATACCGAGGAATGATTTTGAGTAACATTAAGTATGAAGTATTAGGTATGAAGTATTTGAATCGCTGTTGGCAACTCAGCTTGCCGTAAAAAAGCCTAGGACATACACGAACGAGGAGTATGCGGACATTCAATTGGTAGACGGAATGACTGATATAAGTGTTCTCTGCATTGATTGGGATGTTTGAGACGGCGCTGCAATAATGTTATTAAAATACATTTAATGCTAATTGTCGTTTGGAAGAAAAAAATGTAGAAGTAAGATTGGTTTAAAATTCACGGTAAAATTGGCTCTATGAGCAAATTTTCGAAGAAATAACTGGTTTTATGTAAAAATGTCTATTTAGTGGTTTTATAACGAATTTGAGAACGGAGTAAGATATTGCAGTTCTGACTTCGCCATCGTGTTCAGCAAAAAGCAGACCTTTAAAACCGTTGAATGTATTTTAATAACATTATTGCAGCGCCGTCTCAAACAAATTTTGTAGGTGATTATGCCTATTCTGATTTAAACTAAAACGGCCCTCATGTTTCCGTTGAATTAATACTTATAAGTTCGTATCATGATCGGAGATTCGTCTCATTCAGGTAAAATGCCCAGAATAAAGATTCTCAAGTTCGTGAATCGGGGGGTTTTAAGGGGGGGAAAATTCCCCACAAATTCCAAAAATGAAACAGTCTGAGGTGTCATTTCAAAGATTTTTTAATTTTTAATGCCAAACACGATGGTGAAGTCAGAATTGCGATATCTCATTCCGCTCTCAAAGTGGAGCACTTTGAAGATGAAGAAACGTGATTGTCCCTTGAGATGTTCTGCATGAGACATCGCAATTCTGACTTCACCATCGTGTTCAGCCTTGAAAAATCTATGAACTGGGGCGTTACTCGTCAAAAAATGGAGACGGAGTTTGTTATAAAACCAGTAAAATGGAGTGATTTTACATAAAACCAGTCATTTCGTCGAAATTCGCTCTTATAGTCATGACTGTGGATTTTAACATCATTTTTTCTCTGTTTGGTGAATAATATTAGTTAGTATATTATACTAACTAGAGCCTTTTTTTTCTAGATACGTACATCGTCCGCCATCCAGACGGTGCCGAAATTGTTTAAAGAACTTGAAGTTAAGATCGAATCCGTCGAAAGCAAATCCGCCACTTTCAACGAGAAGGTGACGTCCCTCAATGATCTACTGTGTGAGACCATGGAAAACAACGAAATCAATTCCACTTACGTGGTTTAAATCGAGACCAATTTCGTCGATAACAAACGGATTTCAGTAACTGGTCAGGTCGAAGTAGTAGATTATCAATCGATAATAGATCAATCGATCAAAAGATTATCGAAGTAATAAATTATCACCAGTAGGGACCGGTAACTTGGAAAAGAAAAGTATTAATTGTGTTGGGCAGGCTACGGCTTTTGTTCTAATTTAGGCTATTGAAAGACACGTTTTCAAGTTCCTAATATTCATTTTTGGTACAGTTGTATGAGAGTTGACCATTCAAGCCGACTTTCCCAGTTTTTTATCAGAATCGAATCCTGTTTTATAATATAATGTAATGTATGATAATTGATGGTGAATAATATGCAAGGCGAACAATAAATTGTTTATATTTACAATACTTGAACAAAATCTGTTCCTGAAAGAGAAATCTTTCGTAACTATAGTTCCTACATCCTATCATGAAATCACATATGTACATTAAAGATATTGGTTGAGAACCACTAAAATTGGAACAATAAGGGAAAGGATTAAACATTGCAGATCTTTTCATAACGTTATCCAAGATCGATGGGATTGCACTAGAAAAGTTGGGTTGTAGATGAATATATTATATTCAAGGTGTAATAGTAAATTTTAGGTTCACGTCTTTCATTACGGCCTTCACTAAATTAGGCCTACAAATCTTGTTAGATAAGATTTACTTTTCCTCAAATCTGGGTAGGTATGTTGGCCATATTAACGCTGTGTCGCTTTCATTCGCCCTAAAGAAAGTAGGCTGAGAAACACACACCTAACTTCATCCACATGTACGTAGTATTACGAAGAAAATCATATTTTTCAAATTTTTCTGGACTTGACAAATAAGTTCACAATATATAGGCATCAATGATATGGGGTACAGGCCAACGTTAAGCTCAGCGGAGAAATCAAAACCTTCTAAAATTGTAAATACTACAAGATATGAATGAAACCACACTTGGAGCACTCAATTAACCAGATTATTCGACGTTTTGTAACTTACACAAATATGTGAACTCTACATACTCCCACAAATAGACGCATCAGGATGATCTGTAACCATGTGTTCTATTACTTGCAACCGGACTGAGCTTTCACTCTGGTTACTCAGTCCAGTGAATAGTAGTACAATATCAAGGGTAACAGTACGTCAACCAGGCTCACTCTGTGGTTTCATGTTACATTACAAAATCAAGAATTACGTCATTCTCAAAATAAATGATCGTTTACAATTGATCAATAACCCTACGTAAAATTATATTTCCATTACAATACGAACGGAAAAGTTCAGGCATAACGTTTCTTCACAATCGTTGAGATTTTAACCCTTTGTTTGGAAGTGAACATCTATAATGAGTTTGGCGTGAATAAATACGTGTTCTTAACGATTGCGAAGGGCAAAGGCCGAGGGACCGTGTAGTGGTAAAATCCAAATTGATGACAAATCACAACGTCGGAGGTGCGAAATACTTTTACCGCCAGAGGGTTAAGATTGAAATAATTCACAACAAAACACCAGAGATGGTATAACGACCATCAGTACGTCCGAATAAATGGAATAATAAATAACTACGTCGTTAAATAAATATGCGAATTTAGGACTAGCTACCTAATATTTGTTCAACAGAGTAAAAGCAAATTATATGGATTTTTGACGTAGCGAAGAAAGAGATTCACTAAGAAAATTGCCACAAGTCAGTTTAGAGAGGGAAATGGGGAAACACCGCTGTATCAGTGAGAATGGGCAGGTCCAGTAGATTTCTGAATAGCTTGGTATTTAATATTATCAGGTTCGTTTCTGCAGACGACTGCGAGTAGTGGCTCATGAGCTGTAAGAAGCAGCCAGAGTGGCTGTCTCAGCAGACGGAAAAGTTTGCTATGAGCCGTAAGTGGGACAGCGTATTTGACTTGTAGCCGACTTTACCGGCTGCTTCTGGGGAGTGTTGACTTGTAACCCACTGATAACCTCCTACTTGTCGAATAAGTTATTCTGCTCGTTTCACCCCTAGGATCACCGCAATCAATTGCAAGACGGCAAACGGCCCTAATGTCACCTTGGAGCGTTCCTCCATCTGCCTCGTAGCCATGGTAGGGTTGATGCGTGTAACCTACAAGTTGTAATGGTTTGCTGAGTGTCCCTGGTTCCCGAAGTTTTGGTTCGATCGCTTGGAGGATAGCCAGGAATGCAGACGGGATATCCCTCTGGGTGGCATAATTGCGTAACATCCCCGGAAACAGGGGGCTCAGCAAAACATTCATTAGATGGTAGCAGTACGTGGTTGGAGTCTGTGGGACCGTCACGTTTGTTAGTCATAGTCAAAGCAGGAACTTCTGTTGTCGAGTTCAGCGATAGTGTCATCAGTGTGTCGAAACATAGACTTGACGGATTCCCCAGCGCTCAACGTTGTTCAAGGCTCCACAAGAATTTCAGGAGTCGAACAATGAGGGCAAACTAGGAAATACATAAACGATGGAGGGTCGAGGAGATGTCTCGTGTAACAGCCTCGTATAACAGTCTATCAACAAGTTGTTGTCTGAAGGTGGGAGTGTGACGGTTTGTGGAGGGTCCCTGGTTCCCGAAGTTTTGGTTCGATCGCTTGGAGGATAGTCAGGTCTGTGACTGCAGCCTGGATACCCCTCTGGGTGGGCATAATTACGTAGCTTCCCCGGGAACAGGGGGAACTCAGCAAACCACAGCAAGTTTTTCAGCAGAAACGAACCCATATATGAACCAACATTCCCTGCCGACTACCAGTTGCATTATTCAGAAATGGTTATTTCAAAAAATAGTTGCCCACTGGAGCTGTCCATTGTAAGCGAAAAATTCAATTATGATAAGCAAATCGAAGCAAATCTACCTCTAAAATCATTTTATATTAATAAAAATAAACATCTAGAATTTGAACTAAAAAAGCTATCAGGTAAATATCCACTTTCCGATTATGTACAATAAATTTAAAAATATCTGGCTATACAATCCGGCTACTAATTATATTATTGATTTATAAAATATCTCATGTTTTTCTTTTCTTTCTCAAAATATGCGTGGACTGAAAAAAAAAACAATACCGCAATCTATCACAATCTACAGTTTTGTGAGCGCAAGTTGAAAGTCGCTATGGGACAGAAAGGAGCGTTAAACCTGAAATTAAAATAGTGCGTTTAAAAAAGTTGGACAAAATGAACCTGTTTCTTCTTGGTCTGAAATTACTAAACCCAAATTCAAACGGAGCCATCACAGGTTAGAGCAATTGAAACAAAACTAGGTCAAATGAATGAATTTAAAAAATAAAATATATAAATATACAGTATAAATAAATTTTGAAAAACATGGTCTTGAGAATTTACCAAAAGTGCTGGTCTAGGAAACAAACAATTCAGAGGTTCACTTTACACGGGAATAACACTAATGTTGTGGAATTCGAAATAAGGATTTTTCCTTAAAAATGTATCTGATTTGGACTAGTTGAAAATGATGTTTCTAGTGTAAAAAATCATCCTGCATTACGTTTTAGTAACGCTATGTCGGGGGCTTAATGGCGATGGGGGGGGGGGGATAAAATAATCTCGAAGCTAAACTGATTCAATTAATAAACCATTTTACCAATGACGCCAATGACGATCACCAAGGTTGATCGAGAAATAAAATTATGAAAACGGTGTTCATTTGTTAGAAGTTCGCATACGATGGTGTGATAGGGAAGAAGCCCCCAAATAATGAAGAGGGGGCCAGTAACACTGATAGGCAAGATGATGGCTTGACTACGAGTTGTGCTAAAACTGACGTCAGCGCATTGGTGGACAATAATGACAGAGAAAGACCATACTCCTGCAAGCTATGCAACTACCGGTGTTCTTATCCCCGATATTTTTCATCACACATGAGAACCCACACAGGGGAGAAACCTTACACATGTGACAGGTGTAGTTTCAGGACAGCTCACAGTGGCAGCTTCTATAACCACACATCAACCCATGTAGGCGAGAAACCAGCCAAATGTCCACACTGTGTGTTTTCTTGTATGAGGATGTATAGTTTGAGGAGGCATAGTTTGAGGAGGCATATGACTCCTGCAAGCTATGCAACTACCGGTGTTCTAATCTCGAATATCTTTCATCACACATGAGAACCCACACAGGAGAAAGACCATACTCCTGCAAGCTATGCAACTACCGGTGTTCTAATCCAGGATATCTTTCATCACACATGAGAACCCACACAGGAGAAAGACCATACTCCTGCAAGCTATGCAACTACCGGTGTTCTAATCCCGAATATCTTTCATCACACATGAGAACCCACACAGGAGAAAGACCATACTCCTGCAAGCTATGCAACTACCGGTGTTCTAATCCAGGATATCTTTCATCACACATGAGAACCCACACAGGAGAAAGACCATACTCCTACAAGCTATGCGACTACCTGTGTTCTCATCCAGGATATCTTTCAACGCACAAGAATCCACACAGGGGAGAAACCTTATGCATGTGACAGGTGTAATTTCCGGACAACTCACAGTGGCAGCTTCTATAACCACACATCAACCCATGCAGGCGAGAAACCAGCCAAATGTCCACACTGTGTGTTTTCTTGTATGAGGATGTATAGTTTGAGGAGGCATATGAGTCGGTTGCACCCCGATGCACCAATGCGTCAGCGCCCTAATACATCTGATTCCATCGGAAGTATCGAAAGCAGGAGTTTCAGAAATAGAAATTCCTAGAGACAACGCCCCGCAGATGCAGAGTCGATTTCCTCTGATTCAGAATCAGACGATGAAACCTTACCGCACAATTGATATCGACTAATCCTAGCAGAAGACGTCCCAAATTGGAGGCGAGACTAGCACCAATGAGTAGACAGCGAGATAAGAAGGAAGAGGAGGCCAGTAACACTGACCGGCAAGATGCCAGCTTGAACAGCAGATGACACCTTAATGAGACCTATTCAGCGCATCTATCCTCTAGAGGTCTTCTCATCTGTAAACTCCGCGGAACGCCCACAGGAAGAAACAATTGAGGATATTTTGCCTGGCAGCAATAGACTGCTCACTGAGAATGAAGATCCGGCTGCACTGACCCTCAAGAACCAGAGGCCGACACCCAAAGCCAGGTTCACAGACGGACCGAGCATAGGAACCAAGCTATGAAGCTCAGCCCGCATCGCTCCGTCCCCTGAACGCCCCACTGTTAATTTTGGCGGAGTCTGGCGGGTATGAAGAAAGACCGTTCATTACCCAGGCCCAGACCCACGGAGAGTAACGAACCACCAAAGCTATTAAGAGCAGAGGTGGCGACCAACCCATCAGGTCCCCGCTTCAGCAGCGCTCTGTCGCTGAAAACCTGACAAGAGAGTCATAGTTACTCCCGCCGAGTTGTTGTTGTTTGTTGAGTTGTTCTTTGATATATATATATACCTAGGTACTTGTCTGACATTTTGTCATGCCTCATAGATTGTATTATTCGTGAGAAGAAGAAAATTGTAATCTAGGAATCCTTTATTGTAGAAGATACTCAAAAAATGATATTGATTGGTTCATTACCTACGCCCCAAGGTGTTGAGGCATTTTTGAACTGCTGTCCTTATCCATGTATGTACCTACTTCTTCCATGGTTCTCTAGCCATTCAGTTTTTTGTGATACTGTTTTTATGTAGGGTTATCTATTATAATATCGTTCTTCAGTTTATGATTATTGCATCTTATTTATCCTAAATTCTATCCCGTTTCCTTTACAAAGCAAAAGTGCTGTAGTATTTCCCCGTTCAAAATCTTGAGTAAATTTCCTTGACGAAACATCCAGTGTTTTCCAAGTTGAAAGTAAATGGATCGGAAGTTTTCTGTGAAGTAGATTCAGGATCACCATATTCGTTGATACCAAAGTTTGTGTACAACAAGTTTTTCAGTAATGTTCTTTGTCAAGTTGTCATGTTAAGTTGAACACGGAAAATGTTGAACCCTTGAATGTTTTGGGTAGTATTTCAGTTTGTGTCGAATTCAATAACAATGTTTTCTCAGAGTTGACTGTCATTGTTGTAGATAAGTTTTTGAAAAGAAGTCTGCTTGGTCGTGACTGGCTGTCTGTACTAAGTCCTGGTTGGAGGAGCCTGTTGCTCGGTATGGTTGAAAGTGTCGTTTCTCCCGAGTCGATGGTAAGCGGAATGAACCAAGTAAGTAAGTGATTCGGCTGTGTGTACTGATGTCAATTAGCTCCATTCTCGAAAAAAAACGTAAAGGGACCGTTTTCCTAACATATTTTCTGAAAGTAATCAGAACGTTTGTCGTATCTACAGTGTTGAAAGACAACGCTAGTCCTGTGTTTCACAAAGGCTATAACGTACCATAAACAACGAATCGGTTGTAAGCGAAAATCATCAGAAACCCGCGTTACATTTCTCCGTTGCATGTCCCGCGTTGCATTCCCGCGTTACATTTTCGAGTTTATGTAGCAAAGTAAAGACATAAAATGTCAAAACTGTCCACCAATAGCGCCGTCAATTGAGGACTGACAATGAGACCAATATGACACTACCGAAGTTTCAAATTTTATAATGCGTCAATTTGGTTGTGATCTACCACAGTGTATTTAGTCATGAATGGTAACGTCATAATTTGGTTTTGTGACAGTCCAGCCATTGAAGGACAGCTATAACAACGCTTACTGAGGATCGTGTTGTGTACAATATTATAAAATAAAAATTAGCATTGGGCATGAGGTACATAACCTAACCTTACCAACGTTTTTTAGCGATTGAATTTTTTCTATTGCATAGAGCGTGGAGGGAATCATGCTTGACAAACAGGGTTCTAAATAGAGGGTTTTAAACTAATTTTAACACTTTTCATAGTCAAAAAAACTTCATTTGTCAAAGAAATCTTTTTTAAATTCACGATTTTTAATATGTTTTTATATTGGGAGGATGGGGAGGTGTCGAACCCCCCTTGCTACACCACTGTTGTACACGGTCAAAGCAATGTTTTTGAGCGATTTTGCATTTTTGCGATAAAACCCTTTTTGCGATAAAACAAAATTTGAGACACAAGTTGTTACATTAGCAAACTTATTTTAAACGATTTTTTCTTGAGTGTGATACGGGCCTGGTTTGACTGGGCGTGGTTTACATCTAAATTCGAACTTTATGGGCAACAATCGTATTTGAATTGAGTTGTAAGATTGTAAAGTTTGTTCTTCGACAGGAGGTTTTGAGCACCTCATCCGGCGTCGGTTCTGACAGCCGCCACAGTTGTACGTATTAAATTAACTTTGAGTTATTATAATCGGAAAAAATGATTCCGACTGAATGTTTCGGGAGTTACAACCCCACTGGCTCTGACCATAGGTTCTTACATGTGTGAGATTAACTCTCTAGGAACTACAAACATAAATTACAAAACCCACTAAGAGAAATCAATAAAAATTCCATAACAATTGGGTACAGGATTTAGTATAGTAATGATAAGGTTTAAAACGGTCTCATTAGACTAACGGGTCAACAACTATTAGTACGTGATACTTTGATAAACGACGTTCTCATTAAAAATACGCGTAAGATGAAAGAGGAGAGGGGTATAAGTATTTAAAAGAAATTAAGGTCCTTGTTAGTTGTGCTGGGGGCAGCGAGTGTGGGCTATACGAGGAGGTGGCTTTGAATCGGCAGTGGCTGCAAGTTTCTCTTCACAGACATGGACCACGATTCCGGGCTGATCATCTGACGGGGCGTGAAGCTCGTGAGTGCTACCTGCAAGAAGACAAAGAAATACATACAATTGGACGATCGAAGTCAAGATGAAAAAATCTTAATCCAATACAAATGAAATCGTACTTTGTGTATGGTATGCGCAAATACCAGGTTTTTGCGCAGGCCAGAGAAGCCTTTCATTGTCTTTCTTCACATTCTGTTTATGGCGATCATAAAACGGGTGGTAGTTAGTTGTGTTTGGGGCAGCGTGACAATCAGTGATTTTAAAAAATCTTAAACTCAAAAAATGATATGCTCCTAAGTAGCGCATTTTCGATCCGAAACACTTGTTCCATACATCTCTCAAGTGGTCATCTCAACCAATGAATTTCTAGTATTTTAACCTCCCAACTAGTTCTGACATTTACGTTCACAACCCGTTCAAAAACCTGTAGAACCAGTTTGGCTTGATCGCCTCATTTCCAATCTTAGATGTATACAGGGGAGGGGGACGACGTTCATACGCTACCAATAGGTTTCTACCCAACTCCAACTTGTACATGGCCAAATCAATGTTTTTCAGCGATTTTGCTTTTGAATGTTTTTCACTTTTTGCACGCAAGTTCGAACTCAGTCTCAATATGGACCTATTGAGTAACCCCCCGAAAAGGTGTCACCATCTTGAAAATCGAGATACACTGCCGAAAAGTTAGTTACAATAGCATTGCCGATACTTGGCTCTCGGGGGGGGGGGGGGTGTACTTCCCGTAATTACGGAAGGTGACCATTTTCTTCAACAAATTTAGTCCATGGCTTTTCAACAAATATAGTACATTTATGCCAGATTAGTGATCAGGATGGCAACGACGGAGGAAGTCGTGTTAAATTTTCCAAAATTTTGAAGTTTGTCTGGTCTTCAGGGTAAGACCCACCAGAGCCTCAAATTGCTATTGATCTTAATACGTCGACATACGTAGAGCAGTTACTTGTTTCAGGGAACCAAAAAATGCCAGTGAAATATTACCCTTTTTTGGTAGGGTAACCCCCACCCCCTTGTTACCGATTCTGGATGAATGTATCTTACAGGTAGACTATACCACACAAAAACTCAAAAATAGCAACTTACAGGTAGATTATACCACACAAAAACTCAAAAATAGCAACTTTTAAGTAGTGTTTATACCTGGAGTGAGATTAGCTATCGCTGCCAATAAATCATAGTTCACTAACGGCTCTCCCTCATCTCTCGGCTCCCATCCGATCGGCGGGGAGGCCGGAGGAGAGATCAGAAACTGTTTGGTGAGTGCGGGAGGTTGCAAATGTTGATCAGCGCTGTCAATCGGAGTCACGGGCTGGAAAAAAAAACAACAAGAAAACTTATTCAGAAGAACTTGCTATAAATCAAGGAGTAAGGAGTAACACTGGTTGCTCTAGTCCTCCTGGACTGCTTTCAACTAATGGAGAATGGGTTGTTAATTTATAAGATACTAACATAAAACTTCCATCTTATCTCACTCCCTCAAAGGAGAAAAAAACTCTATCGAACGAAACTCCCCCATACACGGCTACAATTTGGCCATTGGCGGAACCCTCGTGAGGGGTAGTATAGAGTAGGTCTAGTAAATTTTAAAAATCTCAACCACACATTCTTCACCAGGTGTACAGCAGCAAAGAGGCTGTTAGGCACTACCGTACACCCATAATTGTCCGAGAAATATAATAGCTAGAAATATAATATTATTCTACTAGCTGTGTACCCGCGCTTTGCAACGGTAGAACAGACACCCGTATCCCTCCTCCTCAACTGGTCAGAAACCTTCCCAATATTCATACAACACAATTTCAATGTTTCACTCCAATTCGTCAAGTAGTTTTTGGATTTCCTGTGAACCCCCCCCCCCCCCCCACACACAACCTGTACCCCCCCCCCCCCTCCTAAATTGGTCAGAAACCTTCCCCAATGTTCACTCAACATTTTCCCTAAGTTTCATTCAGATCGGTCAAGTAGTTTTGAGATCCCTGAAGCCCCCCCCCCCCCCCCACCCGCCGCAACTCACTAAGGACTCTCCCTACCTGGTCAGAAACCTTCCCCAAAGTTCACACAACACAATTTCAAAAGTTTCACTCCGATTCGTCAAGTAGTTTTTGGATTGCCGGAAAGTGTGCGTGTTCATCATCTTCTATTCTGATCAGACTGGAGTACTTATAGAAATGTGAAATGTTGAATAATTCAACAGATTTTTCGTTGGTTTTTGGATAAAACTTGAATGATTGTTTGGGAAAATAATATCGAGAATGTGATTTTGGCACCCCCCCTCCCCTTTACTAGACACTTTAATCCTAGTTACGCCAGTGCATTTGGTTCATGCAGTTGCCCTTCTAAGTATACCGCAGATTTCTCATCAATCCAGCCAAACTTTCTTACCTGAGCAAAATAGCAGTTGATGTACGTGTTCAAAAAAGGAGTTTGGTGTAACTGAATGCGCGCCTTAGCCGCAGCAGATGGACTGTTGTAGTTGACTCTCATTCGGCGGAAACTTCGGAAATACTGGAACGAGACGGGCTCCCCGAACTGGGCAAACAGCAGCTCAACCTGTTTCTGAAAAAATGATGAGATGTATTATAATATAATATATTATATAATATGTGCGTGTGATTTGTTGACATCCCTCAACATCATTACATAATATAATATATTATATAATATATTATGGTTTTAAAGATTTAATTATGAATTGTGAACACCATTATGAGGCTATGAATAAAAGGGCCTAATGAACTCTTGTGTTACCTAATGTACCCATTTTAATACAACTATACCCACAATGAATTCTGTGAGATAGGTTTTATTTGATACCCTACACTGTAGGGCCAACATGGACGTCTTGGGCTTCCATCTTACCTACTAACCGTCATATCTGACTATCTGAAGAACCGCAGCCTAGTAGATGAATGAGTCCGAAGGGGAGGTGTGCAGCAGTACGATCGCCAATGGGGCGGCCAAGTGGTCTATATTGCGGCCTGATCTATGGAATGCAAGCGTCGATGGTATACTTCTGTTGGACATGCCAGGAGATGTATTACTGGTGGGGTATGCCGACTTCAGAGGGACTCCAGTGGAAGCTTAATCAATCAATGAGGCGAGTCATACTTTGGATGGAGGAGCATGGGTCGCAGCCCGTAAGACCGAAATAGTGCTGCTGACTAAGAGGCATATTGACCGCGTCACTCAATTTCAGGTGGACGACCAAACCATCGACTCGTCTCATTCGGTACGATACCTGGGAGTGACCCTCGACTGTAAGCAGGAAGCATATAAAGCGAGCAGTAGAAAGGGCAACGGCAGGGACAGCCAACCTGAGCCGACTAATGGCAAACATTTGTGACCCTGGATCCAAGAAAATGAAAATGCTCATGAGAACAGCTGAAGCAATCATGTTGTATGGAGTGGATGTGTGGGCTGGATCCCTCCAAGTTGTAAAGTATCGAGCAGAGGAGGGGAGCCGTGCGAATAGCATGAGCTTATTGGTTCCCTTCCCTGCTGAAGGAGGCATTGCTGCCACTATTCCCATCGACCTACGTGCAATGTATCTTATCCATATCAGGAAAGAGAGACAACACTTCAGCATTGGCAGAATGATTGGAATCTGATGACAGGGAGGCCTGGACCCACGAGGTTATCCAATACGTTCAACAGGAGGCACGGGGAAGTGGACTTCTACACTACAATGTTCCTGCCGGGCCATGGGTCCTTCCGGTCCTACCTACACCAAAGAACGGTAGCAGACACCGCAAAGTTGCACCAAACGACGATGATGAAAACAAGTTTTTCCACTGCTCCAGAAGGACAAGAGAAAGAGATATCCTGGAAGAAGAGGAAGGCAAAATCACACCAGCCAACGTGATCAGGAAAATGATCTCCATCCAGCGAACTTGGGAGAGGATTGTGTTCTACCTAGTACGAATCCTCAAGAAAATTTGTATATTTTCAAGAAAACCATCTCAAGGTCCAGAAAAAAAGGAAGCTGCTAAATTTCTCACAACGGTTTATTGTCTGCTGCACAGAATGCCCTTTAGATTTAGTCTAGATCACTGTTTCATCCCAAATGAATAGACCAGTTTGAATAAAAATTGTCTATTTTCACGTTTTTTCGTATTTTCCCTGCCGAGATAGAAAGGATGTGATTCTCGAGCTTTCCTCTCAATCCAATAACTCTAGTCCACATCGGCCTCAACTGCCATGAATGAATGAAAGAACCTGCACTTTGAACAAGACTTACTTTGAGCTCATCGCTTTTGAATAAAACGGAATCGAGATTGGTGACGATGAGCGATGTCGGAAGGTCCTCGTCGTTGACGAGCTCATCCAAAGTCTGGCTCGCGTTCTGACGAGAGGCCAGCTCAACATCTTCGTAGTTGGGGTGTAGGTTGGGAAGACCGTCCACCTCATTGATGATCATCTCTCCGTCGTCAGAGTCGACGCTCATTCGACCTTCCTCCATCACCCTGGAAACACCCAACCAGATTAAGCTGGAGTCTCAATCTGGTTGCTAAATACAATTCAAGTTGATGTCTACTTCATTCATCTGAAGGTACATATGAATTGGCAAACTGGACTAAGACCCTGGATAACATCACAAGAAGCTCGTACAGCCCTGCCCAAGTCCTTCAGGGTTAATTCTATTGATTATACAAGTACAAATGACACAAGTTCGCGCTTCCGATGCAAGGACATCACCATCAGGTCAACGAGACAATACTCAAGTCAGTTGGACCCTTCTTAAACGATTGAGGGGAGTGAAAGGTGAAGTAATTTTTTCCATAACTTGTAGCATACAAATAATAATCTATAGTTTATTGTAAAATTGAGTTAGAGTTGTCGTTCGTCTTGCCCTAACATATCTCACCCCACCCTATCACATTGCCATTCCCTCCAATCGACCTTATAGTAAAGAGGGACCAACTGACAAACTAACTTCAACATTAAACTCGACATCCCAAGCTCAGCATTCACAAAAGCAGGTTTTAATTGGATTACAACCAATCTTGTTGAAATAATGAACTTCCAGATGAAAGCAATACTAGAATAATCCAATACTATCAATTATTGATAATGATGGTCGAAAGAAACAAGCCAGGCAGACAGTAACCATCAACGTGTTACAGAATTACAATATTTTCAAGCAGATGTGGAGTCCAATATTGAACAAATTATACTGAGGGGAAATAAACAACGCAATATAACTTTTAAGACAGAATACAAGTTGTAAATAAGATTCATAGGTGGTCTACATGTCAATTAAGGTGTAGGGAGATCAATAGGCTATAGGGTGGGATATACAGAGTGAATTACAAAATATACGTTTGGATGCGCCAACTGTATGGTGAACAATGCTATTGGCAGGGTGTAGTAGGTATGTGCTCATAAGTCCTGGAAACGAACTTACATCTGTTTGGTTTGTATTGACCTTTGACGGTCTCCCACTTTTTTTCAATAGATAATAATAGAGGAACAAACCTTGCGCCACCACCACCACCTCAGGACAACTCTAATAGAGTTTAACCTGTACAGATAAGAACAAGAATGAATGGAAACATCCGAATCGGTAAATTTAAACTGTCTCTCCGTCCTCTGACCACTAGGGACATTTCAACTGATCCATATAACCACATGAGGGAGCAAAAAAGAGCAATAGTTTTAATTATAGCAATTAGTTCAAGAGATATTAATTTTCTGACCAACCGTTTTCATTATTACGGAGGACCTTAACTAACTCAAGGTTCTTGACTATTATTTATGAATTATCTAGAATCTGGGGTTGTTCTTGTGTAAAACTTACACAAAGTAAATATTTGAAGGGCGGTTGCCTGTACAGCCCACTCGTACCAGAAAAGGTGACAAAATAACCGTACATATTTCTTTGGATGAGAACTTCACAACATATTTTAAATTCAGTCCGCCGCATAAGAAAAGTAGGGAATTTTTCTCATTCAAAACTGCGTTTATGTTCAGGAAAATGTGATCGGATGGAAATCCTAGAAAATTTACAACAAGTTTGATGAGATACCAAATGCAAATTAAATAACATGTTAGGTACTGTCGTGACTGAACTTTGTCTCGAATGCGAATTACCAAAGTTCACATTTTTGATGGGGTACACCCCACCTACTCTGCGGGTTCACTGTCCATAGATTTACCTACGCTGGACCAAGTTTCTAAAGAGATTCGAATAGCCAGCGACAGGGGAACTGACGCTAGTGTACTTACCTACCACACGACCGGCGATCATTCATACGGAATGACAGCATTGACATTTGGAAGTGGCACTTTTGACAGTTGTCGAACACAGAAAAAGGAAACCTCCGACAGCCTAATTACCAGCTACTTGTAGCAGCTACCAAACCAACGTATCAAGTAATCAATAGAATTAATGACAGTGATGAATGAGGGAACAGTGAGGTTTATATGTTGCACAAAAAAGGCCGGAGGATTCCTCGGGAAAATAATGTCCGGGGGTCCGGGATTCGGCCCACCGACGAATCGATGCAACCTAACGAGAATGAACCGAATCGAAGGTACTCGAGTTACCCAACACTCCATGGTTATAAACATACTTAAACAAACGGCAAATCATGTTGATTTGACAGTAATTTCTCACCTTTCAGAGCTGATTCCATAAAATTAAAAACTAATAAAACAATATGGCTGTCACTACCGAACGTAACATTGACCGAGCTACAAAAACTATCGACTTTTTTCAATGGAGGTGGTAACTTTGGCTAGACAGAACTACTGAAAACTCATATCCTTACTCATGGAATCCTTACTCATTAGTTCTTCCATGATCCTCACCAAAAGGAATGTAAGCACTGTTTACCTAGTTAACCTATTCCAGTAGTATCGTTTAACTGGGTAAAATGGTGATACGGTAGGGATTAAATATAAACAAATCTAAAAATCTACACTGAAAATTTCAATCAACTACAAAACTTGCCGAACAATCTGGATACGAACGCATGGATACGTCAACAACTTACAACATCCATCCTCCACGCTTCACTTTTCCATGTGATACTCCAACTTCATCCGAAAATCTTTTCATCGAAAATCCATTTTCGACCATATGATTAGATAGATTTTTACCTATGCCATTTCTGTAGCTTTGTCAGTCGTTGCGTCGAAATAGGTTAATTCGTTCATAATCGTGGAAATTCAGTTATTCGCTCAGTTCGGAAGTGATGTATTAGTGATATACCATAATTCGTGGTAGTTTGTGAGAAAACATGCCTATCTCGTTGAGGACTCTGTGTTTTCGCTCGGGAATCTGACGTTCTTCGAATGTGAAACCGCTGTTACTTTTTGTCTCTTCTGTTCGTAACTCATTGCTGTATTATTACTGAAGTGAAATCTCGGACCTTTAGGATAATGTCTCTATTCAACAAATCCAAACGTAATTTGAGGTTGAGGGGTATCACGGAGCCTGAGGATGATGAGAATGAACCGGTCGAAACCGTGAGGATGAATAACGAAACCAAGAAATCCAAAGCTCCCAAACCAGCCAAGCAGTC
The DNA here is from genome assembly GCA_963920205.1 of Stenodema calcarata. Taxonomy (NCBI): domain Eukaryota; kingdom Metazoa; phylum Arthropoda; class Insecta; order Hemiptera; family Miridae; genus Stenodema; species Stenodema calcarata. The sequence continues at coordinate 26,125,304 of OY986055.1, forward strand.
GCTATTGAGCTTCGAAGAGGACTTGGAGGGTGAGATGATGTTGTTGATACATATTTACGGCGTTTTTGGTATCATGTGACTTGTAAGTCATGAAATTGCGTTGATGTGCCAGATTTTCAATTGATGCGAGTGCACACATACGCACCGTGTACCAGTGTATTTTACGTGTCGTAGGCTTCTGGATAAATGTACATTTCCACGACCTCGCGTTTGAACGGTCTCTACTATTATTATTATTAATAATGAGGTTAGTGTCCTACTTTATTTATGTTCAAGGCCCCTCACAACCTCTTGTCGGTACATATAAAATTTACAGCATAATGAGCATACCTACCATCAGCTAAATAACGACGTGATAGCTTCCCACGAGAGACAAAAATCTATACATCAATGGAGATGTTTCCATCAATGGATGAACCCCTTGATTCATGTACAGTGGGATGTAGGTACTCTCAGGCTTGCGATAGTTGTAGAATGTTGTCAACTACGATTATTTATTATTATTTGCAATTACGACGAAAATACTAAGGTGAAAAAATGAGAAATCATACTTAAATTGCATTGTCAACCAAGATAATATACCTGAACTTACATGTTGCTAGTGTTTTTATGATTCATATAGGTACAACGTAAAATGTCAATAAAAATAGTACCTACCTGTTTGTGGGGGGGGGGGGGGGAGATTAACAAGCTCAGGTGCACGACTTGAACCTAATTATTGAAAGAGGTTTTCACGACTTCATCGCAAGTGATTCATTTCCAAAAAATATTGAGAAAAGTTTCAAAGAACAAATTAGCTTATTGGTCTCATAATAATATTATGAGATTAGACCAATATTATGATAACATAACATATTAATCTCATAACATATTATGTGCATGAAGTACCACCAGCTCTCATGCATAAGCCTGTGGAACTCTTTGCCCGTCCGCATTCGCTCTCTCTCTGACGTAGATAGGTTTAAGAAAGCAGCTATTACGTACTTAGCCTCCTTATGAGCTATTCCCCCTCCCCGTATGACCTTTTTCTCTCTTTTTCTATTTTTTATTATTATGTACAATTAATTTTTTATTTGTGCAATCTTTTATTTCCTTCGTTAAATACATGTATATATTTTTTCTTATCACATCCACATGCTTGTAAAAGTATAGTTATTCCTTGTACAATTATGGATATTTTTATCTGTGTACAATAAAGTTGATTTTGATTTGATTTAATAAGTTTTCATGTAGGTACCTACGTTGCTCATTTACATTGGTAATGATTTGGGGTGTTATGGGTGTGTTAGAGGTGAAATGGGAAAAATTCTTACACATTTCTATAATCCATGCAATGTATGTTTAATGCATGTTTAACTGTATGTTTAATGCATCATTTTTCAATACAGGAGATGACGGTGAAGTTTTTAAAGTGAAAAAGTCGGCTCAAAGTAAAAAGTTTAGGAAACAGTTGGATAAGGAAAGGAAAAAGAAGAAAGATAAAGTCACTTCTCCGCAAGACGGCAGCAATGACAGGCCGAATCAGACGTCTTTAGACCAAGACATAGTCATCAAACTCAGAAATACCTTCGTGAGTACAGTTAGTACCTGCGTTTTTTATCAAAATATACAGTTGATCAGATGTTGGCGTTGACGGATAAATGTGTTTTCACTCATTTCCAAATGTTGCTTGCTTTACCATGGGTATGTAATAACCACTATTATTGTACCTCACATTTGGATATGTTCAGCCTATACTGAACGGAAGGGAAGCTGAAAAGGCCGACCCCGATGGCAACAGTTCTGAAGAAGAGCATCCAGTCACTAAACCTGTTCATAATTTCATCAAAAAGTCCGAGCTCGTAATTGAACGTAAGTCTTTACACTATTCAGTTATTCAGCGTCAGTATAAAGATACGTGGGTTGTCAAAAATATGAGATTCATATATTTGAATTTGTAAGTTGATTTTTTGGATTTTTTCCCATAATTTTATCGTGACCGTCTCGATTTGTTCTTCAGGTGGAAAAATTCCAGACGCAGCCACAATCCATGCAGCTCGTAAGCAAAGACAACACGTTAGAGAAATGGGTGAAGTTGTCCCTGTTCCAGAAGAACCTGAAAGGTAGAAATTTCTCCCTTGCTCTGAAAAACATCTGATCATGATATGTCTGTTAGCTTTAGGAGCCCATCAGCCAATCCTGGACCTGTTCTGCTTAAAGTGCAAGTCCTCAGGAGGCTACATGTCACATTACAGCTTCATAGAGTGAATAGCGTACAAATGAGATTTAGGAGCCACTCAGCTATGCTGCTTAAAGTGTAATTTCAAGTCTCTGCCACCACGGGAATTGCGCCAAACCACTTCACTTTTTTTTTATGACGCCCAGATGTCTAATGAACTTGTGAAGTATTTTATTGCTGTTGTTTGTTGTCAGTTTTGAAAACAGTAAATCCCGGCTGGTTCGAGAGGACGATAATGACGCAAGCGACGGGGAAGAGGAGAGAATAAACATGGCCATAAATCTCGCCCATGAAGACCGGATGCGAAGGAAAGCCGAGTTTGAGGCTGCGCAGCATTTAGGTAAGTATTTTTCTCTTGAATATAATAAATACTGGTTTGTAGTGATGTTGTATATCTCAGTGTCACATCTCTATGTTCACAGATTACGAGGAAAGTGATAAAGGGGAGGACGAAGAGTGGGAAGCTCAGCAAATTCGTAAGGGGGTTACTGGCGCTCAAGTAAGCCTTCCGTTATTTACCTCGTAGACAACATTTCGAATTTAGTAACTAAAAATCAGAATCGCAATGTTTAAAGCGGTTACTGACCGGCTTGAATTTGCTTTGTTGAGGATGGTTTAAGAGTAACAAATAATTTAAAAAAAATGCTATTCAAATTTGAGTATTTACTTGTCTACTCCGACCTCCTTACGTCGTTCAGCTATGTTCATACCGACCAGACACAGCACCTGGAATCCGTGAATTGAATACTTTGTCAAATGTTGAGTTTCGGGAGTCGTTTTCTCAGCAACAATAAAATATCGGTTCACGCATTTAGAAATGAGAAGTATACAAATTAGAGAAACAACACGAGATTACAATAATAACAATAACGTAAAAACCAACACATTCCCAAGAACGTCTTTGGTCATACCTACCTACTTTATAGCTGGTCATACTAGACCGTCGCAGTAAGTTTGGATGTTCTCATTGTGGAGCCAGCCTTGTAGTGTTGCAAGACTAGTCATATACTTTGTTGAGAGCCTGTTCAAAAAGACGGGCTTGTGCAAACTTGTTCTGTGAAATCAATAGAAAAGCGCGCCATTTTTAAGTTGGTAATAATTATTGTGTTCAGGAACTTAGTGAGAGCTAATAACTGCTTACAGTTTCTTGGAAAGTTTGGTTTCATGTGCTTTCTAATATTACGTGCGCTTTCATAAATACGTAGGCAGTTCTCAATAGACCCATCCTGAACAGCTTCTAAAGCAAGATATTGATGTTTCAAAACCTAGATAAGGTGATATGACTCTGTCTCGATTTATCGTTTATATGATTGTTGCAATCTTCATGAATTCCCATTTATTTCATCCAATTGGTCTGAATTTGTAGATAGCTGCTGTGCAACAAGAAACAATGTATTACCAGCAGTACATGGGATCTGCTGCTTTGCCCCCCGCTTTACCGACAATGACCATTGAGAATGTCATGGACATGGGTCCTATGGAAACTTCGCCCGCTGTTTTCCCACCTCTCCCCTCTACTACTTCAAATGAGCCTCAAGTTGTCCTTTCAAAACTTAAGGAGAGGTAGGCGTGTTTACGTATAATGTTCGAGAGATGAGTAGAATCACTTTCACAAGTAGTTGGAGAGAATGACTTCAGCTATGTCCTTGGCTCTGCAACCATAGCATGGACTATGTCATTGAAACCCTGTTTCACCATTGTTCGAGTAAACTAAAAGAAAAAATATAATACTTTGGGGTGGAACAAATCACAATTGCTAAAAAACAACGATTTTACGCCCACTCTTATTAGCTTTTTCCCTCCATAATGGACCTTGAAAGCTTGAAATATTTTGCTGTAGAAGTTTCATTTGTTGTCCTTGTGTGTACTCCTTGTAATTTCCTCAGCTACACAAAAGAGCAACGAAAGGGCTGATGGCGGTAACATTAAACTAACTTCCAGCTCGAATTAAGTGACCTACATATTTCGCGTTTCCCTTCGTTTATCAGGAACTTAAACTAGCCAAGTGAATACGATTTTTACCGAATTTTCGAAGAAAAGGTCCAAAATATTTAAAACTCGAATTTCCACCAAACGTCCAAATTTCCACTGGCAACAGACACCAAATTTATGTATTTCTCATTCCAGACGATGCATTCGAATTTGCCCAAAAAGTCGATCTTGGCAGTTGAAAGGCTAAGATCGTAGATGGCCAAAATCGGGCCATTCTAAGGGGTTTTTGGGGAGTTTTAGGAGGGGGGGGGGTGACCCATAAATTCCAAAAATGAATCAGTTTGACAAGTGACACCTCATTTTAATGGTTGTTTTTACGCTTGAAGTCAGAATTGCAATATCTTATTTTGTTCTCAAACTGGACCACATTGAAGATGAAGAAACGTGGTTGTTACTTGAGGTGTTCTTCACGGTTCATCTGCTCTAATCTGATAACGGAATGAGATATCGCAATTCTGACTTCATCATCGTGATCGGCGTTGAAAAATCTATAAAGTGAGGTAAGCTGTTACTCGGCAAAAAATGGAGACACAAATTTTTCAAGACGGTTGGTTATGGCGTTAATACGAAAACTCGCTCATGAACTCATGCTGCATGACTGGACATTTTTAGTATCGTCTCATGTTTTCTTTCATTTAATCAATAGTGCGATGTCAATGTGATGTTATATCTGCAGCTCTATTGGGCTTAGTAACGTATGATTGAGTTCCTCGTCTCCTTATGGGAATAAGTGTGTCTAACTCCCTTCTTTACTTCTCCCGCTCATCTTGCTTCCTCTGCTACATCGTGTATTAATAGACGTTTTCCAACTTTTCACTCCCTGGATTTAAGTAGACCTACTATTGTGTGTTTGGTGTGATAGGCGATTATCCAACTCACTGTCTATACAGATCAGCCCTGTTGGACGTCCCACCATTGAAAATATAATGATTTTGAAATTGTATGAAAACTGCTTGACATAAATTGTATGTAGGTATGTAGCTTGAGTGATGTGAACCATCAATTCCATCAGCTTAGCCTCATCAGCTACTGCTGGTATATATTCTTAGATCTGCGTTGCTACTGATATCATGTGTTATCAGGCTCACGGAAGTCAAAGACGTCCACAGGCGACACGTCCTGGACAGAGACGCCGCCTCCGATGAGGTAGAGGATCTCAAACGCGAAAACGACAAACTCAGGGAAAACACGCCCTGGCTCGCTGAGCGGTTCCGCTTTTACCAAGACTTGCGTGGGTATGTCACTGACTTGGTAGACTGTCTAGATGAGAAGGTGGGTCTCCTTTTATTTCAAACGTGGGAGGGGATCACACTAATCTCACAAGCTTCAAATATACATTAATGGTATCCATCAGTCAATAGTCCCTCCAATCAATTCCCTCATCAGCGTCAATTAGATTCGAAATAGAAAAACTAATTTAATACGACAACCCCTCATTTTTTTCCTGAAACCGTACAATAATTCGAAACTCCTTGTAATAAAATTCATTCAAATGCTGTCTTGTGCCTGAGAGAAACAGAGCCTTGATGAGAAACCTATAGCACAATTTATAAGATTGGCGGACTCAGTAATTCATCGTCATTTCAACCAATTTTGTGTTAACCATGCCACTAACAATTTATTTCATTATTCACATTCATCCCATTTTGGGATATGATACTTGAATAATACTACTTAATAATGATACTTGAATAAGCAATTAGCAGGAGTGGTAGAAATATGCTTGACTGATGGTACCTGTATTGACAAAAACTACTATCAAGTAGCTGCCTACATCGTAATTGAAAAGTACAACATTCCTATGAACTACAAAACATTCCTCGTCGTTATACTTGTAAATAAATTTCTCGACTATCTTGAGCATAGTCTTAGGTTGACTGTTTCATAGGAGTGATGTTCTTGTAAACAGCTTCACGATTTTTTTCCTTCCAAAACCTGAATTTGATTGGATTTTAACATTAACGAACCTTCATATTTTGAGACTTGTTTGATAGTGTGTCTTGTAATGGGGTCATGCTTTTTATAATCTTCTTTGTATTGATTCTGATATTATTGAATTGTTCTAACCTTGTTTTGTAGTTTACTTGGTAGAATTCGAGTTCCATATCCTACCAGTTTTCAAGTTCTGCTGGATTTTGTACAGGTCATTGCAGGAGTTCAAGTGCCCTTTAGACGAAAAGTTTGAGGTTAAAAAAACGAAGCATTCGACTTGCTTGAAAACGTGAGCGGGTTCCTGAAACAAAAATGGATTCGGGTAGTGTAAATGGTAGCATGAGGAGAACACTTTCTACAGGAGGATTTTGATTGGTTTCTTCGCACCTGAACATTTCGTCTAAAGGGCACTAAGCACAGCAAACAGCATTACTGTCGTCACACTGTGTCGTTAATTGCTGTGATATATATAATGAACACCTACTCACTTATTCAGAACTGATATCACAGAGTTGGAGCAGCTGATGTATAAAAACTCCCATCCATGTCTAGCCGTTTAGATTCCAAGGGATGTTCATACACGTTAAGTAGTTACTTTGAGTGAATGGGCATATAGACGACGTGCAGAATCAGCGCAAAAGGTGGAAGAGTGCAGAATCTCACCGGTGGAATTATTTTCACCTCTAAAATAGTGTTTTATAGGATGACTATATTGTTATAGTCATGTTCGATATCAAAGATTTATTGGAAAAATAATTTGGGGTGGAGGTTTATGGAAATGAAAAAATATCACTGTTACTGGCCCATCTGGGATTATACTGGTGAGTTGAGTATCAAACAATTTTACACAAAACTATCACAGAAATCAATAATGACAATTAAACTTTTACTATCATGTCACTTATACCATACCAACGCTACATCTGACTGAGACTTTTCCAAGAAATCCAAAATCAACACTTTCGGTGCGTGAGAATATTATTGATTGGTCCCTAATTCACTGTGAATATTCGCCACAACATGGGCGTTCAGAGTGGAAAGAGAGAACAGTAGAAGGTTTCTGTGAAAGTCTCACGATTTTTCGGTTCCCTACACACTCTCAGCATTTTCCAAATTAATTAATTTCCACAAAAAAAACCTTGAAACATCTTGGTAGGATGCTGCGAACTCAATTCAAGGAAATGTCAGTGTCCATTCATTCCACCTTTGGTTAAAAGCACACATAACAAGGACACAAACATAAGGACAAATGTACGTTGGATACATTCATCGAAGGATCTCACATGAATCCTGCCAGACAATCACTAGTGTGGTACCATTATTTGATTGAATCGATTGATCGATATTACGTACGTGTAGGTTCTGCTTGTCCAAAGAGGCTCGACAAAATAAATCCAACTTCGATTCTTGTAACTATAACCTTTCCCTTTAACTATCCAACCTATGAACCTCTAACGCTGTGCGATGTTTTTTATTATTTCAGATGTTGGTCATCAAACTGTTGGAGCAAAGGATGGAATCTATCTATAGTCAAAAAGTTAATGAATGTATTGCCCGAAGGAGGCAAGATGTCATAGACCAATGTCAAGAGCTGGTTCCCCAAAGTAAGTCTCTTTTATCTACTTTCCTTGTAAATGAATAATACTCGCCGAAATCAAGTTTAGATTTTAAGCAAACCAACCATCGCTCCTCAAAATTCATATTTGGCTAATAAAAAACGGAGGTATAGAGTGAGAGAGTCTATTTCCACGACAATAATGAGTACAATTGTTAAATCAATTTCGACGATTAGGTCATCATCAGTAACAAACATGAACTGAAGGTACATCATGAAATACAGCTTATATAGTAGCAGAAGTGAAAGGTATCATCCAATCGGATTGAAGCAGGTTACAGTGAAGGGAGAACTTAAATCCTATTAGCTCAGAGAGTAAATGAGTCATTATTTTCGTGGAAATAGACTCTCTCACTCTATACCCCCGTTTTTTATTGAAATGGGTTTCCACAACCTCGTCGCGAGTGATCTAATTCGTTTCATATTTGGCATTGTTCCTCACTCCTGTTCTACTCGATACACATTTAAAAAAAAACTCACCTTTTCCACAAACAAAATGTATCTTCTGAATCAGCAACATTCTGGCTATTTTTCCACGTAATCACCATTTCTTTCAATACAGTTTTGATACCGCACCAACAGTTTTTTTCAATCTACTCGTAGTATTGTTGCTGGGTCTTGCCACATCATCATAATGTATTCAATAAGCAATATTTGGTGCCACTCCATGTAGATAAAATACTGCGCCAAGTATGAATGAGAGTTTCTAACAGTACTCACAGATTCTGACATGTAGGGTTATGTATTATTGCGATTGGCCCTTGTATCTGATGCTATCAGGCCAAACAACTAAATGTTGTTCGGTGGGAAGGTTTGGGTGAGTACCTACTCGTGTTACTTCAGCAGTATGAGCAAATGAGTAATCGTAAAATTCGTTTCATACAGGTGCCTAAATACTCATTCCATTTCCTAGGCCATTGTGTATGTACTCGAATGACCCGTTGTTGAATATTTTTCGTTATTCTTGTTAGAAGGTCGTGAACGGGATGAGAACGAAGTGCGGCGGATAGCGGAGCGGGAGGGCCGACGAATACGGAGGCAAAGGGCGCGAGAGCTTCGGGGCTTCACCAACCATACGGAAGGAATGTCAAGTGACGAGGAGACCACGGAAACGGAACAGATCAACGCACGAGCTCAACGAGGTAACTACATCAAATCTGCTTGCTTCATATTCTTGCTGTAACACCCGCTAGAGTGATGAAACTGACTTCATTGTTATTGAGTGGGTGTGCGCATGGGTCGGAAATTCGAATTTTTGACCCCAAATCGGTCAGGTCAATTCTTGACCCCTTGAGGATCAATTATTGATCCTTGAGTTTTGACCAGACAATTAGGTCAAAACTCATGCTGGTTTTTCAATTGTCAAGGTTAACAGCCTGAAAACGGCCGCTTGGAGCGCTGCCAAGCTGCCGTTTTCAGTTGACCCGTGTAATCGTGACGAAGAAAATATTTCCAACCCTCACTTCTTTCTTGTGAATTTTCACTTGGAATAACCGGAATAACTCAAACTTCGATTAAAATTAGTTCAAACTTCGCGACGTTGTGGGATTTTGGTCTCAAGAAGTTTCAGTACGTTGGCACTCCTAAAAGCGTCATCAATCCTGACTAAGCCGCGAATTTATAAACTGCCTTTTTTTTTTTTTCATTTTCAAAAAATCAGGAGAAGGTAATTTTTGCTCATGAGGTCAATTTTGCCCTTTTTTAAGCATCTTCTTTCGAGAAAAACGTGCGTACGCCCTATTCTAGAAGAGCATGGAGAAGTTCCAATATTTTTAGTGCATTATTTAATGAAATATTCCAGTTCTCCCAAAATTTTACTAATAAAAACAGATCCAGTTATTTTTGGATTACAAAAAATGGGTCTTTTTTGTTGACAAATTTAACAAAATTAGTGAAATCTTTGTGGGGGTTTCTTGGAAATTAACCCATTTCCGGCCAAAGGGTCGTACACGACCCCTCGCTTTTATTACTTTTTTCAAATATATAAATTAATTTGAAACTCTTCATGTTGCTAATGGTCTTAGCAAATCCCAAGGAACATCGTAAATTTTTTTGAATACGCTAAAAGGAATTCTGGTGAGTAAATTAAAATTTCAAAGTTGTACAAACTTCACTTTTTAGGAGTTGAGAAGTTATCTGATTCAGGCACGAAAATTTGAAAATATTGCATTTTTACCTGTTGGATGCCATTACGTACCTATCTATCTCAGAATGAAATCATACGAAAAGAAGTTCCCCCTGAGGTTTGACTCATAAGACCCTCAGAATCCGCAGTATAGCACTTGGAGCCTCGGTGGGTATTGTACGATGGATTGCCCTGATGACGAAGGATCGTGCAGTAACTGGTAAAGGAACCAATGGGCGGTTTCCAAGATTTTTGCAGTAACCTCAATCGGAATTTCGCTTTTCACTTGGTTCTATTCAACATCGTAGTAGCGTTTAGTTGTCATTATAATATTTGTATTTTTATTTTAGATGTAATCGATCAAGACGTCAACCACGTGTTTGAAGACGTCCTAGAGGAATTCTCCACAATAGAAGGCATCCTTAAAAGATTCGAAACCTGGAAAAAATTTGACCTTGACGCATACACGGAAGCTTACGTCAGTCTGTGCTTACCCAAACTGCTAGGTCCTTTGATCAGAATGCAGATTCTACTGTGGAACCCATTCGCGCAGGTGAATGTTACTATAATCTATTAACTTGAAATAAAATTCGATTCGTTCGTAGAACACCAAATGAATGATAGCAAAACTGGAATTGACCGATTTTTGCCACACTTCCGGGGGGACACTATGGAGATCAGAATTCAAGGGATACAAGAGAACAGGAATGTTGATTATAATAAACCTGTTTTTGTTTTTTTTTTTTTTGTTCAGGGCGCACAAGAACTTGAGAAGTCGCAGTGGTACAGCAGTTTAGTCACTTTCTGTTTGGATGAGAGAGAAACTGAGGAAGGTCTCCGGAAAGACCCTGACGTTCAACTTCTGCCTAGGATTGTTGAGAAAGTTATTATACCCAAATTAACTCGTAAGTTTGAATTTCATCAGTCATAGAAAATAGTGGACGAAATGAGGTTTAAGCATTTCAAATTCTGACATCCGAAGATCCATTATCGCATTGTACGAGTACGTTTCCATAGGAAAATATGTAGAGCGTGTCTGCGTATCTGACCGCTTGAGTTCGGGAATTCATGTTTCAAAACGCGTCGTATCTTTCTGTGCACTCCGGAAATACTCAACCCGGTTTGATCAACAGTTTCAGTAGTCCTTGGAGGTGCATTGTGATAAGGAACAAGGTTGCATCCAATTTGCGAATCTATCATGCTTTAATTATCACACTCACCTTGTCCAATTTTGATCGAATTGGATGAATAGGGACTTCACAAGCCCGGTTGGGCAAGACGTTCCCACAATGCCAGAACCAGCCATGGGCATTGCCCAATGATTGGTTAAATCCTTGGGATAATGGGTGAAGAAAAGCATTGGAGGAATTAGGAAGACATCCCGGCACAGCGATTCGATTTCCACCTCAAATCCCGTCTTAGTTCGCCCATACAATATATAGAATGAAAACGTCAATAAGGTTTTATTGGAAAGTTTTTCCATAAAAAGATATTATCTTTTTACGTTGTCGATGCTAATTGGATGTCTTTTGTGTTGATGTTTAACAATATACACATCCCACTGTGCAGACCTAGTGACGCAGTGTTGGGACCCGTTGTCAAGTACGCAAACCGTCTCTCTCGTCGGCCTGGTGACCAAATTCATCCAGGATTACCCTACTGTGACTCACGCTTCCAAATTCCTCAACTCGCTACTAAAGGCGGTCGTGGAAAAAATGAAGGTCGCCGTTGAAAATGATGTGTACATCCCTATCTACCCTCGACAGTAAGTTCGTAATTATGTCTTGTGTTTGCTGATGTTCAGCTTCGGTATTTCGACTTTTACATGAGTAAACGTACACTCATGTTAGTGATACAGAAAGGATTGTTAGCATGCGTTCGAGGGACATCAACTCCTAACTACACAGGCTGTTTGTAAATAGTGAAAACTACTTCCATACCCCTCATGATTATGAAAAATCTGACTATTGTGTAAACGCCTATAAAAATTCACTAAAGGGGGGGATCAATTTTTTAATTCGTTACACAGCTGTTCGTAGTTTTTCTGCAAAACGTTCAAATTCGGAGTGAAATTTTATTTGCTAATTAGCGCCCTTTTTCTTGTGATGAATCTTTCTCAAGCCTCGAAGAATTTGAGTGTTCCAGTTATTAGATTACTTATTGGCCAGTTTTAGCAGCAAGTGAATATTGTTCGCCTATTCGCCCACATTGGTGATATATCTGCATAATATGTATAATATGCAAGATCTTGTAGGTACTGTTGATACTATTCTCGATTATGTGGAAATGTAACTTCCAACTTATTCAATATTATCACTTGACTATCGATTTGTTGTGTTTTTAATAAATGAACCTGCCTATTCATTTATGTGTCAATCACTGCATGGAACAGGATTGTTGAAGGAACACTGTTGAAGGGTTCGCTGTATTTCTCGCTCGTAATCCGCTTGTTGTCAACAGGAGGTTGGCTGAGGCCAAAGTGAACGCATTCTTCCTCCGTCAATGTGCAGTCGCCACAAAGCTGTTGTCTAACTTGGTGAGATGGCAGGGGATTGTCAGCGACGACCTTCTGAGCCAAATTGCCCTCGATGCTGTGCTAACTCGCTACCTGGTCATGGCAATGAGGAGCTCTCCACCCCTGCAGGCGGCCAACCTTTGTCAAATGGTAAGAGCTCCTTTTGCATGTTTTCTTACGTACACTTCAGCAATTTCATGCAATTCAGGTTGCGCTCTGAAATGTGCAGCAAAACAAGTACAGGAGGGCGAACCTGACCAGCGCAAAAGCTCTTCTAGCTACATATCTGTAGAACTCTGAAGCACAACACTCCGTGGAAAAATGGCAAATTTACATCACCGCTATGGAAGTCAGTTTTAGCGTCAGTTGTCGATCTGAATATCATCTTTCTGTTGCATAGTACGGTCATACAGTAACGTGTATTCAATTAAATTCAATTAAATATTCAATTAAAAAAAAATATTGAGGAGAAAACTGCAGAAACGTCGAGCGCAGATTGAGTGAAGCGGCGAAAATCGAGGGGACCGTATGACCTTACAAACAAGACGAAACCCCCGGTTGGTGTGCTGACATCGTGCGGTCTCTTTCAAACGCAGCCAGCTTTTCTAAATTCCCTACATTTTTGGGATGACATTTCAGGCAGCTGACAATCATTTTCTTTATTCTCCTGGCTTGTACTTGCGAGAGAAAAAAATATATACATGGGAAATTGGGGCAAATTCCCCATTTCCCTGATTGAGGGAAACTTCCTCTTTAGTATTCCACAGTTCTTATTTTGTATTTTCTACCCGATTTTTCGCAAATCTGCTTTCCATACCAATTTTTACTTCCAGCGTATACGTGATCGATGTAGCTATTTGCTGATCTTGCGAATCTTGCTTTCTAACCCAAAATATTTCAAGTTTGAACTCCCTCCCGAAGTCGAAAGAAAATCAGGGTTTCACCTCGCCGAACCGAGTTGTAATTTTGAATCCCAGTGATTAATAAGTAAAATATGACCATATTGTAATGTAGTAATTTGCAGTTTATATTTTCAGATCGGAAGTGCCTTGCCCCGAGTTTGGCTTCAAGTATGCATTCACCCCCCACAGCTTACACCATTCCTGAATGAGGCGAAAAGTATTGCCAAGCAACTAGATTTTGACAAGCCTTTAGAACGGTAAAACCACCAACTTTTTTTTTAATGTACCTTTTCTCATAGAGTTGATGTGTGCGAGTTTTCTTCTCCTTCAATTTAACACATTTTCTCAATTTCATATTTACAGAGACGCTCTCGAGAGGCTGGGCAGTGTACTGAAAGCCACTGCGTGAACACAGCTCCAGAGTTATTTTTTGGTTTCCCTATCAATTTTGTACATATAAAGAGATTATTTGTAATTTTTATTTAAGACGAATGAAATAATAACTATTAATTTGTTTCACGTTTCAATGGATTTGTAATTGGTCAAGCGTATGAATAGATCACAATATTAAGTAAATTCCGAAAACGTCTAGTTTACTAACCCCAATTCCCATGTGCAGTCACAGCTTGGAAATGGCACCATCTTATATTGCGGAGTAGGTTTTCAACTATGGATGTCAATTTTCAAGCTTGAGCAGATCTTGGGGAATGGCCTGCAGGAGTATGTATGGGTAAATTTAATAACTTATCAGCATGTTGTACAAGAAGGTTGAGTTTATTTAACATCACAGGGCATGTACACTGTTATGATGGAATCAATTGTTTCCGTTGGAGTGTCACACAAGTGCCAATAGGGAAAACTATTAATAAGTGTATCATAATCCAGGGGTTACCCGCTTGGTTCTGTTCCTAGGGATCTAGTGCTACCACAGATTACGGATAAATACTGCACCAAAATGGTGATACTGGTTTCATCAGTGTATTCCTAGCTGAAGACTAAGCGACCTATAGCTTACTCAGATTTTGTAAGAATGGAAAGCCCTATGCTATAGAATCAATGATTCAAAATGACCTCAAGGCAGGGTTGCCAATTCGTGGTCATCCATTCCTACAGATCTGATCTTCTCTAAGCATATTTTTACAAATTTATGATAGGTATACAAATAACTTTAGCTACAGCACATCAAATGAGTACTAATGTCTAACTGGTGGATATTATTTACGTAGGCTTTGTTGCCTGAAAGTTTTTGCATTCAATTCGTTAGCTTGGACTTTACAGCGAAAAATCCAATCGCATTCCAATAAGGACGGACATATAAGTTCAATTGTCCTGGGTAGGTTCTTGAAATTCAAGTAGGTAAATCAATTTCGGCTGTACAGATGACCTAGCCAGAACCCTGCACTCAACGGTTACAGGTTACCCAGTTTTCTCAAAACCTCAAGGGCTTTCGCATCAAGGATACCAGCTGTGTTAGTTCTGTAGGATACATTTTTTCTTGAAATCGTACGATGTGTTGAGGCGCTTGGTACAGTGGGACATACCTTTAGTCAGTCAACATTAAGTTTTAAATTTGTTCCATCTGTCAACTCCTCTTGGGGAAACGAGGTCTCATATAAGACGATTTCTGATACCATTGTCACCAAAAACGGGAATATATGTTTCATGAGAGGGCGGAAACAAAAAGTGTTTATGGAACTTGAACCAGCAATGAAATCGTTACTATTGGGAGGTGATTATGGTGAAAGAAAAATCTCCAACGCACTGGGGAAGATGAACCTGTTCTAGTACACCGAATGTATCATGAGACGTTTGGTGAAAGCAGATGGTAGGATAGGTCAATTCTTGAAGTACGAAATCGATGTTGTGCAGTATCAGATGGAAAGGTATGGGAGCAAAGAAATCCAGTCTCTTCACTTGGTAACGCACTAACAATGCTGTAAAGGGACGGAATTGAAATTCGACAAAGTCGAAACTGAGGCTTGAAGTTTCCGAGGCTTGGTTCGAATTGAGATCGTTTGACGTAAGTGAATCCGGAACCAAAAATCCTTCAATCCTCATTGATGAGAAGATTGAAGACGCCGCCGAATAGTTCGAGACGACCGAAGAGCATTGTTTTTTCACTAGGGATCCCTTGTCCACAAAAGCTAACCCTAACATCTTCAACAACCCTCTCATCGTTTCAGGGTTCAACATGCCAGACCAGCAATAAATCGGGATAATTCGTGGAATTACACCATTCAACCTTCACTTACAACTAAAATGGAATCACCGAGATTGAATCGCCCGTCAACCTAATATACAGAAGATCCCTACTTTTACAACTATTCTGAAACCAAAGTCTCCAGGCCTAGCCACCTTTCTCTGTTTATTGTCTCCAAAAACTGTTTTTCCCTGATTGATAGACACTTTGACTCGTACAATTGTTCATTGAGATGGTCCAGTTCCTCGGCTACTCTTTGGTACTTGAAGATGGCCCACAGGAAATCGTAGACGGTCAATTCGGGCCAGAGAGACCCAGTGAAATGAAGATAACTGGCACAACCCTGAAATAGGTTAAAAAAATTGAGGTCCGGTATTCCAACAACAAATACACAAAAGAGCAGGATTGACGTTCAGGGAGAATCAAAATTTGATTTTTAATGTATGATAAAGCTTGGGATAAATTGCGTACCCGTTCTATACGAAATTATGGATTCCTACCAGAGAGTGAGTACCTACTCTAGTCGCCCTATTGAGATAAGCACAAATTCAGGAGGTCTCTTAGTGGGCTACAACGAGATGGAACATCTTCTGATCCCTTACCTGCCACAGAAGGAAATCACTCAGTCTGGTCTCACCAGACGTTCGAAAGATAATCTCAGGAAATTGCGACCCGCCAGTGTGCAGACATTCAGACAGTAGTCCAACGTCCACATCTGCTGAATCAATGAGGTTGTCCTTTAAACCACGAAGCACCGTATTGCACGCGCTTGTGATCTCGTCTGTTGCTGAAATATGAACGGATATGACGTAGAAGCATCTGTGGAAATTCAGTCCTCTCTAGATGCTCGAGTCTTCATTGGCAACTCTACTTAACTAAAAATTACTCTGGCTTTCCAACTTCTCTCTATCTGAGCAACTACCGTGATGTTCATTTCAGAATGGGAGATGACGGGGGGGGGGGGGGGCGTTAGCTCGGTGATGGTCTATAAATTATTTATATAAATGATAAATGAAACATTTAGAATTTATTTGTATTGGCTCCTACTGTGGCTCCTAACAACGTAACTAACAACGTAGGCAATAAAATTTATTCTTCAATTATTTAATAACTGGAACC
This sequence comes from Stenodema calcarata, assembly GCA_963920205.1. Taxonomy (NCBI): domain Eukaryota; kingdom Metazoa; phylum Arthropoda; class Insecta; order Hemiptera; family Miridae; genus Stenodema; species Stenodema calcarata. The sequence goes on from OY986055.1 coordinate 26,141,922, forward strand.
TACCACCAAATATTCGAAATTACCTTCATTCCGTAGCCACGAAATTTTTTGAGGTCTTTTAGAAATTCCGTTTCATCCTAAATTACTTAACTTGATGTTTAAAATGAACTTTTTAGAATTTTTCAACTTTGAAATCCCCAAGAAAACGTCTAACGTGGGAATAGGCCTTGAGATACCAACATGCTACTTCAAGGTAGGACCGAGACTTGGCAGGTATAAAACTTTGTTGATTCAGCAGGGCTTCTTTCCAGCATCTTTTCGAGTACAAGTTCATTATTGAAAACAATTACCAGAGTAACTTACCTATGTAGGAAAAGGCAACATTCAGGAGGACTTGGTGGTTGTCACGAGTCATGAGCTCAGCTTCTGCCACTAATTTCACCAAATCGTTGGGCAAAAGCGATTTGTTGCCGATCACTCTAATTTTCAAACCATGCTTATTGATTTTCTCTCTGAAATCAAAATCCACAAATTAAAGTAATGAAGGAAGTGGGCATTTTCCAAGAAATACCCCTCTCTACATGGAGATTTCAAAAAACGTTATTCTAAACTCTAATTAATGTAGGATTTTCGTGACAACTCACTTTTCTGCCAAAAGCCGTTCGAATTTTTCCCTCGCAAGGTCCATTAGTCCGTCGACTTCCTCTTTCGATCTTTTAAAATTCTCAATGCTGAACGCGTACACAGTAACTTCTTCTACACCGATGTCCAAACACCACTGGAGGACTTCAGAAAGTTTATCAAATCTGAAAACCGAGACATTCATAAGATAAACTATAAAATATACCATTTCGAATCCTTCAGACAGATGATTTCGCCTCCAAGCAGAGCAGTATAATAAGTGATATCATGAGTTCAATCGCAAGATCGTACTGCAGGACCATTTTTTACCCTTTCGAATGACCATCGAGTTTATGCACGTTGGTTTTACGAGCGAATCGACGGTTGCCGTCCATGATGAATGCAACATGCTTTGGGATCCGCCCGAATTTGAGGAGCCGCAGCAGGAGGATACTGTGCCATGACAGTTTCGTTTCACCGATCCACGTCATGTTTTTCTGACAAAAACAAAGAAGAAATCACAGTAAGAATTTAGTTTGACACCAAACCAGGTAATGTAGTCACCCAAATATATTATGGGGCGTCCCACAATCCCCTCCTTATCAATTTCCTTTATTTTGGAGTACAGCCTGAGCCTGAGATTGAAAATTGTCCTTGGCGTCTGACAAATCGTTTCAAATGTATCGATCAAAAAAATTGGTAGAGCAAAAACCTTTCTTTCAATAATTGATTATTGAAACCAAAAATCTCGTTAAAAGCTGCCCCTCCCGTCAGTTTTTCGTAGGTGAAGTTACCTAGTTGAATATTTGAATACTAACATTCTCCACGATCAATTAGTGAATACCGGGTAAATTATGTCCGAAATGGAAGAATCCGTGATTAATTTATGACAAAATGTGAAGTTTTGAAGCAAATCGAACTCATGAGACGTTTCGGTCGCTTGAGAGGATGAGCCGAAAAGTTCATGGACACCAGTAGAGTTCTGGCGAGTACTTGAACAATATCACGCAACTAGTAGCGATATAAATCGGCATGTCAATACATTTTGGGAATGTGCAAGAACGACTGTAAATCTCATAACCAGACTCCACTTCCCTGCACTTTCAATTTATGAGGTTGAACGAACCGTGCAAAACCAACATTTAAAGCATCACAGTATTAGACATTGAAAATTACTTACTTTCACGATAAAAACCCGCCTCAAACTAAGGTCGTGGCAAAATTTTCATAAGAGCAACGAATTCAAAAACACGACAGCACAACAACACCCTTGTGAAAACTTGTATAACCTTAAAAAGTATAACCTCCAAAAAATGAATAGAGCGGTGGTTGTCACTTACATGAAAAACAAGGAGAATTGGTCGTGGAGGAATGCAGCAGTGTGGTACCTAATAAAAAAATTATTTATCTAGATTATTATCATAGTTAATTTATCATGTTGTGTAGATCTGTTTTCATTATAAGTGTTCATCTAATAAATTATGATAGGTAGGTAACCCTTGAATGTAGAGCAGTAGGCCTTACTTACCTGCAATTTTCTGTATGAGAGACGTGAGTGACAGACGACACTCGACAGTGTCGGATGTGCGCTGAGGAAGGTGAGCTAAATATTAAACCAACATTTGAAACAGAAACCCTGCCAACTTGGTTGAAAAAGAGTTTGAGGCCAACTTGGTTGAAAAAGAAGAAAAAACAGTTTGATTACGAAGCGTAGGATGCAGTAGCGGTGCGTGGGCTCTGAAAATGGTGGGCCACCAAATTCGGAACACAAATTAACAGCTCTTTCTACAAAATACCTGTAAATGTTTTCCAACAGGAGTCTTCTTATGAGAGATGGTTGTATTATAATCAACCGCAGCTCTTAGCAAGTCAGAATGTAAGCTCTGTGTTCACAGTAGTTCTGACCAGTACCTACCCGGGATTACCAGAAGCTATAGCTTCATACGAGGAGGTGGCTGCGTGTATGTACAAAAATATGAGTAATGTCGTTAGGTAAGTAGCCACCACCACTTTCAGAGCACACAAGAAAGAGATCACGAGTTAGGACCATAACATCATGACTGAAGAGTATAGTGACTAGATTATTCATGGCTAGAGTAATGACTAGAACCAAAGTACTACAGAAATGACTAAGTAAAGACTAACGAGATTAATGGCAGACAAAAGAAATAAGAACTAGGTGTAAAGGTAAAGAAATGAAATGACTAAGCGAACGAAAAAAAAGCAAATAACTACAAAATTTGGTATTTAATACCAAACTTTATTGTACGAAGTAAAAATATTTCAACATTTTAGGCTCAATAAATACAGTAACTGTAAAATGAAGACACTAATACTGACAAAGGAATTCCATTAAAAAACTCAGGAATTAAAATTTATAAGTAAAATCCAGCCTTCGTTCTTTTAGAGATGAGAAGTACCTACTCCATAACTTTCTTATTGAAATCAGAAAAATTAGCAATCATTTCCTTCTCTACTGACAACATTGTCAAAGCATTAAGTAGTTGATCGAATAAACGTTTTTATTCTATAAGGGTAGAAAAACAACGATCAGCTTCTGCAGAAGTCATTGAAATTGTAATCAATAATGTTAGTAGTTTCTCAGTTTCAGAATAGGTATCAACTAAATTATTGTTGTGCAAAAACAACAAAAATGGTATTGCGCCTGTGAAATGAGTAAAATCGGTTCTCTGAACAATTGTCACCAATACAGTTTTAAGTTTCCGAGATTCTAGGATAGAGTAAGCAGTGACCGTGTTTTCAAAATCTTCAGTTGGAAAACATTTTGAAAAATTCGGAAAACTTGCAGTATCAAGCAGTTTTGAAGCTGCCAAATGCCCCCTGAACGAATATCTGCTTCTAGCTTGAGCTATGATAATATCACAAACCTCCACTGCAGTACTTATCTATGTATGTTGACATTGATCAATCCACAAGACTGCAGACAGGACATAACGCACTTAATTACCACAAAAAAATTCAAATCTGTCACGGAAACTCGAATCCGAACTCCGAATTCACAAGTTTACTATCGAGATGACAAGATGAATTGAAACAATCGAATCGATTGTGAACACAAACGATTTTTTGATGGAAATCTGGGCCCGGGGCCGAAAAGAGGCGTGTCTTACCGAATTTCTACTCAACTGAGCATGCGCGGCAGGGCCACTTTTCTTTGTTTCCATGGGTTGCCATTAGCAACACCGGGCCACCGGCCCCCTGAGTTTCAGAAGCAAAGATTTCGATTGCAAGACATCGATTACTGTAGCTATATTCCGATAAAATGCTCGAATATCCATTATGATACTCTGTCTTCTTCTTCTTCCCAGTTACTTGTCTTGGCCGCAGCCATGCCAGACATAGGTTCGGACAGCGAGAGAGAGAACTCTGTCGAGTCGCTGTTGACTTAGTGAAAAATGCTAGGTGCACTATACGGAAGGAAATTCGAATGCCAACTGGTTGGCTTTTTTTTTTGTGGAGTTTTTTATGTTTCTGGATGCCGGGGCAGTGGCCCAAGTGGCCTTATGGACGCAACGCCCCTGGTAGGATGAACACAGAAAACCCTACTATACTACGTACAACCTTAGGTATCCCCTCAAGAACATTTCAAAGTCAATTTCCATTTTGCCATTCTCGAAACTGCAGTCAGATTCTCTTCTCTGGATGAAAGATTCCAACAGTTAGAAGAGGTTACTTCTATAATCGGATTTCTCAACAACATATCCAAGGAGAATTCAGCAACAACAAAGTTCCTCATGGACGATTGTATGAATTTAGAAAATTTTACTCTCAAACAATGAGGCTAAATATATTAAAGGCCACGAACTTTGCAATGAAGTTCAAGGCATTGCTAGGAGAGTACCCAAGAACGCCAATCCACAAGATGTCCTTAACTTCATCATAAGCAATGACCATAAAGATTGTGCCCCAAATTTGTCCGTGGCTTTACGGATTTTGCTGACTCTGCCTGTGTCGGATGCTAGTGGTGAGCGTAGTGTTTCAAAATTAAAATTAATTAAAAGTTATATTCGACCTACCATGACGCAAGAAATGGCCTCTCTATCAGTTGAACAAGACTTGGCAAAAAACATCGACTTGAACTGACTTCTTTCACAAAGATGAAATTAAGAAAAATTAAATTGTAAAATGTAGGCCTTCTCTCTGTTAAATTTTCCTTATGATCGATGTAAACGTTTAGAATTTATCTTCTGCAAAATGATCGGTTTTTATTTTTATTTGATAGGTTCCTATTAATAATATGTACCTAAGGAAATAAACACACACAGGGTTTCGCTTGTAATTTATGTATCATAATTATAGGTACTAGTACTAGCCAATTACTACTACCTATAGTTCTTCTACCAAAAATAAAAGGTGATTAGTTGGATTGTGAATATTGTATCGCGTTAACCAAACACCTTGTTCATTGATATCATCCCACAATTGGGTATATCATAATATGATATACCCATTATTATGAAATTGATATGGTTTAATAAGTTTATCTAAGAAAGGTGATGACAAAGAAAAGGAATCAGATTCAAGATAAAGACGATGTAGGTACTAATTTTTTTCAAAAGGAACGTCCTAGAGCAATCATAAGAGTAAAGACTATCAACAAGTGCAACGCTCATCAAGCTATAGGCCGTCAACAATGTGTTGCCATGAACAATGAGGAACCTAACCTGCCCTGTTCTCTCACTCGTTTTACAGGTAGCATGTGAATGGGAATACCGCTACTCTCCAGTAATAGGTGATTTTATCATCAGAAGTTAATGCCGTTCCGTCTCTACCACTTAATTCCAACAAAACAATAGACACCCACTTAGTTTAAATGTAGGAAAAGGTTATGGTGTGTTTTAAATAAACAATGTGATGTGAAAAACGATTTATTTAAAATTTAAAAAAGTAATAGATAAGTCACACTAGGTATAAACCAATTGCTAGGGTACATTGTCAGGGTTTATAACAATTTAGGATTTAACAACCAACATGTTGAACATTTGAGAATCAATTAGGAAGACAGTCAATAAGTATTTTGTGACAAAATCTTACAAAGGTACATAATTACATCAGTGCGCCGTGTAGAAATAACTAACAGCCTTCAAGATATGTTCAACAAACCAGGACCATCATGATTCCTCAAAACAGTCTCGACACACGAGAGAAGCTGCAAACCTCGATATTCTAGTTTAAAGTTTTATCGTCCCCCTCGGGTAGTAGTGTGCAACAAGAGATAGGGACGTGCGAAATAATGTTTGGAGAAATACTGATTGGTTAACTGAAATCGCTACACGAGGGTAATTCAAATATGAACAAGCCTTTTGCTACTGAGGGTGGGAAGTAGGAGGAGCGTCAGGTAAGGTGGGGATCTCTTTTACCTCACTCAAGCCCAATCAGACCAAAGAATGCGTTTCACCAGTTATCCTTACTATGAGCGAGGCAGAGGTTCACTCTTCTGTTGCGCAACGCATCATTACACTTGTTTTATTAAAAGAAGGCGTTGAACCAGCCGAAATTCGGTACCAACTGAGTGCCCAGCTCAGGGAAAACACACTTTCATGGCCCTTGAGTGAAGGCCTGGTGCGCAGAACTCAAGGAAGGGCGTGAAAACGTAAAGGATTTGAGTCATCCAGCATTACGTTGCTGCTGTTTGTGAGCTTATTGAAGTCGTTTCATTGTGGGCGTAATCAGTCAGAAAACCGGTATCAGTATTGGAAGTGTACACACCATCATCCCAAGCCACCTTGAATGAAGCGCTGAGAAGAGAACATTTCGCCAATGATGAGCAGGACGGTCTCTCTGGCGGATAGGGGAATGCTCGCCAGATATGGTGAATACCAGAGAAATAAAATACCCAGGGTGGACCAAACCCAGCCAGGAGCCATCTAAGGGTAGGGGGCCCCCGACAGAAAATTCCCATGGCCCTTCAGGTTGGGGGTTGAGCGTTGTGAGTTGAACCCAACCTTGCAAAAATATCAACTTACTACGAATCCCCCCCCCCCCACCCACAAACAACTCCGGAGTGATTTCATGGTTACGACACAACGCCTGCCCAAAGGACATCCGAATCAGATCTAGGAGTGTTTTACCACTTCATCGACCAGGGGCTTTACAGCTGCCCCTGAAGCAACTTGACACCTATAGGATGGACATAGCTGCAATCCACAAGATCAGTACAAAGTACATAGTAACCGACCCATGCACACGCAGATCATGGAACTATACAAAGATGGTTATGTGGTTTATGTGATCAAGCTGGGTCGTCTAAGGTTGGCAGGCCATCTTGCCAGGTTGACCCTGATTTGATCCCAAGAAAAATTCTGGAATAGGGAATCCACTCCACATGACGACCTAGACTGAGCTGGCAGGATGGAGTTAAGGCCGCAGCCTTTACATTACTTGGAATTCAAGACTGGAGAGCAGCTGCAAAACACCGAGATGACTGGCGGATCTTACTAGGGAGGCCTTGACACCTCGCGGGTTGTTGAGCCATGGAAGAAGAAGCACGATGAACAGTTCGTGTGCAATTGGATGGACACCCAGCGAGGACCTTTTCAAAAATGGAATAAAAAACTTGACCATTCGATGGGAAAACTGTGTTACTAAGGGACGGAACTGTCAAAAGGCAGAAATGACTGTTTCCATTTATATTTGAATGACCCTCGTACAAACTCCCGGTAATTCTAGATTATCATAAATTTGTATTAGTAGATTATCATCGACTTGAATTTGATTCAACTCGCAATTCCGTGTTGTGTTATCATCATACATTGGACTACACACATGAAATGGTGGTTCATTTTGATTTTCCCATGCCCACACCGTATTTAGGCCGTTGACATTACCGAAATTTAATAGTGTGACTTGATAAGGCTTAATCATTAATAACTAAGAACATTGGGTTAATGTAGGTAGAAATATATTATTTAAAAAGTATTGCAAATTCAATATTTGGCACAAGTTGTATGAGGCCACATTTCAAGAATAGCCAGAACAATTACTGAGACAATCGCCGGTGGGTATGACCAATTATGTTTTGTTAATGAGTTCAAACTGCGCCAATACTCTCATACTTTGTTCGCTAGTCGTTTTAGAATAAATTGGTAATGAATAACGAGGTGCCAACACGATTCGTACCAGGTTCACGAAATGAATGTAGAGAAGTAGGAAACAGATCGCTCCTGAGTGTAATTGTTCTATGATCTATCATACAAGTAAAGGTCTCAACGAAGATGATAGCCATTCCACAATGTCTAACGAATAATCTGACCAACAAAACATCAATTTTTCGTAAATAAAAATTCAAATAATTACCAAGTAATTATAATAAAAATTAGTAACGATTCTACTCTAGGAAATATCACATTTATTGCAGTACGAACACACTCTAACAGGTTTATAAAATGATTATAAAACATTAAATTTTAAACATTCAACAAAGCAAATGAAGTAAAACGCTATAAAAATTAAATTGAATATTGGAAATTATTCAAGGAGCACGTTTATACCAAAAGGTGTTTACATTTAATATTGCCGGCAATGCTGCCAACAAAGGTGGATTGTATGCATAATAAATGAGCAAGCCCGTAAGGGATTTTCAGAGCGCTCTAGCGATCCTGACTGAATGAGTTGGCAGCACTGCCTCGATGGGAATACTGGTGAGCTGTATACTTATTTAAGTACAAAAGAATTTATTAAGTACACTAAAAAACTACTAAATAACGCTACCTTCGTTGTCTTCAAAGTAGAAACATAACATCCAAACAGTAGGGAAACGTTTCAATGAGTTGACCATCAAACTCTCTATTGACCAAAAAACATTTTTGAGTAATCCTTGGTTCACATGATGCAGCGGCGGTAGTGCTACAATCTGATTGGCCAAGAACTTGCTGCAGTAATGGCGACTATGAGTTTTATAAACCAGATACATGATGACCCGCCATATTGGATTTACCTTTGGATATACATACTTGAAATGGAAGACGTTTACAAAAATGGCGCTGAACGCATAATAGCTGCGTTTGCCATATGAACACCATCACACCTGCCGCACTACCGCAGCTGCACCAAAGGCTCCATATCAACCCAGTTCTTGAAACTCGGTTCTGCTTCTAATTTGTTTGTTAAGTGTAAAATTGATCAATCTAACTTTATTATGAGTTCCCATATTAACACTACAATACCCTATGATAGTAGTAAAATGTCTACAACTGTTTCAATTTGTTTCAGAAATGAGCAAATGGTTATCTGGAGTTTTAAGTTATTCAGTCATTGTATAACACATAACTTGGGGCACCTTGTCCAATAAATTAATGATACAAGAGTTTGCCACACTAACACTACGATTATGTTCGTCAGCTCTGTTTTAGACCACCTACTTAGTAACATGTAGTAACTGACAAGGTGTCTGCTGGTTCCTTACACAATTCATCAACAGTACAAAAGCAAAGGTTCTCTCATTAGATAAAATTCTGTAAACTATCAACGAGAAAAGTAAACATAATCAAGAAGGATCTCCATAACGACGGTGAAGAATTGAGGCCTCGTATCTCACACTTTGCATACTTTACAGGAGAGCGAAAAGACGTCCTTATTTCTTTATTATTCCGCCAATTTCAAATTCCTTTCACCACCATGTATCACTTCTGAGCCGAAATACTTCAAAAACCCACCAAAAGCCCGTTTTTGAGAAAAATGGAGATAGGAGGACTCAATTCTTCACGGTCGATAACGGATCTTGTGAGATTAGTAGAAAAATGTGGAATGCAACCAAGGAATTGATTTCATTACCTATTTCCAGCAGATGTCACAATGACTGCGTGGTTACATGAGGCGTTTGTTCCAATTTTAAAAACTGGGGATTATTTAATCGGTTTAAGAATGTTGGCACGACTTTCAATCTTTTCTCCCAATTATCATTTTAGGCTTACTCCAACCATTTAAATCAACTGTGCCACAAGGGCTGGACTAAACGATGCTTATACTACCATTATTAAGTGAGTTAGGTATCCAACAATGAAGCCAACTGAGTAGCACTGGGTGCGTTCAGACGTCCATTTCTTGGGCTTCTTGTCTCCCGATCGTTGTGTAATGTATGTTTCGAGACAGAGACAACCATATGGGGTAAACGGCGGCTCGAATCACTTCCCTATTAGTGTACGCCAGTAAAGTAAGGGATACGCATAAAGCAAGTGAAAGGAAGGCGATAGTACCTGAACCGCTCGTTCCCTCCAATTTCGAACTGCCCAGGGCTTGTGCGGCCGCGCAGTTGAGGCTTATGTCGTGGTGCGTGGACGCTTTAGTGACGCAATGCAAATTATTCTTCCTCCTTATGTTCACCTTTGTGCGTTCGAACCAATCAAACAGATCGTGAATGTGGTCACAAGGGATGGGATTCCCCGTCAGGTCGATTGTGAGGTTTTGATTCCTGGCTGGAAGCGCATCCAAAATGTGCATGTCGTTTTCCGAGAGTTGAGTGATGGAATTTCGCTCAAAATCGATGAACCTCAATTGGTGTAAACAGTCAAATTTGAAATTTACGTGCTGGAGTTTATTGTCACCTGAAAAAGACACAGAAGTGAAGTAAGCATTGAAGATCTTTGAATGAACTACTGACACAAAATATAATCTTTTTCTGGTTCGTAATGCAGTTTATTCGTTGTATTAGTAGCACCAGGCCTGGGGGCCGAAATAATTTTAAAAAACTGAATAAAACCAGCCTAACTTTTGCATTCATAAAGACAGTGCGCTGTGGTGAGCAACAACAAATGATGGACCCTTTAGGTATTTGCATAATAACGAAAATTCTAAATGCTACCAAGTAATTGAAGATTATTGCGAATATGCAAGTCCAGAAAATACAGAATATCCCTACAGGTTACAATAGCTCGTATAGGTTATACTTGTATACGCTCTGCTCCACTGCCTCCTTTGCTGATTCATCGTTGGAAAAACACAAGGTGGCTGAGTCACAGTGCCCCATCAAAGAACACAAGTAGATCTAGAGCCACACGAGGTATGGGGTCTGGCGTCGTTTTGAAGAGGGACACACCACAAGGGCAGCATTTTGGTCTAGTTTATAATATTCTTTTTCAATCGTTTTGGGGTCTCGCAATATGCGCCAGCATTGGTGGTGGTCCCTTTAGCCATGAAATCCCCCAACGAAACCCCTTTCTTGTCTCAAAAGACAGACCCACACAGAAAATAGGATTTTGAATTGTTTGCTGATGGGGAAATGGACTGCCTTTAGTGGCATAACCAGTCACAATAGGATCACGGGAACTGGGAGGAAAGTGAGGACTTGATGACCGAACGAATCTCGCATCGGCAGTAGGTGGAGCAAAGGGCCCCTGCGGAGATTGACGAAGTCGTTTGCTGTGACATTTTGCCACCGACTGACGCGAGCGCAGGCGTGTTTCGACCGTTGGAAATCACCCTACACACAGTTATGCCAACCATAGAACAAAAAAATCCCTCCAGGGCAGTTGTAACCTTATTTTCTGGACGCTCCAAGTAAGAATAAATTAGACGAACTCTAACTACTCTACTTGGGACAGTGGACAAACTTCAACTAATTAAACGTACCATAAAGATACCCCATTTTTGTTACGAATGGCTGCCGAAAAACAATATTCTCATGAATCATTTAAAAACGACCTATGTTTTACCTAAGTAACTGTTGTGGAAATATTAATTCTATCGTATGCCTCGGATTCTGAAGGGTAGGAAGTGGTCCACAGTAGTGAAGAGAGAACCACAGTGACTGCCCTAGAAGGCAGTACCTGAGTGGACAGAAAACTTACCTATCATCTATCTTGAACCGTTTTGTAATGTATAATATAGATAGTCAGGCTCTAGAGACTACAAGATCCATACTATAGAACTCTCGATTTCTCCTCCTGGTCCTCTTAATATATTTAGACATCTACAGAACGCGCCTCTACACTTACCCAAGTGCAAGTCCAGCACGCTCGGTAAACTGCAGAAAACATGAGGAGCGTCGTCAAATCCTGTTATCTCGTTTTGTTCCAAATGCAGCTTCATGAGCTTGTTCAAACTGCTGTTCGTGAAAATCGACTGCAGGTCCAAAGCGAACTCGGCATCGTGGTGTTTACCGTCAAAAGCGCCAGTCAAATGAAGCTCCATGAGGTTTTCGAAGTTCGAGAAAATCCTACAACATAAAACATTGTTTGAGATCAAGTCCAGAATAAAACCTGTAAATTATAAATCCGCTTGGCATCAACTATTTAATTGCAGACCAGGATAACAAAACAAATGATTGAAAATGAGGAGGTTTTCTTGATTCACACAAATCAATTTGAACTTAATCAATAAAATTTGAACTTTTTTTGCAAATAAAACATTTTATTGAAACTTTCAGTATTACATACTATGTGTTTTGAATGGAAGTCCTAAGACATAACAGAGATCAAGAATCCAAAATACATTATTGAAAATAATAAAAGTTGAAGTAAATAGGTGAACCAAACCTGGGATGATCACGGGAAGCAGTGATGTTGATGCTGTTGTAATTCAAAATCAGCCTCTCGACATTGTGAACGTGATGGAAAGTTTTCCCTTTGACTTCTCGTATGTTATTGTTGGACAGGTCAACTACCTTCAAGTTTGTGTTGTTTTCATTTCCAAACACGTTCCAAGGAAGGTCCTTGAAGTCGTTGCCCACAAATATTAAAATCTATTATGAAACAAACAAAACAAAAACAAGAGTTAAGCGAGACTTTGAAATAAAGGTCAACGCTTAGTGAGGTAATCGACCAGCGGTGTCTCAGCGAGCAGAGGTGTGTCCACCTGGTCTGGTGATGTGTGTTCTATTTTTGTACACCAAACTCTCTTGTGAGTGTTCAACATTTAAGGGCCTTGCGGATCCCTCTATGTGGGAATAGAGAACTTTGAATATGTCTTACCGGCAATACAGAGAAGATGCTCTAGAGAGCTAGAACAAGAATGAATCGTGGGAATGTGCGACAGGTCAACTTCTCAACTAACTGCTCTGCTAAGATGTCACAGCGGGAAAGGGTACAAACTATGACCGTCTTTTTTTCATACAAGTTAAAAATTGGAAACATGTTCATGCAACTGAAGCTTCAAATATGCGTGGAAGATTTCACACGAAGCAGTGATTAACCACCTCATCCAAATGAGTCATGCATGAAGTGTGGGGATCTTTCAGGTGGAATCTATCTGCTTCAATACGGTTTTGGTGGTAATGCACTAATCATCTATTGAACTTCAATGACAAGGGCAAGCGAGTGAATTTTTTCAGTATTTACAGGCACATGATAGTTGAGGATACTGGCATGGGATGAATGTAATATTAAGCACCTCTGTCTCTTTAGGGAGCTTCTCAAGCACAGAAACATTTTTGAATCCGGTATTCGTGCAATTCAACACGTACTGACGGTGGCCCAGATAATCTGTGAGTCCGCAGGTACAATTCTGAAAGGGCGGTTTATTACACAAGGATGACACCAAGGAGATCTTCAACATAGATAGTATCAATAAGGAGATAATCGCAGAGGGGTTCATCTGCAAGAAAAAAAAAAACAAGATTTTAATAGCATTGTACAATAGCAACAGTAATCATTCAACACAGACGATTATACACAGTTCATTATACTGGTGACTTGGTGGGACCTATCTAACTGTGAAACATGGGGAGTTTGATGATTGGAGTTAATCTGCAAAATCAATAGGAATCCCAGATGTCATACACCTTCATTCCCCCGATGTAAGAGCCTATCACGAGCTGAACATTCAGATTCTAGTCTGCTCTTACCCCTGTAAAACAGTATCATGTCCAAGATGATCAAGACTGGATAAGGCGAACCACCAGATGATTCTTCAAGAAACGTTGGTTCGGGACTTCGACTGAACCCTAGTTACATTTTAGTAATTGGGGCATAGCGGCTCCGATATCAGCATGTACTCAAGGCATCAGACACAGGCCGACATGCCTGATGACGAACAGTTTTTATAACTACAATTACGGTGTTTGATACAATTCGATTGTGAAAATTCTAGTACCTGGGTGTCTGAGGTCATCCCTAGCTCAGTAGGCTTGGCACTGAAAATGAGAGCAGGATTTGGGTTCCCCTACTTTATGCAGTGCAAATTGTAGAATTCAATGAGATGATGAAGCCATAAGAGCCTCTACTATTTGTGTTCTATTCATGAATAGTTCAGAAGTGGCCTAAGTGCTAGGAATGCTTTGTTCTTCGCAGGTATGGGCACTTACAAGGATTGTATTAGTACATACGACTTAATATCATTTGACATACCTACCTAAACAAAGTGCCTCCGAATACGTGAAACTGTGCCTGATTAATCCTCAACTCGTTCAGAAGGAAACCACTTCCACTCATTATTCAAGCGAATTGCGCAGACACAAATTAGCATACTTAAGTCATTCAAAATTGATGACCTCCCTGGTTTGAATGACAAACAAGAACATCTTTCTTAAGTGCCCCAACAAGGTAGACAACGAAAAGTACCCAATCAACACAGGGTGTGATTGAACAAACACAAGTCTTTCATAAATCACTCAACATATTCAATTACACATTAAAAAATGCATTAGAACGTACCTCTGTCCGTTAATGTGAAACAACCTCTCGCTGAAAACAGGAACTATACCATGGTATAGGTGAGATGAGTGTTGTGTTATTTCAGGTTACCTAGAACAAGTGAATAGAAAAAAAGTGAAACTGTTTCTATACGATGTTTCCCATAGATCGATTGTTGAAACTTAGAACGCTTACAGTATGAGTACGAATTCTGATACTTGCTCGTGCAACAGTAACAACTAACAAGTTTCATAGATATGTAATGTAAATAATAAATTGTTGAACTTTTGGTTAACAGCAACAATGGGGTGGGGGGGGGGGTGTTAAGACGAGTGGTGAAGCAACAGGCCGGTTGAAGAAGAATCATGGATACTTGAATATGCAACTTGGCATTCCATTTATCCATAACAGTATCCACAGGCTGATCCATGCCAACTTCATGGAAGAAGGAATTCTTCCACGGGCCAATTTGTAAGGTTATTTTTTACGTATTACGAATCATTCTTCCATGTTAGTAGACTGTTATCATTTTTCCATGTTAGTAGAGGGATGGGACATCGAAAGAAAACATCGATATTCGATGTCGACATCGGTAGGCAACATCGATACCGATATTATGTTCCAGTAGGGATGGGTATCGATGTATCAAAAACATCGATGTTTATTTAATAATTTTTTAATTATTTAATAATTTTTAATTATTTAATAATTTTTTAATTATTTAATAATTTATTTAATATAAACCCCAGATACTGACAGAAACCAGCCTCCTCAACTTATTAGCTACTTTGTATGTATTGCTTTCACCTTTTTATTTTGCGACTTTCCTAGCTCCTCCTGTTTTTGTTCCCAGGAGCATAGTTGCTAAAAGTTATTTTGACGTTACTTTGACTCGTATGTAGGTATACCTAGTGTATTCTTTTTGTAAAAATGAAAAATGTTTGTGAAAACGTAAAAGTGATAATAAAGAGACATTTTGTAATTTATTTTGTTATTCCTGAAGAACCGGTGTCCTGCGAAAAACAAATAATTTTTTCAGAATTGAGTAATAAATTGGACCGAGGTTATAGGAGCATAGCATAGCTATAGGAGCATAGCATCGGTATATTTCGATATTATCGAACGTGAAACATAGATGGTAAAACATCGAAATCGACGACAAACATCGATATTTCGATGTCCCATCCCTAGACTGGATATTAAAATAAACAGGGATAATTTCATTAAATTGTAACCAGGAAGTGAAATTATCTCACATCTTCTCAATAGAGCATAGACTTATGTCACTACACCCAAGGACATCAATCTTATTCAATCTAGTACTGAACTAAAGACATTATTATTCAAGCAGGCATTGTACGAGTCCTACGAGTAATTATGGGATTCGCATAAATTCAATCAGGAGAAACAGGTACCTACTTGATTTCAGAATCACACCGTCGCAACACCAGCTATTCACGTTTCACAAAATCAACATCAGCTTTTTTCAACTCAAGTTCTTTCTTTAAAATCTGAGGATTTTGTTAAAGAGCAATGGTTGGAATCACTAGGAAACCATCTGGTAATATGGATGATTGAATAGAAAAATGGGTCAGATAACATTTTTTTTTTTTTTTTTTTTTTTTTTGGGGGCTTTGATAGGCTTATGCCTTTGGTCACGTAGACCTCGAAGTGGGTCTATTGTGACATTGTGCCCCTGTTCCTACACTACAACATTGGTAGTGAGGAGACGGTTTACAGCCTCCTCCCGGATGAAGTGGAGCAGGCTGTTGTCATCGATTTTTGCAACCTCGGAGGGACTGAGGATGCCCTTACCAAGGTGCTTAAATCTTTTGTATGCAAGCGCTGGACAGTTACAGAGTATGTGTTCCGCTGTCTCTGGCTCGCAGTCACAGAGTCGACAGTCATCTGTCCTGCATATTCCCATCTTTTTGAGGTGGTATTTGACTGGACAGTGGCCAGTTAGGAGGCCTGTAACGGCCTTTATGTCCTTCCGGCTGAGGGAAAGGAGAGCCCTGGCTTTCCTTCTGGAAAAGCATACGAACTGCTTGGCTTGTCTCATTTTTGGAGCGCCTTGCCAATGCTTTGTTCTCTGCTTGTCAACCCACTTCCCCACTTCTCGGGCTATGAAGCTCTCTGTAATGCCGAGGAAAGGTTCTGGTCCAGTGGGGTTTGACATGGATGCCTGTTTGGCGAGGCGATCCGCCTCTTCGTTGCCTTCTATACCCTCATGACCCGGCACCCACAGCAGCGTCAATTTGTTGCCATGGGCAGCCATCTTGAGGGAGTTTAGGCAGCTCCAGGTGAGCTTTGATTTTATGGAAAAGGCCGAGATGGCCTTTAATGCTGCCTGGCTGTCTGATAGAATATAGATCTTTGCACCCTTTAGTCTTTTCCTGGCGATCTCCTGGGCACAAATATCTATTGCATGGGTTTCTGCTTGAAAGATGGTGGCCAAGGCCCCAAGGGGCTTAGACAGGCTAAATCTGGGGCCTTTTATCCCCAGGCCTGCTCTTTCATCCATCACTGACCCATCTGTGAACCACAGCAGTGATCCTGGCTCTAATTGAGGCATGCCTCCTTTCCAGAAATCACGATCTTTTATTATTACTCTGAATGGAAGATCAAAATTCATCCTCTCTGGCATTTTGTCAGAGATTGATGAAACCACTGGGTCTACCTTAACAAAGTCAAGGATGGACGCATGGCTCTTTTTCCTGGCAGGATGTTTTATTGCTCCTGCTTGCAGCATCCTCATGGCCCCCAGGTAGGCCACCCTCTGTATGTGTAGATGGAGGGGTTCGAGGTCAAGTAAAACCTCTAGTGCTGCAGTAGGGGCGGTTCTCATTGCCCCTGTTATTCCAAGGCAGGCCTGTCTTTGGAGTTTTGTAAGTTTCTCCATAGTCTTTGCCTGACAGGTTTTCTGCCACCACACCGTTGAGGCATAGGTGATCATGGGTCTGACAATGGCTTTATAAGCCCAGTTGGCCCTCATTGGTGCCAGTCCCCACGTCTTCCCAAGCATTTTGTGGCAGCTCCACATTGCTTTTGTGCCTCTTTTTAGGGTATAGTCTAGATGCTTGTTCCAGTCTAATTTCTGATCAAGCATGACTCCCAGGTATTTTACCTCCCCTGAGAGTGGAATGCTCTTACCTCGGAGTTTGGGAGCCGTAATATTGTATTTCCTTCTGTTGGTGAAGGCAACAATGGTGGTTTTGTCAGGGTTTACATTCAGATTCTCCTTACGACACCACCTTTCAATAATATTTAGAGCGTTCTGAAGTCGCTCTGATAGCGTACTATCGAACCTGCCCCTAATGATGATGCACAGATCATCCGCATAGGCAGTAATCTCATAGCCACACTGTTGCAGCATTGCTAGGAGTTCATCTGCTACCAATAACCACAGAAGGGGGGACATGACCCCTCCTTGAGGGCAACCTCTGTTGGCCATTACAGTGGTGCTCTCATTTCCTTGTGCAGTTGTGATAACACGGCTTACCAGCATAGCCTTCAACCAGTTAATGGTGGGGTTTGGGATGCCCCTCATTCTTGCTGCCCGCTCGATGGAGTCATGGTTGGTGTTGTCAAAAGCACCTCCTATGTCCAGAAAGCAGCATAGGGCTATCTCTTTGGTTTCTAGCGCCCTTTCTATGAGGGAGACGACCTCTGATAGAGCTGTCTCCGTCGACTTACCCTTTTGATAGGCATGTTGTGCCTTTGATATGGGGTGGTCTTTGAGGTGATCATCTTTGATCATCTGGCCAATGATTTTCTCCATGACCTTTAGTAGAAAGGAGGTGAGACTGATGGGTCTCTGTGATTTTGGCAAGGACGAGGAACCTGCTTTTGGTATAAACACCACTCTCACCTCTCTCCATATTTTTGGGATATACCCCAGCGCATAACTTGCAATATAAGTCTTGGTGATGATGGGAGTTAGCATCTCCAGGCCCTGTTGTAGCAGTGCCGGGAAAATGCCGTCCACTCCTGGTGACTTATAAGGTTTGAAGGACTTTATTGCCCATTTCACCTTGTTGGAAGTAAATATCTTTTTGGCTTGTCTGAGGACGCTAGGATATGGTAGGCGGATTGTGTTTTCTGTATCCTGAGCCAGGGCAACTTGGTCCCTTGTTGTGACTTTGGAACCCGGGAAGTGTGTCTCCATTAGGAGTTCCAGGGTCTCCTTGGTGTCACTTGTGTAACTTCCATCCGCCTTTTGAAGAAGCCCTAATGGGCTTGGCCTGTCCTTGGAGAGGACTTTCTGTAGCTTGGATATTGTAGAGACCTCCTCCAAGGTGCCACAGAAGTCCTTCCAGGATGACCGTTTGGCTCTTCTCACAGCTGTGGTGTAGGCAGTATGGTGAAGCCTATATGCCTCCCACTGACCATTTCTTTTGGCCCTGTTGAAGAGTCTCCTCGTTTGGATTCGGAGTTGTCTAAGCTCCTCATTCCACCATGGAGCATCTCGGTTGCTCCTTTTGGTTTTAAGCTGGCAACTTCCCTCGTATGCTTGGGTTATTGCAGCTTGCATCTGCCCTGCTATTATGTCTAGCTCTTGGGGCGTGCTGATATCTCCGTTCACTCCCTCTAGTTCCTGGCCAAGGAGTTGTTTGTAGAGATTCCAAACTGTACTTTTTGGAGTACGGTATGTCTCTTCATGTTGCTGGTGAAATTCAAGATTGAAGATGACATACCTATGGTCAGACAAGGTAATTTCATCTGACACATGCCAGTTTGTGACCTTGTCACCAAGAAAGGGGCTAGATAGGGTGAGGTCAAGGACCTCTTCAGATAACATTTGGAGTTTACCTAGTTTTTTGTGGCCCTCCTGAAGAATCGTCAAAACTAGTTGTCACTTGAGCGACGATAGGTATGATCAGTTTGATAAGGTGAAGTAAAAACATCAACAAGTTCTTTAAACAGAAACTTTATTGACGATAATGATTCCAAGGTTACACATGGGGGACTAATAGAACGTAATATGCGTAACACATCCACAGATATACAAATATTTTTAAAATATACCAAAAAGTACAGGAAGATATAGGATTCTATACTACGTAAATAAGCAATAGAAACTTTGATATCATTTACGATAAAGTGAAACAGTGGTCGCATGAAACGTAGACACGGAACATTCAAGTTACGATGAGACAGACGGGAGGAGATTTTCGCTTCGCGAACTTTTAGAAAAGTATGCAGCTACTCTTTTCCCGGAAAGGGTTCGCTTTCTGAGAGCTAAATCCAACGAGGAGACAATCCTCTTGTTGGTGATCGGAAATGTACTTCATGATGTCGTCGACGGCCTGAGACACATTGATACGGCGAATGGCAGCTTCCCTTCTCAGTTGTTCCGTCACTTGACGTTGCTGCTGGAGATTGGAAATCATCATGTCCATGATTGCCGTGTCTGAAAGGCCTATTTTCGTCAGCGCGGTCGTTTCGGTGTCACTCGTGAATAATCTGCCGCGAAGGGCGAAGGCGGAGTAGTTCCTCTTTGGTGTGTTTTCAAAAGAAAACAAGAAGCCCTCTCCGGAAGGGCGTTTACGAACTCAAAGGAACGGTTTCACAGTAACTCACTGAACTAGCCAACAAACTGGAGTAGGACCGACGCGTGAGCGCTAAATGGACAATTTGCAAAATGATGGAATCAAAATTCGATGTCGAATTACGATGAATCACAATTTATCAAGTTCCGACTTTGAGAAGCACAAGCAACAGGATCGGGCGTTAACTTATGATTCCATTGTTGCTCCTCCAGTAGGTGAATCTCGCCAACATTTCCGTAGCAACGGCAAAAAGTCCGTAGTCACTTTTTTGGTATTACTCCAGCTTCATTTCGAAAGTCACCTACTTTCAAAATAAAATACTCTTAACAATATGAAGTAATACCGAATTGCTTATGAAACACTACAATTCTCTGTAAGTAAGTAGATAGATTTTAATTGATGTAGATGTAGCGTGTAAATTCGTAAATCTAATACATTCGTTGGTGAGTTGGCTAAAGTGTGGTCCCATCATTGATTTGAAGATCCGGCAACGTTACCTTAAATTTAAAGCTTCTCAATGTAAAATGACCACACGTTGAAGGATCCTAGTCAGTTTTTACAGCATATCCTTACCTCAACTTTCAAAATTTTCCTAATCGTCCGTTTAAAATTGTCGTGTCATTCAAAAAGAAACTCAAAGTAAATTGAATGACTCAATTTCAAGTGTTAACATCGGATCAAAACCCCACTACAATCACTTTACTCTGTAATCTCTTCTGAATGTCAAAACTTCGTGTCAGGTTCAATTTTTGCTAAGGTTTCAATAGTTGTCATGGCGGCTATGTTAAAAGTAGGTGATTGTTTATAAAATTTATTTAAATAAATTATTATTACTCGCCAATTCAATATTAAATTATTGTGTACATGTTTAATTAGTGGTTCGGTTAAGGCTCGTGGTGATAAATAGTGATTAGTGCCGCGATAATCTAATTTCCAGCGGTGTTTCTCCATCGGAAGATCACGATCGTATTTTCTTTCTACTGGTCCGCATTATATGATTCCATGGTTTATTTTGTTTCAATTCTCATCTCATGCAGTTATAACGCTTTGTGCACTCATACCTAATCATTTCTACAGATTGACCAGTCGTGTGACTGTAACCTTTGAGGAGCCGTAACTTGAATGAGGATTGTGTTGAGCATACTTCTGTGCAGTAATTTCGGCGGAATAGACGTTCACTGGAATCTCTAATAATGCCCCGAGTTTTCTCGAGTTTTAATCTGTTGTAACGTCGTCTTTATAAGCACGATAAACATTCCGACTTAGCACTTTTTATGTGGAAAGCCCAGGAGCTGTTGAAATTGTATGCGTCAGCGTTAGCCGGAGAAAAGACGTCTTTTAGAGAAGAAAATGTCTTAATGCAATTGTAAGAAACGGTATTTGATTCGTACTCGTTGTTTGAAATTGATGTTGATTCTAGGATAAAGGTCAGTTAACTTTTGAAGACCAATGGCCCTCTATGCGGCCCATTATTCTCAAGCTGCTTCAGCAAGAACCCGTCACTCAAAACGAATGGCACGGGATTTTCTATTCCGTTCACGTCGTCTGCCTTTGGGACGAAAAGGGGCCGCCGAAAGTCAAAGACGCCCTCAAAGATGACATTATGGATTTCATCAAACGAGCACAACAAGTAAGACAATTGCATGATATTATGTAAGATAATTTGACTAAAATTTCGATTTGAGTTGGTCCGACCGTGACGGGATCAGTTAACCTATACAGCTTCATACCACACAATAGGTACATGATTGTTCTGTACCTTCACGAGTTGTTTTCGTATTTGCAGAGAGTGCTGTCACATCAAGAAGATCAAGCGCTTCTGAAAGCTTACATAGCTGAGTGGAGAAAGTTCTTCACTCAGTGTGACTACCTTCCAACCCCATTCCGTCAGTTGGAGACGTCCCTAGCCGGAAAAACTATATCTGTAAACAAGAAACCTCAAAATGAAGAAAGCATTGTGCGCAAGGTATTCATATCCGTATAAGTATAAATACTTTTTTTAATGTTTAAAGAATCGTCAACAAAATAAAACACCGAATAACGGGCAAATAGAGGTAGGAAAGGGAATGTGATATTAGTTAGCGCTAAACCATACTGTTATGGAATAACAGGTGGTTATTGTTGGTCAAACTTGCCTTTCAGTATGCTCCTCTATTCCTCTCACCATTCGAATTTAATTTAAGCCAGCCTTGGGATTATGGTTTGTTGAATTTGGGTCAGTCTTTGGTATGTTGGGTGGAGTAATCCTGATCTCACTGTCCCACACTTGGACATGTTTCAATTCTTGTTTCAATTAGGAACCTGGTTTGGAAAAATTATGTGAATTTGTTAAACCCAGCCCATGATATTCACTCTTAATGGCTCTTAATTCCTCCAGATTCCCTGACTCTTCCTCTTTTGGTACATCACACATGTTTCCAAGCCCATCTTACGTCTGAGAGCTTTTTCAAGTTTCTGTATCCCTCGGCTTTGTGGTCCTTGAACTTTTCATTTTCCAATCGAAGACCAGTGGCCTTTCTCCGTAAGCTTCATCCCATGGTCCCGTTTCGTTGTCCACCATTATTTTATAGGGCCTCCTCATCTATCTTGTCCTCGTTTTATCACGTCATAGATAACGTTTTTTTTTTTTTTTTTTTTTTTTTTTTTTCCATAGGCCGGTGAGGAAATTTTTAAGAACCATAGGTGGACTTGGATCTCGTAAGATACCTGGAGAGGACCGCACCTCCAGGTTATGTGGGACTCAAACCTCACTAAAACCTCACCTACCTTTCCCGTGTTGGAGCTCAGCCTGGGACTGTTTAACACATTACTTCGGGCTGAGTCCTCGGGAGTCCTCTTCACTCTGCTTGCCTTTGTCGGTCCGCGCCTTCCGTACGTTGCCGCTCCCGTTCAAGGAGCATCTTTATCCTCAACACCTTCTCCACATATTCTGATGTGAGGGTCCAATGCTGCTCGCTCTGCAACATCTTGGCAACTAATATTTCTGGGGTCATATTGGGAGACGTGATGCCCAGTGCTTCTTTGAGCCAGCTCCTTTCCTCTGCCCATCTCGCGCATCCAAAGAACGTGTGAAGCGCATCATCCTCCACATCCTGACAGCAGCGGCACAATGGAGTATCCACCTTTCCCATTCTGTGCAAGTAGGCATAGAAAAGTCCATGTCCTGAGAAGAACTGAGTCAGGAAATAGTTCACTTCTCCATGCCCCCTTTGCATCCACACCTTGATGTCAGGGACCAACCGAGCAGTCATAGATAACGTTAATATGATTGTTGGGGTTTCCTATAACTTTTGGTTTTGTCTTGCGATTAGAGGCGTACGTAGATTTTCAGTACACATCTTCAGATTCTCAATCTCATTTCACTGTTACCTACTTCTTAACAATGTGATGACGGCTACGTCTTATTTTCAGCTCATGCTCGACAGTTGGAACCAGAGTATATTCAACGACATCAAACAACGGTTACAAGACTCAGCTATGAAATTAGTTCATGCAGAAAGGAATGGCGAAGCCTTCGACTCACAATTAGTTATCGGTGTTCGGGAATCTTATGGTAATTACAAATGCCTATGTATTGCTTGTATGTGTTCTGTACTAAAAATGTAATATCTCCAAAATTCGACCATTGAACATTTTAAGCTTCTCTAAAATGTCAAGTTGATTTAAACTAGCCACAAGGTTTCAAATGTGTCGACTGTGAACATACCTTTGTTCTTTTTTTAGTAAACCTATGTTCCAATACGGAAGATAAATTGCAAATATACCGTGAGAATTTTGAACGAGCGTACATTGAGGCCACTGAGAGTTTTTACAAAGTCAAGGCCCCGCAGTACCTTCAATGCAACGGCGTGCAAAATTATATGAAATATGCTGATGCTAAATTGCGAGAAGAAGAACTCAGAGCTCAGAAATATCTGGAGCCG
This sequence comes from Stenodema calcarata, assembly GCA_963920205.1. Taxonomy (NCBI): domain Eukaryota; kingdom Metazoa; phylum Arthropoda; class Insecta; order Hemiptera; family Miridae; genus Stenodema; species Stenodema calcarata. Next base: position 26,165,544 of record OY986055.1, read on the forward strand.
TGTAGCGGTTCTGTGCAAGTGGTGAGTCTGTTTGAAGTTTCGCATGGAGCATTAAATGCTAAATTTTCTAGTAGTGCGTTAAGCAACCTAATTGGTCGAGAGCCAGCCACAGTAATGGCTGCTGCGTTGTGCTTCAAATTTTTGTCATAATTTGCCACACAAAAGCATTATGGATGTTACACAAAAGCATTATATCCATGATGAGCCGCCATATTGTTGTTTACCGGTAGTGTTCTGCGCCTGGGAATTCGTGACAGTTGTCTAACGACGTATTGTCTGCGATTTTCCGTTTTTTACACGTTCACCTTATCAAACGCTTGGACTTGGATTTTATACTTGACAACTCAGTCAACGCAGTTCTCAGTAAACTCGACTACTGGCGAACGAACACAGACACAGGCGGGAAAACATGTAAGGTTAATTTGAGATAGGACCAAACAGATCATCACGACGTTAGATAAGACGGTCTTATCGAACGTTAAGGCGGTCCTATCGAAGCGGACTTATCTCCTTGGAACTCTCTAGTCTCTGTCCCATTTAAAGCTGTCAGGAAGTTGGAATTCCAAGTATGTGCGTTCTAAATACTTCGTTTTTTTGTGCAGCTTACAGATTGCTGTGTGAATGTATTAGTATCGTCGTTCAGGATCACCATATTATCCGAGTGCGCTGAGATGATTAAAAGCAACGAAACAGAAAGTAACTACCCAGTTCAATAAACCTCCATTTGACCAATTGTTTGTGTGATTATGTTATAACGAGTGGAAATGGGGTTTCAGAATTACAGCTTATGTTCAAGTTGATGGATCGGGTGGTGGATGGAATAGCTCCTATGCTCAATGACCTGGAAGAACACATTGTCAGTGCTGGCCTCGCTGACATGGTCGCATCAGCTGACATAATTACTCAGGTACCGTATCAATCAAAGTGTGGTTGATTGTTCTTGTTCTGCCAGTTGCAAATCGGCGTTCATTTGTCCCCATTTACCCCTCCTGTTGAAATTTCTGATTTTATCCATATCTATTTAATACACAGATGATTTTGCAATCACTACCCCTGATTGATTATTGCATGCATAATTTTAGGTTAGAGAAGTTCGGACCAGATTTGGTTTGTATGGTTCAGATTAGTTGATTTGCTGTCCTCCCCCTCCATAGGGGCCTTATGTTTTCTAATATACAGTTCCAAGAAAAACTTCTCCTTTGCTTCCCAGGATTCCGAAAAATACGTCGAACGTCTCCTCAGCCTGTTCAATCAGTTTAGCGCTTTGGTCAGAGATGCGTTCAACGACGACCCCCGTTTTCTCACAGCTCGTGACAAGGCATACAAACAAGTGGTCAACGACACTACCGTTTTCCGTCTGGAGCTGCCTACAAAACAGGTGATGTTTATTAAGGCGTCTTACCAAGCCAATCAGAGATATTTCACATTCTTTTCATAGCATATCAGTTAATCTGTAGATGGACAAAGTCGCCTATTCATATCACCCACCATTCGTTACCCACTCACACACCTTCCTGTAAGAAACTTTCTACTTTTTCAGGCCGGAGGAGTTAAAAGTCAACCTGAATCGAAATGCCCCGAACTTTTAGCCAATTACTGTGATATGTTACTTCGCAAAACCCCACTGAGTAAACGACTTACATCTGACCAAATCGAATCCAAACTGAAGGATGTGGTAAGTTAAATGAATATACAATAAATTCCTTTCCAGTTTTTCAATACTACCCGTCAATATATCAGTCTCTATTCGTTATTCACGTTTTCGGTTGTGGTTTCAGTTATTGGTTCTGAAATACGTTCAAAATAAAGACGTATTCATGAGATTTCACAAAGCTCACTTAACGAGACGGCTCATCCTTGACACATCAGCAGATTCCGAAAAAGAAGAAAATATGGTGGAATGGTAAGATGTTCTTTGGCTACACAGTTGGCACCAGCATCTAAATTGTCCTTTATTTGTCCACAGATTAGCACTTGAGGAAATTTTTTTGATTTTACGAAACTTGCATAATGTATCTTGAACTTGGAATGCAAGATCATTGGAACGATTAAAGTGGGTGTTTTGAGGGGTTAATATGGTTAATAATGATGTTATCTTCTTAGTTCTGAAGCTCCATGGAGCTTAGGGGATTCAACGCTGACCTCCATCCATCTCTAGCATGCTCACATCTTTATGTCCCTCCTCAACATTTTCCACTCTGAGCTTCTATCACCACAGAACGCTTCTACTTCTTTCTTGGCCGAACTTTTCTGAGGATTCCACTCCAGAGCCGATTTCTCAATTGCACCACCTTTCTTACGATAGGATGTGAACAATCCATCGCCGTTTCCTACCCTTTATTTGCATGTCTATTGGTCGTTTGTGATTACACCTCACCCCCATGATCCTCCGTAGGCACCTGTTCACAAAAACCTGGTGTCTGGTCCGAACTAGTTAGGTTGGTTTATTCGTCTCCGCAGCTCCATTCCCTGTGAACACGCTGCCCATGTATAAAAAGGAATTGACTACTTTGATGGACTCTTCAGCGTCTTCCAGCGGTGCCTCCCCGGCACAGTTGACTCGGATTTCCCTTGTCTTGCCACCATTTACCTTCAGTCCAGCCGTTCCCGCCTCCTTTATCCATGTCAGCAAAGTCCTGAGGAAGCAGGCAGGTCATCAAGTCCACTGGATTCCTCATTTCTTTCCCCAGTGACCCTGCGTAGGACTTGGGCAAGCACGAGCAGGAATAACAGCGGTGAGATGATACACCTCTGTTTCAAGCCCGAACCTATACAGAAGAGCTCTGATAGGCTTCGTCCATGTAGGACTTGATATCTGTAGTCTTTTTACATAGCTCGTATGATTGTTGACTATCTAAAGTCAACTTTACAATCACGTTCCTAATACTAGTATAAATTTAGGTTATCACAATTTTTTCTGGATCGCAGTTCTCTTTAAACTGTGATTTGAAGTTTCCCATTGAATAAAACCCCATACACGATTGTTGCGCAGGTTACGAGAAGTTGGCATGCCTGCAGACTATGTCAACAAGTTGGCTCGCATGTTCCAGGACATCAAAGTTAGCGAAGATTTGAATCAACAATTCAAAGAAGAATATCGCACTAGCAAAGGTAATATAGCTGGTCAATAAAAATACTTGTTGTGACCCTGATGTTTTCAGGGTATCGGGTTTGCGATTGAAAGGTGTGACTGGGATAGTTTGCTCAACATGGAATTCAGGGCCAGTGGAATATCGAAAATCGATCAAAGTGGTTATATTGCTTATTGCTTAACCCTCTGCGTTATGCATACATATCGTATTGGTCCTCTGCCTAGATTTCCATTAATTCGTCAATAACGGCTTTTCAAATCGTCCGGTCAACCAACATGACAAAAGAACAATACACCAAAATAATGCTGACTGAAAACCTGCATCTTCAGTCCTACAGGAAGATTTCATGTTTATTTGATGAAGGACGACATGTGAGATAAATTGTTACTCTTGGGTCCTTCAACTCTGTTTTTATAATCCCCGCAGTCTGTTTAATACACCTTTTTTTCTCCAGAATCCATAAACATCAAAATACTGAACGCTGGGGCGTGGGCGAGGGGTAGCGAAAGGGTGACAGTCTCCCTTCCTCTAGAACTTGAAGATTACATTCCAGAGGTTGAAGATTTCTACAAGAAGAAACATAGTGGTCGGAAGCTGCAATGGTACCACCACATGTCAAATGGAACTGTAAGTTTCTCTCCTTACATAACTGAAAACTAGATTTTCTTGTAAGAAGTAAATGAATACTTCCCACAGTTACCCTTTATCCATGTGACAATGTTTAAAATTGTTTCAGATTACCTTCTCAAATGCAGTCGGCCGGTTTGACGTTGACGTCACAACTTTTCAAATGGCCGTCCTATTCGCATGGAATCAACGCGCCCTAGATAAAATCTCTTACGAGAATCTCCGATTAGCTACTGAACTTCCTGACCCAGAGCTTCGGAGAACGTTATGGGTGAGCTATACAGTAGTTTAAATTAAAAACTGTTCACGCTCCTCATAAATACTCGTGTTGTGTGTTTATGTGGGAATAACCTTAATTTTGTGGCTCTCGTATACATTTCAACGAAAATTCGGGCCTAGCCAGATGTACAGATAACTTACATTGATAACTTACTTACATTTCAGTCTCTCGCAGCATTCCCTAAATTAAAAAGACAAGTGGTGTTATTTTCACCTGAAGTTCAATCGCCTAAAGACTTCAACGAAAACACAGTCTTCTGGATCAACCAAGAATTCGCCTTAGTGTGAGTATTATTTTCAGTTTTCTCCCACTTGAATAGGGTCAATATGTGCCTCACAGGCCTCCCCAATCCCTCTCTGGGCAGAGCAAGGCCCCTCCACTTTTGGGGTCATTCCTGGGGCCCACCCTGTAGAATTTAGATTGACGGATTGATCTTTTTCTAACTCTTATTCAAAGCTGTCAATACAGATTTTGATATAGAAAGTTCTTCACTTAAGGTGGTCTGTCTGAATTCCAAACTTCTATACTGTGTTCCAAATTTTGGATATATCTTACTTATGGAATTATAAATAATAGTTTATCTGTGGAGTGACGATCATTCTCATTTCTATAATTTAATGTTTGGTATGGTTTGCTGAGTTTCCCCTGTAACCCGGGGAGGTTTGGCAATTACGCCCGACCCAGAGGGATTGCGGGGTCTGCCTATCCACAGACCTACCTATCCCCAGAGCGGTCGAATCAATAACACCAGAAACAAGGAAAACTTAGCGAACCATTGCACAATGAATGGTTCCTTAATGGTTTATGGATTGTGTTACAGAAAAAACGGAAAAACGCAAAAACGAGGTAAGATTAATCTAATAGGCCGATTGCAGTTGTCCACAGAGAGAAGCAAAGAAGAAGATAATGAAAGCATAGTGCAACTGAGAATTCTTAGAGTTCAAGTAAGTATACTTCTTTCCCCTCGATGTCTTCTTTCTTACTCGTATTATCGAGAAAAGTACTCTCAATAGCTGTATTCTCAAAACAGTCAATGATACTTCAATGTGTGGAAGTAATTTTTCACTGGTGTAATTCAACGATGTTGTTCAGGGTAATTCTAAATGATGGACCCAATTCAATAAATTCGTATTTATTTAAGTATAAATTAAAAATGAACAATTTATCCAATTGAAAGAAAAGGTTTCAACGTTGTGTTTTTTTTTTTTTTTTTTTTTTAACCTGGACATTCACGAAATTGGGCTGCGGTAGTTGCAGAATGACATATATATACATATGATGTTTTATGTCTTTTGGTAGTGAATTCAGGATGGTCTGGAACGGATTTTGGTATGAAAATGTTTTGGAAATTCGAGTTATAAACATTTTGGACCGAGAACAATTCTTCAAAAATGCGCTAAAAAAAAAACCCTTGAAACTTCTTCTTTTTATTGGTGGTTATTCATTTTCAATTTACGTTACAATTATGACAACAGTTAAGGTATAGTGACTATTTATTTAGAATTTATTAAATTGGCCCATCATTTAGAATAACCCTGTACATTGTGCCCCAAAATGTTTTTGAAATCCCAAATTCTGACTCATGAATCCCCTGAAAGGGTGTTAATCTTTGTATTCATAATTTGCTCCAAACCCCATTTTGCTGATGTTATACGTACGCCTTTTTCTAACGCTGTTTTCAGGAAGCCATCATCAAAATCCTCAAGATGCGCAAGAGGATAACCAACGCCCAGCTTCAGTCGGAGCTCATCGACATTCTCAAAAACATGTTTCTCCCGAGTAAAAAGATGATCAAGGAGCAGATCGAGTGGCTCATCGAACACAAATACATGCGACGGGACGAAGACGATATCAATACATTTATATACATGGCGTGAAGATCGGCCTGCCACCGTCGCTCGGCTGTGTACATAATTCACAAACGTTTTCGGACACTTCAAGTGAGCGAGGGACTTTGAGTTTTGTTTTTTAAACAATGTATTTCTTTTTATTTTCCTACATTTGGATCAAAGAAGAAAAAAAAGTCGGGAGTAGTCATTATTTATTTAGAAGTGAGAGGAACCTTAAACCAACTAGGAGGCCTACTAAGATAGCTAAAACCTTTTTGCCAGCCATAATACCTACCACTACCTGAATGTACTTTCAATGCTGAATCAAAATTTGATCAATAATATCATCGTAGTTTTCTATCCAATTGAAGATGCCCAAGTGGCGTTTTTCATCTAACACGACGTCATGCATTGTATACATATCGCTAAAAATCATAAATATCACTTCCAGGCTTTGGGGCGGTTCATCGGAAACCATAATTTGTGGTTATTAGCTCCTTAACGTTTATAGGCGTTGGGAACTCAGATTTTCGCTCATAAAAACCACCACTATTTCGTTACTGATTCAACCCCCCGCCCTCCGCTGTTTGCCACTGCCACTCGACAAACCATTAGAAGGGCAACCTTTTCGCTAGTTCAGTTAACATTCATTTCCATTTCTCCACACAGTGTTAACACATTCACCCTCTCTCCAGAACCCTTGACATCTGGTCAGTTGCTGTCCCTCATAATTGCCAGTGACAATCACCCGTAACCAATTGACTTCCACTCTCCAAACATGAATTCCTTCGGTTTTCGGCGATCTGATTCTTCCCGACCTTTGGATCCCACTCCATCGCTGCATCTCCCTCTATAACACGCAACGGTCAGAGATTCTACTAAGATTCACTCCAGACCTGCTGCCATTCTTTGCCCTGTGACATTTCCCATGCCACTCTCCATACAACCTGGCGTACATCTGCACCTTCCAAGGTTCTCCTTGTCTTTCCAGCGTCAACCTCACGGCCTTCATCTAATCAGTCTTATACCCTACGACGAACAGGTGTATTTGGATAAGGAACTCATACAGTACCCAAGGCCTGGTGTAGTGCGCTACACGGTGATGATGTGGGATGATCGGATTTTGATTGATCGTTGGGTCAAACCCCATGAAAAAAATACCCTTTTGGGGAAAAAATGGAACAAAGAACCAAACATGTCCTCTCTTCCAGAAACCACGGTGTTCTGAACAATACGGCTTTGTACGCAGCATGTTTTCAGATTGAACATGTACAATTCACCAACTGACATTTTCGCTGCAGAACAATTAATTCTTAATTATGTTAACTCCCCTGGATGTGATTGAGGACCTCCAATCTCTATCAATTGCACTGAGACGATTCTAGATGCCCCCAGGCTGCACGAGATTGTCATTGAACTTGCGGAATGAACCAGTGTCATTCCTCTGATCATATTTCACTCATAACAGCAACAGAATCGAAGGAATCTTGATTTTAAACTTACATGTTAGAAAGTGTTGGTCGGCAATGATGTTATTTCTAGCCAGTTACCTTACAGTTTGATCAAGCATATTTTGATAGTGGACTATTGATGTTCTAGATATGTGTATAAACAAAGCTGTGATAGAAAGGTATTTCCAGTTCTAATGTTGATTGTAATCACTCGAAGTAACAGCTATAATATATATTATATGAAGTTCTAATTGCCTTTAGTTTATTGGAACATAACACTGACGAAAGAAGAAATTGCTTATGTCAACTAGAAACACTACATAAACCGGTAGTACTAACCTTAAGTGTCGAGTAAAAGTACCTAGTGGTTATTTTGCTATAAAATCACTGTGCTAGTCGTCCACTAGATCTGAAATATTGTGTATTGTGACGAATCGTTGTTGGGAAATCAATGGAACCGTTCAACTGCTTCATGACTTCACATTAGTCGTTATGAAAGTTGTCGCAGATGCCTTCCTTAGTTACCTGTTTAGAGGCTCCACACGTTACAGCAACAGACGTATTCCACAATACAATAAAATTTTCCAATCTAATGGTTAATAGATTATCCTCAGATTTTGTCACAATCAGCATTAACTTTTACGTTTTACGCTGTAGACATCAGCCCAACGTACAATGGCAATCAGTTAACCTTTCGTACACGGGTTACTTATTACCTTTAGCTGTACAATACCTCTTGTCACATGATTTTAATATTGAATTTTGTCACAGGTGTTGAGTGAGTTATGAACTTTTTCATGAATATGAAGTATGTACCTAAGTTATTTCAATTTATTATTGAATACGTTGATGTTATTCAAAGTTTGGATTACCACTATCTCCTCTGTTTAAGACCTATCAGTGGGTGGAATCTCGTAGACATGAAGTTGTTCTCTTTCTTTAACCGATTGGAGTGGTGGCTCTAAATCTCCTCATTGACACTAGGTGGTCGTTAGAATACGGCTCAATCAACAGGTTTACATCCCTGTTAAGATTTACCTGTACACTTATTAGAGCTTTCCAAAGTTCATTCAAGTCTGCCTGATTCCATCTGCCTTGGTTGAAGCCTGAATTGCAGAAAAGAAGGGTAAAATTAATGAGAGATCGTTGGTCGACTGGAAAGACTCCGGAAAGGGAATAAGGTTAAACTGGGTTGAAGGAAGAGGACGTAATTGTAGTTGAAATCGTGTAAGGAGGAGGGAGTGGCTAAGTGAGTGGGATGTTTGGGTGGAAACCAACTGACCAAAAAGCCACGTATAAGTCGAGATTGGTTAAAATTCAGACTTTTGAGAAAAACTTCCTTCGATTCCATCCAATATTCTTCCCTGTACCTCAATATCTGCAATGAACCTCGAAGGTTCGAACGATTTCCTTGATGTTGTTACAGGCAAATTTAGGACTGGTTCCGTGTTGATGTGATTCAGATTGACGTTGTGCGCAGTATAGTTGTCAATAAACAAATGATAGTATGTTGTTTCAATTCGATGTCATTCCCCTATAACTCGTAACCCAAAGCTTCATTGTATCCACCACTCATCCTACACAGAACTGCCACTCGCTCCTTCAACACTGTATCCAATGGCGTACTTGATTCCATCAAGTGATCTTTCACTACCGATTACTCTCCTATGTATATACAGGAAAACGATACTCATCCGTTTCCTTAACAATAAGCAATTCATCACATCACAGTGACTCAGCTCTCTCTGTAATAAGCTAAACGTAGAAGTTGGTTGAATGGAGAACGATTGAGGAAAAGCAGGGGATTGGGTGGGATGAGAGAAAGTTGGTCTGGGGAATGCCTTTCAAAAGCAGCAGCCTTACAACGAGTTGCACTACTTAATATTTATTGATTCATTCTATTTACCCTCTCAGATAACCATAATTGAATTAAACTGTTTTGAACATCTGTGATAAAACTGTAATTACTGTAAAAAAAATAATAAAATCGTATGGTGAAATTGTCATTTATCTCTTAGTTTGTAGATGAAAAATTAGTAAATTGAACTTTGTAGTGAATGAATCGATTCATTTCCTTGTCGCTGAAGCATTTCAGTGAATCCTGACATTGGAAGTATTCAGCTCTTCACGTAGTCTGGTGATCGTTCAGTTTGTAAGATATTTTCTGAAGTTATCCTCGTTTCCGGTTTAATAGAACTTGTAACTCCTATGTGTTTCTGTAAGCTGTATACGCTTCACCTCATCCATAACGTTGAATGTTATAGATATCGATGGGGAGTCTCGAGTACAATTTTATAGATCTCCGATATATTTTGTTTTGTTTTTTAAAATAGAAAATCATAATCAAGTCTGGATTTTGACGGTCATGTCCTGTACATCTTGGAACAGTACACTTGTGAAATAGTGTTAAAACGAGGCTGGTCGTGAAATTCACATTTGAAAATAAAATTGAAATAATAGAAGCACTGTGTTTTCATTTCCCAACCACCAGTAATTAATCGTAATTAAGATGGGGCCTTGAGGCAAGGTTGACCTTGACTTATTTTGGCCCTAAATAACTTGTAACGCATTGGCGCACTCTATAAACCAAACTTCGATAAGGATGGTAGAAGAAGAAGGTGAAGTTCTAGAACCACGAGGAAAATCACTAGCTGGAATATTCCAACATTTGGTAAGTCTGGATGAGTGGGTACTGACAGAAACCTCAATCATATTGTTGATTAATATATTATAAATAATGCTTACTATTAATAATATTCTACCAATTGTATTAGGTAGGTACACAGCCATACTTAAAGTTTGGTCTCGACAACATAAGTCAATTTTCTCTGTCATGCGTTATTCTGCCCATTTGAACTCCAAAAGAGATCAGTAGGTTAAAATGTAATAGTAAATATCGAGGGTCTCACGGCAACTGAGTAATTCAGTAAAGTAAATCGTGATATTTAGTGTTACCTAACTGAGGTACCTAACTTATACTTAGTTAGATCGATCCACCGGGGGAAGACGCTTCGAATGGTATGCATAACTCATTTTGGCCAAAAGTGACGATGTGGGGTGTTGCCGTGAGATCCTCGACATGTGTATTGCTATAGATTAATACGCATTGCGGGTTGCGCGCCTGCCCCTTGTAAACGGGGTCAGTCGTCTATTAATAGCCGTAGTTATCACCAGTGAAGGTTCTTGTCCTGGCTGGCAAATACACGTATTGAACTGAGTTTTCGGGAGTTTTATTTCGTCTAATAAGCCTACGAAACAAAATACATATCTATTGTTATTTGGTTGAAAATCCTATGAATTCGAATCGAAGTACCTTATGGTACGTTTATAAAAAGTCATGGTTATAATATGAGAGAGCTTTATTTTCTATAAAGAAATTAAATCATTGTGTACTGAACAGGATGGGAAAATCGATGGGATTATGGTTAAGTGTTCTTTGGTATAAATAATTTTAAAACTACCGTCGGAGGGTCAATAGATATGGAAGAATGAGAAGATCTAGGTGATGAAGAGAGAGTGTTGGCCAAGTGGCTGGAAGAAGTTGACCCTGAAGGAGAACAAGATCCAGATGAATACGAAGGTGAAGATGGTGAGTACGCTGGTGATGGAGGTTGATGGGAGGGTGAAGACGGTGAGAACTGGGGCAGCTGTGGGGATAACGAAGGGGAGAACATGGAAAGGCTTGCAGCAGGGAGGGCTACGCCAGGTGGATGGTTACTTTCCTGGGAGTGAGGAGGATCTGATAGTTCTGGAGGGGTTTCCCTAGCTGGAGATGAAGAAGATGAGGATGAAACTCGAGGGGATGTTAACGTAACGGCTGGCGATAAAGGGGGCGAGGGCGTTAGTTGGTGATTGAGCAGAGCTTCGCTTTCAGATGGCGATGGGGAATATCGGGGCGACCCACTCGAAGGACTGGGTAGACCCGAACTGAAAGATGAAGATGAATAAGAAGAGAGAGAATCAAGAGAGTAGTGGGGAGAACCAGAAGATGTAGTTGATTCCGGCGTGTAATCACTTTTGACTTTTGAGAGTGAAAACCTTTCTGAGCTCACAGGCGATGGTGGAGAGGAAGGGTTGAGTGACGGAGAAGGCGGTGGATGTGATGGGGATGACGGTGAATAGGGCGGAACAACTGCCTCTGAAACTTCTGATGAAATCATTTTAGAACTGGGAGAATACTTGGGCGAAGGCATGGACAATTCTGGAGACTCATAGCCAGACTGATGTACACTTGAACAAGGTACTTCTTGAGAATTTGATGAAGGGTAGAACTTCAGTTTCTTAGAACTGCTGGATTTTGAAGCACCGATTTCCATCAGCTCTGAGACAACTGAGCCTGGTGAGGTTGGAGAAGAACGTTGTAGTTTCACACGCTTCTTCAACATTTTGTTCTGCTTTGATGACGAATCCGATGAGTAAACAGGCGACTGTGAAGATACGGGAGAGTACAAGGATGAACGACCTCCAGCCGGACGCAATTGAGGAGAGTTAGCTTTCCTTTCGAGGAAGGTCGCGATTTCATTGTTCAAATTATCTTGGACTGAACATGGAGAGTTCGATGGCGATGAGTGGAAACCTGGTGACAAAGAAGGAGAAGGCGGGGGTTTGGATGGTGAAGATGGCGTGAAGCTTGGGGAAGGCGGAGGTTTGGAAGGAGAACTCATTGAGTATGTTGGTGACTGGGTTGTATTAGACAGCGATGGTTGACAAGGCATTGAAGATGGGGAGAAGAGAAACAGCTGCTTTTTGGTGGGGGAAAACGGGAGGTTTTGAGGTGAAGACCTGAGCGAGTGAGGAAGAGAAGGCGATGATGGAGAATAAACAGGCGAATGCGGCGATTTCATGTTTGTAAACTCGAGGCACGATAGTGGTTTTGAAGGGGAACTTGGTGAATATGAGGGAGACTTGACTTGATTTGATGATTCAGCGCATGATAGATTCTTTGATGATGGTGAGTATTTTGGTGACGAATACGGACATGATGTAGGGGAGTAGGATGCCGAAGGAGAAGATGGGGAGTACACAGGCGATCGAAGAAGTTTAGAGGTCGAACTTGGAGTTCGCTTGGACACGCTTTCTGAATATTCAGGAGATGAGTTGCCCTTTGTATTTGTATCAAATTGAGATTCATGCAGTTTTTGGTTAGGAGAAAATGCATGGTGTTGGCCACTGGGCTCGTGAGAAAGTATTGGGGAAGAATATGCAGGCAATGAGTGGGAGCTAGTCAAGGACGAAGGCGCGCACAAAGGGGAAGTAGGAGATGTCGGGGCAGGATCTGCTGGGTTGGAACGAGAGGGCGAAGGATGCAAAGTAACACTATGAATACCAGACTGAGCTGGTGCCATTCCATGTAATGGTGGTATTGAAGGACTATTAGAATACGGTTGATGAAAACGTTTCGTTTTGTGCTGATTGGCCAAGAAATCAGAAGCTACTTGTCGGGCTTGTTTAAGCTTGTTCATTGCCGCAAATGTTGACTTCTTTTTATATCGTTTGATGCAGTGATTTGGTCTTGAAGTCTTGTGGTAAATCTGAGGATTATGGAAGGCCTCAGAATATGACTTACTGCTACTTGGTGGAGTACGTACACATTGTGATGTATTTAGTACATTTTTCCCTCTACCTCTGGGTCTGGCTGAATGCCCAAAAGGACGATCTGACGTCGACGAGTCTGAAGAAGGCGATGATGGAGAGTAAACAGGGCGCAAGACTTTCCTTTGTGTCTTGTCCGTAGATCCGATGGGACCGCCAGATGTCGATGGCTGTGACCAATCCAAGTTAGGAGGGTCATAGCTGGGCTTCTTCAGGACGTATGACCCTAAGCTGGATGATGTTGAGTGGAGCGACGAGGCAGATGAGTAAGAAGGAGATGTCATGGAGTACGATGAATCATCACAGACGAATGGGAGGAGGCCTGGTTTGTTATTGTCACATTTTCTTACTGATTCTTCAAGAACTCTGTTGGCAGCGTCTGTGAAAAGGTACATAGAAAATCATGTTGATTTCTCGGTTTCCATTCATCTCTCCTACACAAATTCTGTCTACTGAAATTTGAAGGTTTACATAACGAGTCTAACCCTTATTTAATATCCCTCCACCGCCACTAATCAATGGATGGTTCGTTAATATTAAATCAGCTTCCCTTGATATTATTATTATTACCCTCTTCCTTCCTTTCTAATAATATTATAGAATGTTTCTATATTATAGAATATTATTTCTATATTATAGTCGAAATGTACCAACTGGTTATTAGACACACGACATCTTTAATGCCAATGTTGGTCACAGGTTAGCGTTTCGTGTGATTGAAAGATAATCAGATAAACAGATTCTGTTTGAGAAGGAACTTAAATAATTCGAATTATTGTAAAATCGATGTTTTTCCGAATTAGACATAATATTTTATTAGGTTATGGGCCCCGTATTTATATAATATATAAATGCGGGGCCCATAACCTTTTGCTTGGGAATATATTATATATGGGACACCTCGTGAAAGCTTAATTTCATCACGTTTAATAAATTACCCCAAGGATACATACACAAGGAGCCTACCAGATTATCACAATGATTCAATGATATGGATCAACGTTTCAACAAAGCAGAAGCTTCGATGTGGACCGGCCATCTGTACTGCTTACTTCAGAATACTACAAATTCGTGGTCCCTGTAACCCACAACGGGGGAGCTCACGGTGCCATCTACTCTTCATTTCCGATCCCCTGACAGGCAGTATTCTCGTTCATTGTTCCATTTAGTTACTGTTGGCCTTCAGATCTGATACCTTGATGTCTCATCACAGGCATAATTTACTTACTATTCAGTGGCATCAGTTTAGATTGATGATGGGACCACACATCACTCACAAATTATTCCAAATTGACTTGTTCTTCAGACCTCTTGTTAGTGGAAAGCTATTTCCAATTCACAAGTTTGTGCTCTCCCCATGGTTGACGTGTAAAATGTTTGTCTGTTGCAGTGTGTTATGGCAACCATTTCTTGCTACATTCGCTAATAATTCACTAAGATGTGCCAGTTTTGAGATGTCAGACGATCAGGAGGCTCACACCTCAAATCGTTGAGAAATACACAACACTGGCCATTGGATCAGATAAATAATTTATCTGATTAATAATTTATCAATTATTGCTAATAATGATGTTTTTTAATGACAGAGGGACTACAGGTTCATTCCAGGGTGTCCACTACAAAGGTTCATCTCCAGCAATGTCCAGTTCATGCACTCTGGAATGGCAACACTGCAAGCATGTTGAGTGCATCACTGAGTTCATGAACCTCCTGAGGGACAGGGTTGAAAACTGACCAGATTAACCTCCCACAACTGTGTGTAACCTCCCTGCAAATACTCCTCCCTACCGGAGACCTACGATTTGGTGTTCCTGCAGCTTACAGTTCACACACAGAACTAGGCCGGAACGAACCTTATGTGCAGTGTGAGTGGAAACAGGATGCCACAATTAATTTCTCGAGTCCATTTGGATTATGAAGAAGAACGCAAATTTATTTTTTATAAAACTGAAAAACCAACAATACATCAATAATGAACAATTAATTCCAACAATAAAGCAAATACTTCACGAAGCTCGATCCCAAATTCACTTCAATTCTGAAAAGCAATCAAACAAAAAAATGAAATGAGAAACAAAGCCAATGTAATCTCAAAACCAATTAAGACAAGACCTCGTTATCACACAATAACTTTAGCATTAGTACAAGTTCAAATCAGTACATTTGCGTTAATTCAAATTGAAATGAAATGAGATCAAGTAAACTGAGAAGCTGTGATTCAGGATGTCCAAGAAGAGTTTGATGAAATAACCTGAATATTGGTGAAAGATTTATTAGGGCTACCGCTAGGAACTATATTCTGCCGTATTTACTGTGATCCCACTGGTATAAACACCAGTGGGACGCAACGCAATCGAGAATGTACGGATTTCATTTCCCCCACAAATAGGAGAGGGGGGGGGGAAATATCAACCCCCTACCATACAAGTTTCCGCAAACCAGGTCCTCGATCAGTAATATTGAGCGCGAAATGTTTCTTCTGAGTGTGAAACGAGTTGTGTCTATCCAAGGGTGAAAACTACCCCAAAATTTGCCACAAGGTTCTACGAAAAGAAATTTCCCCAAAACGATCTATTCAGGGAATCCTCATATCCAAAAGATGTCAAGGAAAAATCCACAGCCATGTAACATGGCTATAAGAGCAACTTTCGAAGAAATAACTGGTTTTATGTAAAAGGTCTCCATTTTAATGCTTTTATAACAAAATTTATAACATTTAATGTTCTCTCCTTATTGTGCCGAGTAACACCTGAGTTTATAGATTTTTGATAAAGCCGCATTAAGTCTCCACTATTATGGAGACAAACGCCAAAAACCGACCAATAAATAGATAGAGACAAAGAGGATGAGTCCAAATTCACTGTTTTTGCAAACACCGAATATGGACTCGATTTGCAAGTTACAACGGTTGATTGTGATACATGTTACTGACTAATCAAATATAAATGAACTAAAAATCGAATGTCAATGTTCATTAAGTTCATACTAACGTTTTCTTATCCACTGTTTTCAATTATGCGTACATGCAAGAATTTGCCACGTACAAGTGTCAGGGTTGTCGCCTCAACGCCGAAAAAAAGTCTATAAGAGCTAATTTTCAACTCTGAACACGATGGGGAAGTAAAAATAGCGATACCTATCTCATTCCAGATGAAACGCGAAGAACATCTCAAGTAACAACCACGTTCAAAGCACGTTCAAAGCATCAAAGTGCTCGAGTTTGAGAACGGAATAAGATATCGCATTCTGACTTCACCATCGTGCACAGCGCAACACCCTTTAAAATGAGGTGTCCCTTGTCAGGTTGTTTCATTTTGAGAATTTATGGGTAATTTCTCCTCCCCCCTTAAAAATCCCCTATGCGTTTTTAATTGCCTATCGACTGCATCTAGCCCACTACTTCTCTGATTGCTTTGAAGAGGTTTACCGCCCCTTAGACTGTGTAATTCGCCCCTAAAGTAAAATGGGCGATTCCAATGGTTCATTATCGAAGATAATAAACCAAAATTGGAGGTATAAGATTTTTTTTGGACGTCAGATTCGGATTCAGCGTCGAAAAATACATAGGAATTCACTATTCCAGTCTCCGCAAATTGATTTTTTTTTCCATTTGCGGGGGCTGTGTTACGAGTGTGTAAGAGTCTATATTATGTGAGATATTATGTCAAGTAATTCTGGGACACCCTGAGAATGGAATTGAACGGAAACCAAACGTAAATCAGGCAATAGCGAGTTTCTGAAAATAAAAATAAAAAAAACTACTGGAGAAAAATGTTGAAAGTTACCTCCAGCTCCGAGTACGACGGTATCACACTCTTCTTCACTATCATCCAATTCTGTAAAAATCAAACAACAAAATTAGCGACAAGATGAAGGATTTTTCAACGTGAAGGTGTAAATGAATGCAAAATGAAGGCGCGGAATTCCAGAGGCTTATTAAAACCCGATCACCTAGCCAGCCAGCCCTCTGACGTCATAGGCTCTTACGGCATAGGCTGTGACGTACTAGTTGGCCTCCTGCCAGCCGTCTGACGTCATACGCTCGTGCGTCTTAGGCTCTGACTTACTAGTGGCCTCCTGCTAGCCGTCTGACGTCATACGCTTGTGCGTCATAGGCTCTGACGTATTAGTTGGCCTCCGGCCAGCCGTCTGACGTCATAGGCTCTTACGGCATAGGCTGTGACGTACTAGTTTGCCTCCTGCAAGCCGTCTGACGTCATACGCTCGTGCGTCATAGGTGCGTCTGACGTAGTGGCCCGCCTGTCGCTTGTGTTCTGACGTGATCTGAGGGAAAGGGTGAATCAAGGAAACATTTTTCCCGTTTCAGTATATGTGCCAAAGCAAAGACATGAAAATGTCAAAAGAATGTCAACTCCATCCTGTCTGACGTCATAGACTCGTATGGCATTGGCTGTGACGTACTAGTTAGCCTCCTGCCAGCCGTCTGACGTCATAGGCTTTGACGTACTAGTTGGCCTCCGGCCAGCCGTCTGACGTCATATGCTCTTATGGCATAGGCTTTGACGCACTAGTTGGTCTCCTGCCAGCTGTCTGACGTCATACGCTCGTGCGTCATAGGTGCGTCTGACGTAGTGGCCCGCCTGTCGCTTGTGTTCTGACGTGATCTGAGGGAAAGGGTGAATCAAGGAAACAAAATTTTCCCGTTTCAGTTTATGTGCCAAAGCAAAGACATGAAAATGTCAAAAGAATGTCAACTCCATCCTGTTGTTGATACAGTCGAGAATTAAATGCTTGCATACGAGTCTGCAACACATTGGGACATTTTATGTCTTTAAAGAAGTGATTCAAGAACCTTCGAACAATGCTACAACACCTACCCCAGTAGCGTAGTTGTTATACTTAATTGTAGGGTTCATCATAAATTATGAAGCTTGCATTCGTAGTATAGACAATATAAATTATTGAGAATGATCACCTGTGTGTAAACAATTATTTAAATAATCACGCTCATACCGCAGCTTGTCGGCCACGCACTCCGCAGTGGTTAACGTAATATGGTTAGGTAAATCGAGAGCTATCCAACGAGTGGTGAACGATTTTTGTACGATGATAACTGGCGGAGATAAAGTTCCGTAGCAACAAATCGGTTGTAAGCGAAAATCATCAGACATTTTCGTGACGATTTCGTGTAACGCTTTTGTGTAACGTTTTTCGAGTTATGTGCCAGAGTAAAGACATAAAATGTCAAATGCATGTAATAATAGTTGACCGAACCAATTCAACGATTTGTAAGTGTTTTTAGGGAGCCACAG
This sequence comes from Stenodema calcarata, assembly GCA_963920205.1. Taxonomy (NCBI): domain Eukaryota; kingdom Metazoa; phylum Arthropoda; class Insecta; order Hemiptera; family Miridae; genus Stenodema; species Stenodema calcarata. The sequence goes on from OY986055.1 coordinate 26,183,688, forward strand.
AGGTGGTGATAAGTAATCGAGAACTGTTCATCTGCTCATGGATGCAGTCGTGTTTTTTAAGGTACGTTTTGCTAGGGACGACAATTGCGGTGATCTTCCAACGACCGTAGACGATCGTTACCGTTTTGCTCGGATCGACGATCTTCACTTCTCGAGGGTCCCAGTCGTTTTCTGGTCGTCCAAGAGTTTCCTGATCGTCAAACGTTTTTCCAGTAAAAATGAATGTATCTAAAAGGAAGTTGAGTGCGCGTAGAAAACTGATGCTTCGATGGCTTCTGATTGAGGAAATGGAGACGAGAAAATTCTCTTCATTATGTACGGTATTATACGGGCTGACATTCATTACATGTTCTTCCAATTTTTTCGCCTTTCCTTCCCACAGTTCGATAACTTGTTGGGGATTGAAAAATCTGTACCCCATAAGACCTGAAGAGGAACTTGTTTCTCATTTTACATGAATTATTATTTTTACTACTATTTAAAAAAGGAGAGATGTGTTTCACAAAATTTATTGAATAATGAAGTCTCTCCAATAAAAAATTGAAGAAGACAAAAGTTCATTGAAACTGTGTGATGTGGAAGGTTGATGATTAGCTGTCTGCACAATAATCGTCGGTGAACAGACGATTATGACTACCCCTTGCTCTAACGACATAGAAAAACATAGAAATAGTGCTCAACGATCAAAGCAAAAGTCGTCCCTAGGTTTTAAGGAAATCAATCCAAAGTATGAAAGGTGCTCACCAATCCTATCGATGATCCGGTCTTCATCGGTGATCGTCTTGACATAATCAACTTCATCTTCACTTGCACTGCTTCCGTCACTTCCGCCATCGCTGAACGTAGCATTTGGTAACGCCCAGGAGTTTTTGTTTCCGGATGGAATCCATATCGGTCCCTAATACAAGGATTATTGTACTGTCAGTTTAATGTTTAAAATATATCGATGTCTGTAGTGCGTTGTAGTAATGATATTTAGTAACTTACGAATGCGTGTTTCTCCATGGGAGGTAATTGAGTCCCAAATCGTTTATCCTTGGTATACGACACGTCCACTTCATCATTCTCCGACTCCTTATGACCGGATTGTTGATCATGTTCATTGTCCGAGTCTTTCCCTAAACAATCCAAAGTACGTTCCATAAATATCTGATCTCTTCGCCAGTTGAATTAACTCAAAACAGGAAATCGCACAGGGGTCCCGTTCAAATGTAAGATCAGCATGGAGACGATATCGATGTCAAACAAATTTTGTAGTATTTAAGTAATTAATTTTATCATGACCATTATCACAACTGAAATGTTCCCAACAGAACAATAAAGTTATTTACATACTGAAAATAAAAAATAATAATAATGTTATTATGGTTTCTTTAAAAATTGATTCTATAAACACCATTAGCCCTACCATAGACACAAATAATTGGAAAACGTAACTTTTCCGCCGAGAAATTACAACCATGAACTATATATGAACTGGGAGAACCCATGAATGATGAAATATTTCAATATTCATAGCTTTTGCTTGTACCAAGAATCGATCACAGACCCATTTCGTCTCTTCTATCCTGTTATAACTGTTACACGCTTTCCTCTGACATTCAATCACAATTTATATCAAACATGTTAAGTGTCGAGTCATACCAGTAACAGCAGTTTTCGGTTCTGGGAACAAAGCCCGCGCAGTTTCCTCTATTTCTCTCATGGTGACCCTCAAGGAGTTTCGGTCTTGAGAAGCGGAGAGAATCCTGTCAAGGTGAATAGCTGAGACCAAACCTTCAGTTTTTCCTCGGTTTTTCTTTCTGCAAATAGGATGAAAAAGTCAACCGACTATCCATATTGTAGATAGAAAAAAATAAAAATAGCCAGTCATGCAGCATGGCTATAAGAGCGAATTTTCGAAGAAACAGTTTCATGTAAAATTTCTCCATTTTACTGGTTTTATATCAACTGTGTTATCCTTTTTTTGCCGAGTAACACCTCAGTTTATAGATGTTTCAATGCTGAACGCGATGGTGAAGTCAGAATTGCGATGAACAGTGAAGAACATCTCAAGTAACAACCACGGTTCTTCACCTTCAAAGTGCTTCAGTTTGAGAACGGATTAAGATATCGCAATTCTGACTTCATCATCGTGTCCAGCGTAAAACAACCTTTAAAATGAGTTGTCACACGTCAGTATGTTTCATTCCCCCCCCCCCTACCCACCACATTAGAGTGGTCCAATTCTGCCCATTTACGAACTTAGCCGTCAGATTGCCAGGAGGGATTTTTCGTGCGAATTTGAACTATTTATCTCAATTCTATCAAGAGTTATCGTCTGAAATTACACATGATTTTTGGTATCTTGGCAATTAATTCAGAATGGTATGAAACGGAAAAGTTTTCGGAAATTCGAGTAGGTATTAAAAATTTTGTAGGATCGAGAACATTAGCTTCAAAAATTCGTAAAAAAGACATGTTTTGTCCATAGAGAACATGGGACGAGGGCTCAACTGCACCTAGGAGTTAACAATTTATTTGAAAACCTGACTACACGGACACGAAGAATAAGTTTCAAACCTTTCCTCGGCGTCCTTTTCGAGTGTCGACTTCATTAGATTGACTAGATCAATGGCGATGAGGGCAGCCTTTTGAGCGGCTTTCACTATCAACAAGCGATTTCCAGTGGTCCGGCCACTGAAATGCATTCCACACAGTTCCCTGAAGCTGTTCATTCCAATGATCAATTCCGACTCGCAGACTTTCTCTTCCAGTTCCGTTGGATCAAGTAAAATGTCGTCCCTGAATAACATAACAGCCAATAACAACAAATATATAACAGCAGGCAAGATTTAGCAAATCCTGGATTTAGTAAGACGTCGAATTATTAAAAGTCGATTGAGTGAATAGACTTGAGTCAATAGAGTAACTTTATTGACATGGATATGGGACATGGGTTTTATGGCTGGGGGTCATTCCAAAATTTGATTGATACTTCTGAGTGGCTTCTAAGGCTAATTTGTGTGCTATTCACTCTAAGAAGCTGTACTTTGGTATGTAGCCTCCTTAGAACTTACACTTTAAGCAGATCACAGGCCCGAGATTAGCTGAGTGGCTCCTAATTTCAATGGTATTCACTCTATGAAGCTGAAATTTGGTATGTAGCCTCCTTAGAACTTCAAGTTACTTTAAGCTGCATATGCCCAGGATCATCTGGGCGGTTCCTAAAGCTAATTTCTGGCGTATTCACTCTAAGAAGCAGAAAATTTAATTTGGTTTGTAGACTCCTTAGGTCTTACACTTTAAGCAGAATAGGCCCAGGATCAGCTTAGGGGCTGATCATCATTCAACGATGATCAGCTGTTTTTTCCACTAAGGGAGAAGTTAGGTTTGATTTCAGTGCAGAACTTCATCGTCGTTTCATAGTCTTTTCAAAGGTTCTTTTTCAAGGTTTTTTTACTAAATTCTAAAACTTAATTTTCAATTCTCAATAGAATTTCTAGGCGTTTTTGAGAACCACAGCCTGCATGAAAGAAATTTGCTCGTTTCTGCCTAGAACCCTAGGTACGTTGGCTGAGAAATCCAACTTTTGATTCTGGTCTCTCCATTACTAATTTTTAATAACTTTTTGAAAAACGATTTTTTTCCGCGTTTACCACTACGCGCGTCGTCACAAGCAAGTCGATTTTTATAGGCAGACTCTCTCACTGTACTCGTAATACGAAGTTCTCTTCGCTCGACGGCTTATGATGAAATGGCTCAACTTGGAAGTGACGATACTACTACTATTACAAGCGAAATTGACCTATGGATTCCAATTTTTCATGATTTAGAAGAAGCAAACTGCAGGCCTTCCGCATCCAGGAAACAATATTTCAACCAATTGAAGGGTACAGGGGAAGAAGGGTACGATTCCAAAATTGGAAAATGTTCAGGAGAGCGAAAACTAACTTAACCATCTCATGCCAAGGTATGAAAAAAAATTATCAACTATTCCAAACCATCATGGAATGAAATCGTTTTTCACTAGTACCGACCTACCACGCGAAACTACTCCCGAAAGCCTCTAGAAGGCATTGAAACCTCGAAATCGACAAATAGTGGAATTATTCCCTTCTTCCCCTGTACCCTTCAATTATGTCAATAACACAAACTTACCCTTCACCGAAGATAGCGAAAGCAACGAGAATTGGGTAGTGGTGGAGGCTGAGCGGTTGAGGCTCGTGATCTCTAATCGAATCGATCCGAACTTCGGAGTTTACAATAGTCACATGCGGCGTTTTGAAATGGGCCAACGCCGCCAAAGCAGCCAGTGAGCAACATGTGAAGAGGTTCCCATCGTAGTTCAACACTGATACGTCCACCCTGATTTCCCACGCCTGCGAAAACACAGTAGGTAATTAACAGTTTGGAATAGAAAATATTCAAGTTGTATCAGAATACACGGCAATACATATCACATATTTAGGGTTGCAGAGGCCAGGCTAATTTTTTCAGGAAGTAAAACACAAAGTTTTATGTGTCGACAGTTCCTTTTTATTCCAAACACCGCGAAATTCTTTCCTGCACCCGAACATCTTCTAGGCCTGCACATTAAGGTGGCTCTCCCTCCTCTCCAGATGACATGTGATCTTCCCTTGTTATCTCCCTAAAGGTAACCACTGCAAAACGCCGTTTCTCACCTGATATTCTTCTTAATCAAACATTTTAATAACACAGTTCCAAACGATCCACAATTGATGTCCAAAAATCGTTTGTATTGAATGGTTCAGCATCCTTGCAAAACTCAGGCAAATTCTTAGCAATCTCTATCCTACGAACTAAATCACTCGCGACGAAATCGTGGAAACCCATGTTAAGAAAATTTCAGTGGAAATAGACGGTTTTTTCTTCTCTATCCTAACTAACCACCACCCAATACCCCTAATAACATGAAGTATGTCTATGCCAAATTTCCACCATCAATGAATGCCTGGGTAGACAGCTCTCACGGCGATCCTCCTTAACCATCTCCAGAATTTAAGCGGTATTTTCAAAGGTAGGCCCCATCTTGAACGTGGGGCATCTTTTACATCAACAAATTTTCCGGATTTTCTCCTTGTTCTCCGCCATCTTCAAGGCTCTAACTCACAACTAAATCCATCAACCACAACGGTGGTCCAATGTCGTTTGTTTTGAAGAGTAGGTTAGTAGAGTTAGTTTAATTACCATTTTTAACGAGTAAAGGTTAATCCGATAACATATATACAAAATAAGATATACGCCAGTGCAAAATAATGGATTACTTTTCCCTCCAACCTTTTATAAACGTTGTAGACAATCTTCCTCCCCTACCCCGCCATAATCTCTTCAAACCGTTAGCAATATAGAATACAATTGAAGAAGAGGGAAACTAACCTGTTCATCAGAAATTATGCATAGCGCTTCCAAGTCCACACATCTCGAGTCCTTTATGCATTTTTCAATCAACCGATTCGTGTGAACCCCTAGATGACCCTGATGCCCCGTTTCGAATACACCGCAAACCATATCGTTGATTTCCACGTTGACGAAGAGATTTCCTTCATTTTTCCTCGCATTTCGCGGCTCTGCAAGTTCACACGACACTTGTGCAAGTACCCTGAAACGATAGGCGAATTTGTTATGTTTCTAAGAGGAGCTAAGAAAAACACAGTGTGATGACATCCCATAACGGATCGTACGATTGTGAAAACAAGATGACGATTTTCTATGCATAAAGATAGTCGATAGAATAAATAAATTATTTACTATCCATCATTTAAAATAATGGATATTTCAGCTTACATCATCAAATGTCATATCTAATATGACTCAGATTGTCCACCTGAAAATCAGCTTACATCAAATTTGAAGGGTACAGGAAACTTACTTGGTTTCTCCCAGAGTTACATACGCACAGCCGTAGTCGGATCCAAAGTGAAGTTCGATACTTCGAAGCTCATCAAAAAGCCGACCATCCAGCCTCTGAAATTAACCCCAGATTAGGTAGTTGTGTGAATATTGGAGTTTTCAAACTCAATTTGCACCACTCTTGTATCATCACTTCGGATTCAATTCCCATAGTTCATGATAGAATCAATATGCGAACCAAATTCACATCTTTGAATTGGTCTCAAGCTTCCCAACACATAAAGCAGCGTATGCACTGAAGTCTTCCACAAGTAGCGACACTTTGTTACCTTTTCTACAAAATACAGCAACTTTATTAGTCTTCCACTAAAGTTTGGTTTCCCGCGGAAGATCAAAGAGACATGACAACTAAGGTGCGGTTTCCGAGCTCAGGATTTAACTTTCGAGACGTTAAGTTAAAACGTAGGACGCTGTTTTTCGTCGGTCCCTAGACTCATGGCGTTATCGAAGTCCAGAACTTAACTATACTGCGGACGAACCTACTGAGTGGCACCGGAGACATCCCGGGCGGTCACCCAATGCAAAATATTTTAATAACCCACAAAAAACGCACGATTCTCTCGATATTTATTCTAGACTGAGATAGGTCTAGGACTATAGATCCTCAAGTTTCGTAGATAAATCCCTGACTCAGAAAGACGATTTAGATCCGAGAGCTTATTTGAGTCCTTGACTCTGTAAGTCCAGATACCTACAGATCCCGAGCTCGGATACCACACCAAAAAGTGGAAGGTTTGTCGCTGCGCGCCTTGCGCAAAGAACTTGTAGGAAACTAGTGCAAAACTAGTTCCCCATCCATTGTTATTATCCTTCAGCACTTCAATCAAGGCCATAAAAACTTCAATCACAAACAGTGAAATGGTTGATTTTGAGATTCTAAACACATAGAAAAGACTACTATAACTGCTAGCTTTTCTTGGACAGGTACCTACTGCTTTCTTGTAGTTTATCATGGCACTACCACTGTACCTATCCCTAGCTTTCAACGAAGGTCTATATCTCCGGGGACCTCTTCTTCAGTTGCTGGCTAGGAGGCAATCTTCTTCGCCCGACATCTCGACACTACTGCCTAAACCTTACACGCCAATTCTTTGGCAACAAGTTTTCCACTTGCTACTGAGAAGAGCTACTTTTAGTTTTCTACATACAATGTTTCGTAAACTTTGGTGTAAACGCGACTTAAGGCTACCTCTACTTTTAATGACCAGTGCGAATTGAGGTGATCCTCTTAAATAGTAAGAAAATAAAGCAGAGAGAGTACCGACATACTTGTAATTCTACTAGAGTTAACTGTACCTTCTTTTTTTTAATAGCAGCAACAACGAAATCACTTTCACAGTTGGCGAACACTGTATCCCTCATGACTGTGGCAGGAGGTTCTTGCGTAAAAGATGTACACGCTCAAAACTTGCGTGTTTAATTCATTACCACCAGCAATCACACGTACAAACAACATTAACTAGAATTATGCAATATCAAAACAATGAAAGCCGAAGCAAACATCAGGATCGCCGATTGTTGTAGAACCATGCCGTACAGCATTGCCAACTCCTCAGCTCCAGCTCACACCGTCAAAACGTGGCATTTTCTGAAATAGTTTTGAATAAATAACTAATGAATTTGAAATAGGTTAAACAACTGGATTTGCAATACAGTAGAGTATAGTATTTTTGATAATACAAAGTAAAATCACGCGAAATTCAGCCAGACCTGTACAAAAAAAAGGACATTATACCAATTTTCTTCAGGTCTACGGTAAAATCATTACAGTTGGCATTCCTGATGCACGTGATGCCCAGTGCTTCTTTGAGCCAGCCTCTGCCCAATCGCGCACCCAAAGAACAACTGGGGAAGGTTATCTTTAGAACGCTGGTTTCCTACGTTGTTTAACGTTACACGCATCCTCGTGAGGTCTACGTTGCACGTCAGGGTTCTGCAAAATCTCTCTATTACAAAATTTAGGAGTTGGGGAAGGAACGGGGAAATTCAAAATAAGTGCTCGGAAAAAGGAGGCACTTGGAGGTACTAACAGTGTCACATCCGCTAGGCTTTTGTGTGTTATCTGAGTCGATATGATCACACCATAACTAGTTCCCGTTCAATTAGAGTCAATTATGTATTGGACTGATTGCTTGCCACCCTTGGAAAATTGTACCGACCATGTTTTCTCTTCTTTCTGTTGTAGGTAAAGGATATGGAACAATTTTGTGTACTGTTGCTAGAATTTAAAAGAACTTGAAAGTGGTGGAAATTTAATCAGCATTTAAAATGGAAAACCTCGGCCCAGTTCAATCGATGTGTACCGCCCACTTATTCAATGTGGACCACAGTTAAGAGGCGCTGGTCAAGATGCTGAGACTTGGTTTCCTATTGTACAGTTGAGCTGTGGTCTTGTCACTGGTTCTAAGGTCCGCCTCATGTGCCGTCTGAAAATAGCCGTCTTGAAAATAACTCGCGTTGCTGTATCAGAGGATGACGTTGTATCGGAGGAAGGGATGAAATACCGATATTTCAGTACCAACATATGAATTTTTCTTGTTTTAAATAAGAAGCCAAATGTTATCAACAAGCAAAATCCTAGTCAATATTTTGGTTAAATACACTGTCAAATTGATTCAATATCGTCAATTTCACCCACAACACATTGTTAGTAAATATCGATATTACTCCACCTCTATCGCATCCCTAATTCGAAGCAACCACGATCCTCAAAGGTACCTAAAGTACCACGTGTATTTCACAGCCGTTGAAATAACGCCAAGAGGCGATGAGAGAGAACTTCTGAAACGCTCGTGACTTTTGTCATTCAAATCAAAGTAAAATTTTTCATAACATACTACGAGACTGCAACTGTAGAGCACAAGAGGTTAACAATATAATGAAATAATTCATCTACTGTTTGAAAAATACATATGTTTAGTACTTCAACTCACTTTTGTACATTGTAATACTTATATTTTGAGAAGAAAAAAAAATAAATTGAAAAAAAAAGATGGTAAGTAATGAAACTTCAGTTTTACAATATAACGTTTTGAGTAACGTGTTATTTGGGTTGTGATTTTATTTATTTATTGACCTGTTTCAATTAACCTGTTGTGTGGGAGCATGGAACGTAATGGCCGCCTCATCCCCAACCCACAGGTGGCGGTGACGGCAGAGTAAAGTCTTAATTAGGAGACGCGTAGTGAAGATAACTTGAGGCGTGTAGTTTCAAAACCGGCTCAATCCAAATTTGAAAATTTTTCAGGAAACACAAAAAACGTTTTCCCGCCAAGCATACTATTTTAGCCGTTTTAATTTAATGTTGTTGTTAACATGAGAGGTCCTTGGGGTTTTTAGGTCAAGTCTCATTTCAAAAAAACCATCAGACTTTCCAAAATTCTAAATTCAAGTTTGGATTGAGCCGGTTTTGTTGCAATTCGACCAATTTTGACTAGATTTGTTCCCATAATACTGCAGTATTCTCTAAAATGTGACTGTTTGTGTGTCTTTGACTCTATTCTCATCAATATTTATTAGGAAAGAACCTTGGGTTGGAAAGAAATCCAACAGCATAATACGAGTATATACGAACCCTCGAAAGAAATTTTATTTCTACCTTTGAAAAAAGACCTATAGGTATTTATTGCAAAATTAGAATTCAGGTAACTCTTTCCAGTTGCCACCAAATGTTTTTTAAAGAAGAATCATGACCTTCGAAATTATTGCCGAAAAATTATCCATCAGACGAAAGCATTTTCAGACGCATCAATGTTTTCGCTTTCGCTCGAGCCTTCTGCAATGGGATTGTTCACGATGTTTTAGTAAAATTTCAGATCCGGTATTTCGTCCCAGTTGTCATCAAAATGTTCCTTCAACAGATTGTTCACACCCGTAATTTTCTCCGGATCTATGGGAACCCCAACGGGAACGATATTCGGGGCAATGATGTCACCAATCTTCTTGTGTTTTTTCGTGATTGTTTTGAAAGATCCGACGTCGTTGTTAAAACTCACTTCTCCTTTCACGTCGAGATCATCATGCAAATCGTTTAGCAGCAGAAAATTTGAAGTGCCACTGACCTGCCCCCCAGAACACTGACGCCAATGAAGCTGTGAAATCCCTCACTTTTCCGGCTAATGAAACAGTTGGTCCTTCCTCAGAAAACAACTCTGTGTAGTCCAAGGGCATTATTATCGTAGTCTTCTTATTTTTTCTCGTCTTCCTGAAACTCGATCAGAGAGCAAAAACGAGTGACCGACAACAGGAAAAGTAACGTTGACTTCTTAAATTTGTTTGGGTGCCATTGATTTCAGCCAAAATCCCAGCATAGGTACCTACCAATGAAAACTGAATTTTTCTTTAGGCCTCCATAGCTATCGCAGAACACGTTTAATTTTTTGACATGTGAAGGGATGCGGGCAAAATCGCAGCTTTACTGAGAATCTTGGATGAGCTGGTTTTGAAACTACACGCCTCACTTTATACAAGGTGGTTCCTAATAAACGTAGGTACCCCTTTTTATTTCAATATAAAGAGAGAAAGCAAAAAACACATCGAATTGACGTCCCCTTAATTTTTTACAAAGAATTCAACGATCACGCGCAAATGGAGTTTACGCATGTCAACTTTGTTTTTTCAGATGGGAACCCCCTTTTTTATTGCAGATTCGGATTCCACGTAAAATTTCATGAACTTTTTACTTAGACAACCTTTTTGTTTGGACGCGCCCAAAGTTGGACTAATTGCGTTTGTTCGTAATTTCGATAAGACGGAAAACCCCCCGTGTGGCACAATGTCATGAAATGTCATTATTTTTCGACACTGAATCACGTGGTGATACCAGTTGTTTTACTGGGCTTGATTAAACTGGGACTACAGACTGAAACATGGTCGTTTTTAAGAAAAATCACCTTACCCTGGCTCTTGATCAGTTTACTTATAGTTAGATGAGTTTTTAGGCAGGTGGGTAGGTATCTAAAGTATCTTGTTATTGTACGTGATTTATTTTTGTCGGGCTAAACTGATAAATCGCCAATATAATTTCAAACAATTTATTGTAGGTACCTACATACCTCCGGTTTGATGACAACGGTATTCGTAATAGAAAAGTAACCGATTCTAAGCACTGACCTTCAAGAAAGTATTTTGAATGGGAGACAACGGCAGTTCGTAGGATGGTTGACGACGAAGTGATGAAGAATCTTCCACCTCAAGGAGGTTGATGAATCCGACGAACAGCTGATGTCTGACAAATGAAGTACGTTGAGTACTCATCCTCAATGTTCAATGAAGTCCCAGAGATGATGATGACGACATGGATGGAAGGTTGTTTCCCGACAATTTTCCCTCGCCCTTTCGCAACCCGGGCTTGGGACCGGCTAAGGCGGGCTTAAAAATTGATTTTGGAAGACAGCGGTCGTCAATTTGTACGACTGCTGTGAAACATTTTTCTCAAGTTTTCTCTATTAAATAGAGAAAAATGTATTTTAATAAATTTTATTCTCTGTCTTGGTGCGCTTCTGACCACTACAACCGGTTTTCTTGTACTTCCTCCCGTTCAGAATCGAGAAAGTGATTTTTGCGTTATTTTTTTTCTTTTCATTAACTGCGTCAAAATCGTTCCGATTTTTATAAATTCCCGTTTCTCTCGTCGAATAAACTCCAAGTTTAATCAAAATGGTTCAGCGTCACGACGAAGAGGATCTTGGACGCCGGTTCTCACGCGTCGAGCAAGTTGAGACTTGAACGTCGACGTCGTGAAAAGTACGAGCGCGGAGACGATCCAGTCAAAAGGGTCCTCTTCGTCCCCGATCAGAATATCCAGGGTTGGATCGAAGGTGAACTGGCAGAGTCGCACTGTGCCCGTTGGAACATCGACTTCAAGCTCCCGCCGGCATCCCCGGCCACAAGTGGGATTGGGTGGCTCATACCGGGCCGCAGCAGCAAGTGTTGCCGCCGCCGCAACAACAGCAGCAGCCGCTGGTTCGGGCTCCGAAACCACGTGCTCCTTCGGCCGCCAAACGCCGCCGTGCGACGGTTCAAACTCCTCCATGGTTTTGCGATCTTCAGTCGAAGAGTCAACTTCACCTCAAACTCGTATCACTGATTTTATGGCAGCACGAAAAGTCACAAACGCGCCTGGAGGCGCTTTCGCCAAATTCAAGGCCTCCGCCACACAGAAAACCCTACTAGAACAGTCGTCTTCGGACGAGAATGTACCTACCAACTTTGAACGCGGAGCAGAATACTCCCCCCCCCCCCTCACCACCAACCATTTTTGGCACAACCCAACAATAGAAAAAAAAATACTTTGCTGTTTTGTTCATGTCCTCCTTGGTTGAAAAACCTTTGTCTCTTTGGAGGGTTGTAGGAGCCATCTTCAAAGCTGTAACATATAACGACAATCTGCTATAGGCTTGACCGTTGTCGGTATCACCAACTTCTAAATTCTAACATTCTAACTAACTAACTAACTAAAAAAAAAACAATTCTAAAAATAATTTAATAATACAGTTACTGACTTACGTAGGTATTGTTTCCTCGACCCAGTCCACAGAAAACCCTACTATACTACGTATCTAGTCCCTGTTTCTTTCCCAGTCTCTGTTTCTTTCTGAATCAACTAGTCGCAGTGTTGCCAGACCCGAACTACCAGAAGGCGGTGCCGCGAGCTCCAAAAGGCGGGATTTCGAAATAAAAGGCGTATTTTTGAAAAAAACTTTCTGAAAACCTGTTAAAATGTGCATAGCGGTGTGTCAAAATGTGTTTTTTATCAATGTCTGCCCTACGAAAGCGCAGAAGAGAGAACAAATTCCAAGTGGAACGTGTTGGGGACTTTTTCAGAAGGTTGGCTGACTTGCCTGCCGCACAGGCGCGAAAAGGAAATGAGTTTAAAGGTGAAAACATTTTTATGTAGGTATTTCAAATAAAAATAGTCAAGACCAAAATTTGATTTGATTTAATCAGGTTAGGAAGTCATGGGCCTAAGTTTTTGCGCAAGATTTGGTGTTTGGATGTTGCGCACTATACAATGAACTAAACTTATAACGTTTGAATAAAATCACACTTCAACATACCTTTCAAATGCATCGACCCTTTGACGCTCTTTAGATACAGACCAGCGTGCCAACGAAACAGCGAGAATCCTCCAGAATCCACTAGCTAGGGATGGGATATCGATATCCGATAGTATCGAAATATCGATATCTAGCGTCCGATATCCGATATTCTGATATCGATATCAGCACTGGCGATAATATCGATATATCGATATTCTGACAACCGATATCGGGTCGATATCACAAACTGTGATTCACTGTTATCTTTCACTGGCGAACCGCGAAGTTCTTCTTGTGGGCATCATTCCGTTTCCGTACTGTTGTTGGCTAAAAAGTATCCGCGTTTTTGTGTTGTGTTGAGCCCCTGTTGAAATTGAAACTTAAATTGACCATGAAGTCAGCCTCAACCTGAGTACCATCAGAGATGCTATTTTCAAGGGCCGGGAATATTCTCACCTCGGACCGGAACAGGCTGAAGGGGGAAACTCTCTCCAATTTACTTTTCCTGGAGAGCCTCGATGAACGCTTCTTTTTTTGAATCCCGAAATTTACCTGTAATTCTTTTATGATTTTGCCGTTCTTGTATTCTGTCCAATTTTCCTTTAGAAACATATTGAAATAAAAATTCCGTATTACATATTCATGTGTATAATTTAACTTTCCTATCAAGGCGGGAACAAAAAATAAATGAATAAATAAATAAAAATAAAGATCTGACTGAAAAATAATCAGAAGAATTTTTTTTTTTTTAGAAAGGAATTTTGAACCAACAGGCTGTAGGTAGGTATCAACACTAGATGTCACTACTTTGAACCACTTCGTATTTCCAAGTCCTTCGTATTTATTCTACCATGGAATCACCTACTTTGTCCACGGTAAATTATTGACCAGTTGGTATCTTAGGTAGGAACTGCAAGTGCAAAAATGTTCGGAGAAAAGGAAATAAAATTAAAATAAGTAGGTGAAATTAAAAAAAAAAACGAAGTAGGAGTTTTTATAACCGATATCGATATATATTGGTTGATATCGATATTATGAAGCCGATATCTACCTGGTATCGATACCACTCTTCCGATGTCAATATCGATACCGATATCGATATCGAGCCCTCGATATCCCATCCCTACCACTAGCAGAAAAAGTCACAGCCTTCCTACGTTCCGCGCACAGCCGCATTGCCAACTGATGGAAAATAACCTCATTTTTATAGTTTTTGGCGTATTTGAAGGCGATTTGTGTATATTTTGACGGAAAATCGCTAAAAGGCGGGAAAAATCGCGATCCGCCTTTTAAAAAGCGGAAGGCGGATTGGATGTCGAAAAGAGGGGAAGAAACGCGGGAACGCTGACTACTCGTCAGGTATTTTGTTTTCTCAGTACGGATAGCCGTACGGAGAGTAGGGATGGGTATCGATGTTTCAAAAACATCGATGTTTTACTCTTTGGTGTTTTTTCAACATCGATGTTTTTTTCTCAAAATGTCTTCTTTTTCTTTGGACGTTTAAATACAAATATATATACATTAAATATACCTGTATATATACAATAGTTATTCTTATTTTATGATATCTTTTGTTTTTAGAAGAAAAAACATCGATGTTTTGTTCATTGATACCCATTCCTAACGGGGAGGTTATAGAAGGTGTTGTTTCAATGTTGTAGTTTGGAGGATGATCGAAGTTGTGGAGGATGATCGAAGAGTGACTGGGTTGGGGATTACAGGTGTGCACTTGGTGGGTAGGGAATATTTTAGTTTGGCTTAGTGTAAGGTTCACTAAGAGGGTCTTTGTTATAAAATAGAGGTATAATATAATATATTATAATATAATATAATATTATTATATTGTGTGCGAAGGTGGTGGATGTCGTTTTTTTTATATTCATGGTATTAGGTTGTTGTAGGATATGGATATTTTCGTAAATTTGGCGAGTAAATGTCGAAGATTCTCTAGTTATGGAAGTGAAGTTTTGGAAATCAGGTTCATGGTTGTGTTGTGTTGTTCCTCTAAAGTTTTTCCTCTAAACTTAGAAGCTGTAGAAAAATCCTGCTAGGAAGCCGATGAATGAGCTCCGAAAAATGTCACATAAAAAATCTTGGCCAACAGTGATAAGAAACGTACAATAAAAGTGACTACCATGACAAGGATAACAACTTTGTTCGGTCCTGATTCACTCCAACTTGTTCATATGTATTTTCCTATTTGTGACCTTGAATTTTAATGGATTAAAAAAACAGATTAATATTTAAACACTAATTAATTACTGTCTGGAGGAAGGGAGGAGTGACAAGAATAAAAACAGGTGTGTCAACAGTTGTCGACATCTTTTGTTTTGTTGGCAGAGTTGTTCGTGGTCAACCAACAACCAACCACAGCGCAGTTGCGTACGCTCGTGTGTTCTGTTCCCATCTTCTATACAGTTCTTTTTTCTGTTTATTTCTACTTTTCTTCCACTCTCTTCATCGTAAGTAGTTCAACTTTGGCCATTAATTAGATTGACTCCCTCACAACACCAAAGTAATTCCTTGATTATGATTCTTTTCCAGTTGCTGAGTGAGCCCTTGTAAGGTTCACTTTTCTTATACCATCTGCTGCGTGTTCGTCATACGTTTTTGTCATCCGAATTTCGATATCGTCCCAGAGGGCGTGACCATTTATATGACTTTTCTTAGCAATAGAGGTGAGTAATTTCACCAAACATCTACGTGGTGTTGGATTTTTCATCGTTCCTACTTTAAGTTTTTCGCATTGCAATGTTCGTGAAGGTATAGAGTTTACACTCACAAGATGGCTACCATATTTAGCATGTTGCTCTATTATTAGGACAGGACTTCGAATTTCGCACACCTCCCACCGATCCATTCTGACTTAACAAATCGGTGTTCTGTTCGTTGCTTTATTAATTAATCCTACCTATGTTATCTCTAAACACGTAGGCAGTCTATTGAGAACGACGCGTAGTTCCTCTTTTAGCTTTCATCCTAGAAGTTACGCGTCTCGTATTCATCGAGAGTCGAGAGCTCACCTCTTTACATGAGTTGGCCCTAATAATTAAACCTACATTATTGAAATGTCAATAGTGAATCTTATTCAATCGCGGCGTATTATCAATAAATTACCTGTGTCTTATTTTCTGGTCATTTTGGCCTTGACGTGGTGCATCTGCAATATGTTTCATGAAAAGTGTAGATTGCAATGAACTACCAACGGAATGCTTACTTTAAAAGTGGAGTATATCGATGTAAGGCTCCGTCTATCCAATTTCGAATTAGGTACATTGCAATTTAATTGGTCACAATGTTACTGAACGATTAATGATCCACGTATCTTGATTGGTTACAACTAATCGCTAGGTAGATTACATGATTGGGCCCAATTACAAGGGTTAATCAAGCTTAATGTCAACGCTATTTTAATTCTCATGGTACAATGAAATTACCCCAACTCATACCTCTAAAGTTATGTGCATACGGCTCCTCAAGGGTAGCGATTAAAACACGATGTTGGCCTTTGAATTGATAAGTTCTCTAGACGTTTTCAGGGTTTATTTAAAAACTACTTTCTGTGGAAAGTGCAAATCCCTTCGTGAATTCAATCTGAAACTGGGGGTGTGCCTACCTTCGTTACCCAAAATTTGTACATATCGTTTCCCAAATTTCTTGAAGTAAAAAAAGTGAATTACGTAGCCATTAGTGGCTGAGACTTCACATCAACCTTCCTCTCTTGATGCTCAGATTCTGTTTCGAGGCTTCCTACTGCCTATATGTTGGTTGGGACAGATTCGCTACCTACTATTAGCCGGTACTTCTGTACCTTTGTCCAGAAACTCCTACCCACCGTCACTTAACTCCCTTTCTTGGTTCGACGTTATATTCCAGGTGAAATAAAATTCATATAATGGTATTCATTGAACTGGGATAAATTCCGTGTCCCTCAGAACGTGTCAACAAAGCAATCGAACATAGTCGCTAACAATCGCGTCCGATCGATGAGAACATTAAAGTTTGGTTTAATTGTCCGAATTGTATAATGTGAACTGGAATGTCTTAAATTATGATCGAATTCAGATATAATCGTGCACAATTCTGCAGCTGATCGGTGCATAGGTACTTCTGCAGAAATTGAATGTAGTTTCGGATAGTCTCCAATAAAATGAAACGAAAAACCCATCACGCTTTACGAGTTTGCTTCTAAAAATAGTCATTTCATACATGTAATAGTTGCATAGAAACAATAAAAGGGTGATTTATCCCAGTTCATAGCTGAATTTAAAAAAAGTTACCTACCTATACGTTGTATTCGTTTGTTATTCTATACCTTGTATCGCCAATCGAATTTATCTTTGGCGTTGCCTGAGCTCGCTTTTTGCCCCAATGCAGAGGCGATCTGGTGCTGACCTTGAACTACCGTTGCATAACCGGCGCCGGAATATTTTTTTTTTTTTGCTGGCCGCGAAATACTTTCCTTTCACAAAATGGATCCCCTCCAAGCTTTTGCTACTAGTAATCGATATTATCATTGGGCCAACTTGTTGTAGTAACATTGAATTCTATTGATTCAGCTCAGTAATTTATTTTTACTAGGTGAGAGTAGGTACATCGGAATATTATTCAGGTAAATAACCCTGATTCACATGGTCTTGAGTGAAGGACCTATAATTCAAAAAATCAAATACATAATGATAATAAATGAAATTTAAAAAAAATTCAGTCATGAGGCTATTAGACTGATTAAAATAACTTTTTTTAATGTAAAATGTGATGTTTGGAACATCTCATTCAAATATGGGCAATCTTAAACTTATTTGGTAATTATAGGTATGAAACTATTTGAGTATGAAACTATTAGGTTCCTTCGATCATGCCAGTGATGAATGTGAAGAATGAGCATTCTCAAGGTTATAAATGCGAGTTATTTGATAATACTTGGAAACAAAGAGTAGAACACTACCTTCCATACTAATTGATTGGGTTGGTTGATTAGGACATTTTTCTCCTTCTTGTTATCTGACTCTTAATTACCGGCCAATTATTGTGTACACAATGATTTTTAGCAAACTAACTAAAATGTGCGTGCTCTAACTAAATAGCTCTAACTAAAATGTGCCAATTTCCACCCACTAAGTAAAATTTACATTTAATGTAAACTGTCTTGGTGTAATCTTGGAGATTTTCCGTCTTGATACCATACTAAACCAAAATTATGTTATTTCGACACTAACAATTATTGTCGTTTTCGGCCTAAAACTTTCTGAAAATTCATTTTCGGCCAATGTTTTCCCAACTTCATACCATACAAAATTAAAACAGGAGTAGTTTTACGTAAAGTAAAATTTGGGGTGGAAGAGTTTAGTTCAAACATGCCAGAAGAGTATTGGATACGTAACAGATTTCGTCTTCATTTTGTGCCGATTAACACCTCAGTTTATGGATATTTCAACGCTGAACACGATGGTGATCTCAGAATATTTTATTCCGTTATCAGATTTGAGTAGATGAACCGTGTAGAACATCTCAAGTAACAACAACGTTTTTTCATCCTCAAATACTCCAGTTTGGGAACGGTATCAGATATTGCAATTCTGACTTCACCATCGTATTCAGCGTTGGTGTCACCCTTTAAAATTAGGTGTCACTTGTCAAATTGTTTCATTTTTGGAATTGATGGGAAATTTCCCTCCTGCAACCCAAAAAAATCCCCTTAGAGTGGCCCGATTCTGCCCATCCACGAACTTTCGGTTGCCAAGACAGTTTGTTTCGTGTGCAAATTTTAACTTAATCTCAATTCTATCGAGAGTTATCGTCCGGAATGACACTTACATAATAATATTATGTATGTGACAAGACACATCATATCATAATATGATAATATTATTATGATACATATGATTTTCGATGTCTTGTGGCAGTGAATTCAGGAGGTCTGGAAGGGATTTTGGTATAACATTGCTCGGATATTCGAATTTTTATCATTTTGGACCGAGAATAACTTCCTTTTCGTCGAAAATTTAATCAATTGAAATCTCATGTTGCTATATTTTATAATGGTTATTTGCTCATTTATAAGTTCGTAAACTCCGCAATCGCCCTGAACTAGCAATGACCGCTGAGTTGCAGTTTCTTACAACATCGATCTGTGCCAAACAGAGCGTTGTGTCCAGTAGACCTACTCCAGGTCAATGTAAGGTCCCGATCGGAATGATGATCTTTCTAGATTGGAATCGGAAGGTTTACGATACGAAAGTCGGAAGGATCGTACATCGTCGTGCTGTCTGGCTGGGTTATTCTCTGAGTGTAAGAATCGAGGTAGGATTGGTGCGTTCCAAACTCGATTCAAAAGAGCGACGAAACTCCGCTAAATAGTAGTTCGTCAGTGAGAGATCTTTACGGAATCAACGGGAGTGGGAAATATAATCTCTGATTTGAGGAAGACAGTCGGCATTCCTCGAGGCTAACTAACGCCGAGAAATCTAATTTTTTTTCCTCTTCATTTCCTGGCAAAATGACTAATGTGTTTTTCGTTAGTTTCTAACGTTTTATGGATTTCAGTATTATCAGATGCTTGGGAGTGGGACTAGAACTTTCCTTGTGACGACGCCCAATCCTCCACATTGACTAAATTGCCGGAGAGGGGCTCGTGCGTCATAGACATTCTGGGATGACTTCATTACCGACACCGTGAGGCCACTACTCTGTTACGAAGCTCTATGTTTCTCTGTTAGTAATTTTAATGATGCCAATTGTGGCGAGGGAAAATGTTGAACGAACAATTTCAGTCGGGGAGGGACAACTCTATTCAGTGTATAGTGGAGGGAATGTGCATTGTAGGGAATCTCCAGGTGTTGGAGGTTCCCAAACAATACTCAATACAGTATTGTTTTGTTACTGACGATGGTTTAATCACCGAAACCGGTCTATCAGTGTTTTCATATTTCAGTGGAAACCACAATGCGATGTTCACAATATCCTCGTATCTTGGTTTTCAGCAATTTTTTTATTTTGGAAATGCAGTTGTCATTCCAAAGTTTGCGTCATCCAAAAATACTCCAAAGCCATTTTCTATGCTATTCACTGTAGCCTCCTTAGGACTTACACTTCAAGTAGAATAGGACCAGGGTCAGCTGAGTGGCTCCTAAAGCTAACATAGATATTATCCATCATCAGATGTTTTTAACGGTAAGGGATTTAGTTGGAGTTTTAATCAAATAAGTTCCAAAATATTCGTGTACTTGTATTAATTTCCGGCTCAACCTAACCTGGTTCACGCATTTTTTATTGATTTTTTTCCCCCCAGAAAACCTCGTATTTCATCGACATGTGGTTCGAATTTTTGCGGAAAAAGAATTTTCTGCCCTCTAGATACCTAAATGATCATCTCGTTTAACGTCAAGTGGGCAGTATGTCTCTAATAACCTCATGTATTTTTATACCTGAATAATTTTCTAATGATCAGACATTGAACGATCGTTTTTTCCTCACCTCTCCAGACCCTCTCACTTTTAGATCTTTAGATCACTTTAGATCTTTAGTTAAAAAAATTTTATTATGATTTTTATTTCATTAGAAACGTTTGAAAAATCAGAATGTTTAGTTAATCAAGGTGGGAGCTACTCACAATGCGAGTAGTGATCCTAAAAAGTTCTTCTTCAACCTGGATGAACTCCTCATAGTATAAACGAATCAAACAAGTTCATTCTTCAATTACATCGTAGTGATTCGGGCAACTTCTCTGAAATATGAGAAACTATACCGTGTTGTTTTGTGATCTTGAGGTATTTCATTGTTTCCTGTCAGATACGTTTATGGTAACCCCTTTGGAGCAATGAGACTGGAGTGACGCTCGAGGGTCTAGTGATCTACATAGAAAGTCGACTGTGCGGTGGGGGTGGGGCGAAGTGTGCGATCAATACTTAACCCAGCTCCCCTCTCTTGTCGCAACACGCCCTAAGGCCTATTAAAATACGATTATTCGCCTACTGACTTGCCAGAGATTTTGTTTTTTAGTTAATTTCAAGGAGGAAACGACCATTGCGATCGTGGAGAAATATGGAAGAGTGGCCTCTGGACACACTCCTTAGTATGATAGAAAGCTCTGTTCGAATTGCATTCTAATTGCATGATTCCGAATTCACCGATTACCTATTACGAAATTTGCCTCCTGTATTAGAACTCCTCTGACTGGAGATTATTCTGTGGTCTCTCGAAAGATTTGAACACTTCGACTTCTTCTTGAATGACACAAAATTTCCATTTACTGATAAAACGTACGTTTGGAGTTGTTATTTCACCTTCTATTATGAAGTTGAAAGCGGAGGTTTCTGGCGCCTAACAACTTCCTTTACCGAGGGATGCGAGAGCTATTGTAGTCGAATTATCAAAGCGCCGTCAGAATATCCTGTCCAACTCCTCTCCGATGATATCGTCCTTGCCCGGAGGTCAAACCATTTTACATTGTTCAGGTAGAACAAAAGCGGGACATCGATTCATAAATTCTGC
Organism: Stenodema calcarata; assembly: GCA_963920205.1. Lineage (NCBI taxonomy): Eukaryota > Metazoa > Arthropoda > Insecta > Hemiptera > Miridae > Stenodema > Stenodema calcarata. The sequence goes on from OY986055.1 coordinate 26,205,134, forward strand.
AGACTATAAAACAATGATCATATAATGAGCCGTACGATGCCATACTTTCCAAAATCGAAAAAGTAATAGAAGTTCTTGACGTTTTTGAGAACCGCAACCTGTAAGAAAGAAATCTGCCTGGTTCTTGTTGGTTCAGAAATCCTAGTTTTGCATAAAATTGTGGTCTCTAAATAAGAAATGTTCGGAATCCACATTATGAACGGTCGTTGGTTGGTTGCATCTGGACCCTCCGAGGCTATTTCGAAAGAGGGAATGCAAAGAAAGATCGAAAACTCAGAATTTGCGTATTTCCCAATTTTGATTCAGTTTCTGGCGACACCTTTGAGGTGGAGCTTATCTAGTACTCTCATCTCTTTAGCCACCCCCGAATTGGAATGTTTTAAATCGAAAATTGAGGCCGCACTCCGGTGTACGTTCTATAAATATATATTCAATCCAAAAAACTCGAGATTGGCGTTGATTTTTATTTGGAGAAGTTCCAGAAGTGTTTTTTTAAACACACCGCTTCATTTTTCTTGTTCCCATCAGGCGGTAAGGCGAAGAAGTAGCAATATTGAGTAACTGTAATGAGGCGCACATTATTAAAATAAACGTTCAAGTACCTAACCCACGTAATGGTGTAGGGGTAATCCGTTTGCAGGCAGGTACTATGGAGATAATAGAAATATCTCTGATTCGTTCGATTCTCTTCTATCCTTCCAATTTCAACCCCACTCCTCATCCTGATAAGAATATAATATCATTACCACCACGCCAAAACACCCAAACTGCTCTTAGCGAATTTCCCAAGAAAAGTTAGGCATTGTTCGCGGTCCAAAATTTTTAAAACTCGAATTTCCAAAACATTTTCATACGGAAATCAGTTTCAGACCATCCTGAATTCATTGCGAGAAGACACCAAACGATAACTCTCGATAAAATTGAGATAAAAAGTTCAAATTTGCACAAAGATCTGTCTTGGCAATCGTTGATGGGCAGAATCGGGCCAATACAAGGGGGTTTTGGGGAGTTTTAGGGGGAGAAAATTACCCATAAAATCCCAAAATGAAACAGTCTAACAAGTGAAACCTCATTTTAGAGGGGGTTTTGACGCTGAATACGATGGTGAATTCAGAAATGCAATATCCTATTCCGTTCTCAAACTGGAGCACTTTGAAGATGAAGAAACGTGGTTGTTACTTGAGATATTCTTCACGGTTCATCTGCCCTAATCCGATAACGGCATGAGATACCGCAATTCTGCCTTCACCATCGTGTTCAGCGTTGAAACATCTATAAACTGAGGTGTTGATCGGCAAAAAATGGAGACAAAATGAGTTAAAAACCCAGTAAAATGGAGACTTTTTACGAAGAACCAGTTATTTCTTCGAACATGTGCTCTTACAGCCATGCTGCATGACTGGAGATTTGGTCATTTTCGTTTTAGTGCATCAACAGATACGCCAAAAAATGTCTATTTTTTTTAATCCACGGAAAATGACCAAAAAATGTCAAAAATAACAAAAAAAAATACATTGACCGGCTCTTACAGGTGTGATACTTGAACAAGTTCACAACTCAAATCCCAACGTACTTAGCTTTTTATTTTACAAATCTAACCCTCAATTCCGAAGAAAAATCGGATTACGATATTATTAGTTGGTCAAATCTCTTATCTATTGGCCAAATATTGTAAATACCACAAACCGCCTTTGAACCGTCAATGTCTGAGCAGTTACGTCATGTACGCCCTTGACTGTTCGCTCTACTGGAATTGAAGCAAATATTTTCTCAATGAATTGCATTACTGAAATTCACCTCTACTCTTCATAAGTACCGGTGGCTGTCGATCATCTGTTCCCTGTTACCTTCCCAACAATAACGCCAGAACGGCGAAGTTACCATATAACGTCAAAACTCCGATTAATGGAAAAATTTGTTTGATATTTGGGTTTAAAAAAAGACTGTTTCAAGGATCAGCCGAGGACCAATTTGAGATAGATGTTGGTTAGCTTCGCGGCGGACGTTTCTACAGAAAACGCCATACTTTTGGTACGTAAGTTGCATCAGTGACATATTTTAGCAAAAATGACTGGATTGAAGAGGTGTTTTGTGGTTCTCAATTTACTCTTATCTCTTCCACTTGCCTACTATTCAAGATTTTTATTTATACCCAAACGTACTCTGTCTCTCCGAGTTCTCAAATTATTTCTAATCGATGTGTGGCAGTCGAAATGGTACTTGGGCAGGGGACAGTCGAGTAAGATGACGAGGCTAATAATTACGGAATTCGCTATATCAACGATTTGGACGCTGGACTCTCACTGGCCCAAACTCGGCTTTAATACTTCATAATAATATCATAATAGTATTATATTATATATTATATTTTTAGGAGTATTTTCGCCTGAGATAACGTTGCCGAGTGTCTTAAATTTCTTGCCTGCGTTTGCCCCAAATCTCCCTACCCAACTCATCACCTCTTTTCACTCATAAGTCCTTACCCTCTACCTTCTTATGATGTTCTTATGATTCGGTTCTGAATGATACTATGTATGCGGATTTGGGTTCCTTGATGGCCCTGTGCGGATTTAATCAAAATTCAACTGACACATTTACGCATGACCGAACGTCGAACCCTTCCCTGATCGCACATCTTAGCTGTCTTAGTGCATATGCATCCTTGGATGAGCCTGGTATGTGCTTATGTTACCAGAGTGTCTGCAGATACTTGAATTGTACTTGGATCAAGTACTGTAGTTGACCATTTTCTGAAATTCCAATTTTTAAAATTTTTGAGTACTTCTTTGAATATTGATATTTTGCACCCTCTACAAAGAAGGAAAAAAGAGATCTCGATTGCGACAAGAGAATAATATTATGCTAAGATAACGGCGTGGCGATCGTGGTTGTCTATATTTATACTTGTACCTCGCTCTCGATATGAGTAAATTCGAATATTCAGAATGTATAAAGCAATTACCCTCATTAGAAAGTGGAAAGAAAGTAAATTTAATAATTGTTCGAAAGAACTCGTGCTCTTTGTAAAATCATTGTAACCTTTTACCAATAATCTCAGATAATTTTATATATTTTATTATTTTCAGTTACATAACATACCTAAAATATACATTTGGTTATGCAGTACTTTTTTGGACTAAATTAAGACTATTACTATGAAATAGTTCATCTCTCTCTCATCCCTTGTAGTTCATAATTTTTTTAACTTGTTGAATTATGTATACATATTATGCAAAACAGAAAAATGTTCAAGTACAAGTTTGATTGTTTCTGCCAATGTAGTTGAAAGTACTTGACAGCCACGATACATTTTTTTGGGTACCCTGGTTAGAAGACCTTTTACTAGTGAAAAATCGATGTATTTGAAATGAATTGTTTTCCAATGCCTTAACCTTTTCCCGCACCCTGTGATATTTTTTCAAAATTCGTATATGTACTTAGATTGAAAGGTGGTAAATTGAATATTGCGTGCGACCGTTTCAGTTATAAAAGAATCTCAAGTCATCAAGGGCCGTAAAGGTATAAATCAAAAGATGGAATCTATAAATTTGCTACGGTCAAATTGACTCAACTCATCATTTGCTTATAATTGTTTGTGTTAGCGATCCGTTCGATCAGCCAAATACTTGGGTTACTTGGTTTGGTTGGCCTCAAGAAATCGATGTGAATGAAAAACGTTTCATTCAACGAGGAAGTATCTTTTCGTTATTCCTCCCCTTCCTTTTTTATTGTTCAAATGATGAATACTGTTCTCGTTATTTGATCGTTCATCATTTGAAACTTTATTGTTTCTCGTTTCGCTCGACTTCCCCCAACAGTATCTACCCTAGAAAAACTCGTCTTCTTTCGTTGGAAATATTCCATTCATTATTTGACCGATTTTAGTGGTTCATGTTGGTCCGCTGTGCAACCTCCATTTTGAATGTTCAGTCTTCGGATGACTCATTTTCTAGACGAGGTGATGAATTATTTATTTTGGAATAAATTATACATGTGAATTTATAATTTAGGTTTCACTTCGTGCCGAAATTATTTGGTTCATTATGCTCCTAACGTGAATTGTGAATATTTCCGCGTTATATTGTCATTTTTTCGATGTTCATAAGATCTTGAATAGGTTGCCAGACGGCATCATTTTTAATTATGATGTGATACTTATACCGGGTGTCTCAATTCTCCAAGTTCTCAATGATCATGTTCATTATTTAAGACCAAACCGATCGATTGAGTTATTATCCCCAGAATAGCTTTTATCGTACCAGTATTTTTTTTAGTTCATTTGGGTTAACATGAAGGACTCAGACTCGATAGAACGTCCCCTTTCCAGACTTGGGTTTCTTACCGCATTTTTCCACGCCGTTGACCCACCTTTGGCGAACAAGTAGGTTTCAGGGATGATGACTTTCTCCTGGCAAAAGACTCTTATTCCTCCTTTATGACCCGTCAATTTTATATAATTGTCTTATCTCTGGGGTAATGTCTGCCTTCTTATCGAATCGCCCCTCGAGGTATTACGCAAAAGGCACCTCCGCTCGACGACGACCTCTCAGAGCCAGCGATTTGTGTGAAAAACTGCAGATAACCCTGAGCCCACCTGTTTATCTTCAACTTTCACTATGCCGATACTGACGAGTAAGTTATCGATTTCGCGGCTCAAATTCCCATGGTACTTCGCTTGAGGTTTTCGGAAGTTTTCCGTCAATGTGTGCCTTTGTTAAACTCACCTACAATCACCAAAGCTGTGAATAATATAATCACCTTTTACCTACGTTAGCTCGAGTTCGGATCGTATTTTGAATTGAATATGTCGATTGATTTTTTGTTGAACGACTCGAGCTTCACACCAATGCGGGACATTGGAAGTGCAATGCTCCCGAATCGATAAAGGATGGCGCCAGATGAGATGGTTCCATCCAACCTCTCGGTATCCATCTCTTCTACCTCGTTTAACGCGGTTCTCTACTCACTGGCGCAGTCTTATTTATTGAAAGTTACGAAATTATTTGGTGAAACTGTTTTGGTTGCTGTCTGGCTGTGCAGAATCAATTAAGAAATCGTTCTTCGAAAACCAGTTCACCTGCTTTTGATGATTTTTGGTGTCCTGGAACCGGAAATGACCTCTATTTTTCTCCATCACCCTCCATTTTTCGCAATATGACTTCAACTAATATAGTTACATGTAGGTATTGTAGGATTTTTGGGTTTCAGGGAAAGCATGGGGGAATCATAGAAAATTATACAGGAATTAAAACAATTCAATTCAAAGGCTCATGATGTCTTGCTCTCTTTGAGGAGAAGAAGGGACAGGTTGAACTGTAACAGTTCGTGAACAGCATCGTTTCTCTGCGAAGGGCCCTGCAGTGATCTTCCATTAGATCCAGGAATCATTCCTCCAGGGGTCGTTTGTCTCTATTTATACGATCTAGAGAAGCTCAAAATTATTGCAATTATTGGAGTCCAAAACCTTTCAGCTGGACGTATGTTTCATTAAAGTCAGATGTTGTCGTCATTTATTAAGTTTGTTCTATTGTACAACATGAAGGGTTGTCGCAGGAAATACAAACAAATTCTTCTCCTGAGATGAAGGTAACAAAGTCTTAATGATGAATTCAGTATCACACTTGACCACCGGCAAACTCGTTAAATAGCGACAAATCCATGGTCTCTTCTTGTTAACGGTCTGAAATGGGTTTGCTCTTGTTGGCAAAATACCCGCACCGAGACCAGTTCCCCTTGTCAAGGTTAAGCATTCTTGAAACAGGGGGGCGATTAATTCCCTAAGGCGGTGCCCCGCACTTTCGTCAGAGACTCTTATTTTCGTCGAAGTGGACGTTTCTCAACTTCTCGCCTTAAAACAAGTGTGAAGATTGCTGAAGGCTACGAAAACCTTCATGGCATGGTCTCGTGAACCAATAGTGTGAAACGCAGTTGTTCCGAGTTGGATTGTTGAAAGGAGGCTATTGGAGTTGGCGGTATTACATTGTCACAGTATGATTGTCACTATGATCTTCGTAATCGTTTTTTGGAATCTTTGCTTTACAACTTGGACGTATCTAGACACATTCTCATTCACGTTGCCGCAGCCCCTGTTCAGCAGTGGGTGACGAGGCGTTCAAAACTGTGTTACTAATTTATTACGTTCATTTGATTCGTTCCTTCTGTGCAATGAAACACACTTCTACATATTGAATTGAGTGAATACTATATAGTTTGCCTATTTTTCTGTTATTGTTTTAACCCTTTCTTGAGTTGAAATACGAGTAATATTGAGATGGAAAAAGTAGAGTAACTGGGCACCTGGATCAACAGCAATGGTGAAACCAGAAAGGAAATGATGAGCAGATTGAAATTGTGAGATGTAGTTTCTTTAAAGTGTGGAAACGTTTTTAAAATCGTGACAATTCTATACTTTAGTACAGTATGGAGGCTTTGACTGTCAAGAAAGGAGCTACTCATAAGATCCAAGCATTTGAAATGAGTTGATATCGTAGAATGCCGAAAATTCCTTGGACTGAAGAAGTATTGAGAAGAATGGGGAAAACGCTGAAATTGAAACAATGAAGTCCAACAAGATGCAATACTTTAGATATATTATCAAGTACAAGATCTTACAGCTTATTCTGGAAGGGAAAATAGCAGGAAAGAGGATGTCAAAGAGCGAGAAGGACCAGTTGGATGGACAATCTCAAAGAATGGGGCGACTGCAATTCGGAGGAACTGGTCAGAGCTGCGAGGGACGGAGACAAACTGGCCACGATGATTTTCAACCCCCAATTGGAGAGGAATACTAAGTTGATAACGCTGGATTATGGAGGAATTGAAGAAGGTTCATAGTCGTTACTAGATCGGTGACGATTAGTTTGGTTGTATTAGGAAATATTTTTCGATAGCAGGATTATCTAATGCAATTCTTCACCTTTCTTCGAACCGCCCTACAACCTGTTTCGCCTTTGGATTGGCAAGGAGATGATGTGATTTTCCACAACGCGTTCATTGTCAAACGCTTCATTTTCAGCTTTTGATGCGTTCTGCACAAGCTGTTGGCGAACGCTCGGAGCAGCGGATTCCTCTGGTGGACGCCCTGTACTAATGCAACAGCATATGCAACCATAGCCAATCACGGGTCGCGGGTGGGAAACAAAGAGCCCTCAGTGCACTGCGAACGGAGGAACCGTTTCGCAGAGGAGGGGACAAGGACTTTCACCCCGTTTAGTAATCCAGAGCTGTCCGGGTCCCTGCCCTCCATTCCGCAGGCTACGTGAAATGGAACGGAGCTAAACGCTTGGGGCGTCTGAGTACGGACAGAATTACTACCCGGATCCTCTAATGAAGGGTGGTGATGATTGTGTTCGCACTATTCCATCGCTAAGACCCAAGTGACCTATTGGGTCTTGAACTTTGACAATTGTCCTTAATGCACCAAATCGCCTTATCTGTTAGTCATGACTGGTCGTATTATGTCTGTATGGGTCATTCTCCCAGTTCATGCGAATTTCAAGGTTCTGATTTCACTGCCAAAGTTTGAAAAAGAGTGGAGTGTTTGTTTAGACTTTTTTTTTCTCGTCTGTTACTTTTGATAGACTCCTCATATATGATCGATTACCAAACCATATCCCACCACTTATTACTACCTATTTATACTCGATCGATGACTTGTGGAACTATCAAAGCTGAATATTGTAGGAACTCCTTAGCTCTCCCATCAAGGTCAAAACGCCGCGATCGACCATTGGCGGCGACGTTCTATTAGTATCAACGCCAAGCTTTTACCTCTATCTTATCATTTTTCTATTTTATCGCATTTGTCCTCATCAATGTTTCGCAATTTTATGAAAGTCCGAATTTTTATAACAAAGGTTCTTTTCCTCCTTAAATCCAATCCAGATTCGTCTATTAATACTAGTTTCCTTCCCAGCTAGTCCGACTGATGCCTTCCTTGGAGTCACCTTTACATTCACCTCAAGTCTCTCGTACAATTTCTGTCGCTCCAGCGAATCTATAAAACCCTTACGTTGATGTTTTGATATATGTGTAGTAAAACGTCCAATGTTCATTTACACTGCCATCCTAAGCAAACAGGGCGTATCTCAATCTCAATATTCATACAAGTTGGTTTTTCTTTTTCACTACCATCATTTACAAAATTTCAACAAACCTAACTTTAAATGGAATTTCAATTTATAATAACTATCAATTCATATTATTCTGGAAAATGTTTTTCATAGAAAAAAGTAATAAATTATTATTTAAATAAGTATGAGCATTTATCAGGTGAATCAACTAAACTCAAATTGATCAAATTATATAATATACCTTCTAAGAAAAGTAGCAGGGTTTGAATCATGAGTTTTGGGATTTATGGGTTAATACAGATAATTTAACTACATATTTAGATCCAGAAAGGTATTTTTATAAAATAATCAAGTAGGTAGTTGTGCTTGACTCATAATCTTCAAGTTGAAAGGTATCCCTAATGTTCCAGTAAATTGGCTCCCGACCATTTTGATTACTTGCAGTTTGAATATTGCATATAAATATTTGAAGTGGGAGGAAAACCTGTGAACATCTTTAGATCCGCCTTTCAATACCTTGTTGTTTCCTAAGCAAGAAGGGCGTATCTCACTTTTTTCGGTCAATTTTCTGAATGTTCTTTCGAAAGCACATGGGCATTTGGGGAGCAAGTATACATACCGTTTAATACCTCCACATTGAAAAAAAGGCTATTAACTGAGTGCGAAAGGTGAATAACTAAAAATGCTTCTACCCAAAATGTCAATTATTTGAGATAAGTTTTTTTTACCTAGGACGGTGATTGATAAATTGTAATTTTTTATTCATCCACCAGGGAAAGGTTAGGGCCTAGTGGCCTGGCCCTCTCTTCCACCATCCCTGGACCCAATAATTACAAATACAATAATATCCTCTTACAATCGTTTTGAAATATAAATAAGAAATAAACAAACATAAATTCAGTATTCTTATAAAAACTTCTATTCTAATTAAGTATTCTTCTAATCCTAAACGTTTTGGTTTGCTGTTCTAGTTTGAAATAGTCATAGGATTCATTGTAGATCTTCGTACTCTGTACAACAAAACTCCTTTCAAGAAGAGAGAGAGACAGAATCAAGTTTATTCAATCGCCTTGCGTACATAATAAAAAAAAGAAAAGCTGATTCTGAATAATGATTTTAGCTCGTCGGTAGGGAGAGCCTACTTGCATTGTCCAGTTTGGTCTAATTCGGAAATATTCATTCAAATCTTATCGCACTTTTGGTTCTGAGTTGAGCTAAGCCATTCAAGTGCAAAACCCGCGAAGCAAGTCACAAGAGTATCCCGCAGTTACAACATCGCGTAATAACTTTGTGACGCAACTCGGGATAGTGGCGAGGGTCGGTCTAAAGATGCCAACCTGAGTAAAATCGCTTCTTGCATTGTAGAATTGCGATTGGGTTGCGCGATAGTTCTTACGGCTGCGCTTTTTGCATTGCCGGCGGCCGATTTAGTGGAATTCCGTGCTTTGAAGTTGACAAGGTTGTCATCAGATATCAAAAGTGTATTGCATCGAATAATTCCTGCGAAGGAAGTTGTCGGCGTTGCTATCGGCGGAGAGGCAGGATGAGATAAGTCATGAAACGGACGGTGGGAAAGGTCGGAATTCGAGTTCTCGGTGATGAAAACATTCAAACGCGCATTCCAATCACGTAGGAGAGATAGTGTCATCTGATGAGCTCATGCTCCGAGGGAGATTGAAATGAGAACGTGGGCTAGACCTGTGTAAACCGAGTTATTCCATCAACATAAAATAACTCCGTTTGGCACATTTGAAAACATCCTTCAGACAGTGTCTTTAGTTGTAGTTCTACTTATTATTCTCTCACCTCTGTGGAGAGTTTAACTGACTTTAGGACTGTAAGTACAGTGTGAATATCATTACCTTGACCATTGCTTTGTATTTTCTTTAAATGAGGGAATATTGCTGTTGTAGGATTCACTATTTCGAGCTTCACAGGGAACCTCTTGAAGGGGCAAAAATCTGCATCAACAACTTTTCTTCACTCACAAGATTTAGGATCATGGCAGGATCATGTTTTTAAAAGTTAATCTGGTAATTCAATATCTCAATACTGGTAGACCAATCCAGACTTATCCGATGTATGCCCGCGAGAAATTGAGGCCACAACACCGCATTACGGTCTATTACCGAACATTTTACTAGCCCTCGAGAATGTTGGCTTACGTCCATCATCTCTTCAATACCGCGGCACGGAGGAGGAAGTAACGTGAAATTCCATCAGCTAGTAGATTCTTTTAATAACGTTGGTATCAGTGGAGTTGTGCCAAAGAGGTCTTCCCCAATATCAATTTGTGATTGATTGTTTCTGTTCCTTAGTGAAAAAATGTAATTGAAGTGAATAAATCTTAAGGTTTGATTTTAACGGAGAAAAGCGCTGTAAAGGCCGGTTTACATGCTACGTCTTATTGTAAGTTTTGTGGGACATGACAAATCCTATTTAATAAAACGTGGCGTGTAGACAGTCGAATCGAACTGAAATCCTAAGTCAGATTGAAGAACTGATAGGACTTTTGTCGTGCAGGTGTCTTCCTTCAGTATGTATGGTGTTACCATCTCGAGCAATTAACAATAGGCTGAGGTGTCCATTCTCAAATAATTACGCCAGTCATCAGGTTGGCCCCTCAGTTCTTTCAGTAACGAGACGTGGAAAAACTGGCTTCCCTTGACCGTCTTGTCTTTTCCCTCATCATCACTTTTCCTCTCAGTAGTTGTTTCGTTATAATTGATGAAAAGCAGCCTGTTTCCTCCATAATCAAAAAAATAATGTCTCTCAAAAAGATTCGCTAAACAAACTTCACACTTCACAACTCAAGAGTTTAGATTGGAACTGAGGTAGAAAGCGGAAGGGAGAACACGTAGTGTGTATACTCTGGACTAAACGTACGGTTTGTATGCCCGACAAAACGTACAATAAGACGTAGCGTGTAAACCGGTCTTACGGTTTGCATGGGTCACAGAGAACAAAACATGGCAGTTCTGCTCCTTGTATCGTAAATTATTTCCTCCGATACCTTCTGCAGGTACCTCAACTTTCGAAGGTTCCATTTGAAATGTCTATGGGATTTTTGTGTGGTGTTCCTAACAAGTGTCGATATGAGAAGGGAGAGCCATCCACGCAAAATAGGGAAATGTTCTGCAACTTGTCACGGTTATGAGCGCATTGCTTGCCTTGAACCGTGGAATCGGGAGTGTGGCGAGGTTTGAATACGTCCTCCGCTTTAAAACGGGTTATTGAGGGCTCACTCTCTCTATAAATGTATACCGATTCCTCGATGGTTCCACTCATTAGAGGCGATAGTTCTGGCCAACTTGAGACCCTCTATAAATCCGACCGCTAGGAGACGAGGCTTGGGGTGGAAGTGGAGATGGAAGTCTGAGATTCTACTACTAACTTCAGCGTAGTTGAAGTGGCCTTGGTCTATGAGTGGGTGTGGGGAGACGTTGCTGTTTTGGATACGTGCATCAGCCGTTTGGAAATCTTCCGCCGTGTCTTGTCTGTTGGTTTCCTTGATCAGAAGGCATAAGCTTGACAGCGACTTTTCGACGAGTTCATAGGCCAAACAACTAGATGGTGTGGTCGACGGGCTGAGAATTTGTTGCAGTAACTGACCTTGTGGGCGAGAGGAGAGCAAAGCTTTGGGTAGGTGGGAGCGGGACGGATCGATGGGCTTGGGACCCTCGCAAGCTTCATTGATTCGCCAGGGCACAGGGCGGCGTGGCCGCGGGTGCGCAAGGGGCCGTTCCCCCATACCCTCCCGTCAACACAATCAATCCCAGTTCTGTTCTAAACGTGGGGGAGGCGATCGTCGCACCGTCCACGGAAAAAATCAGTATTCCCTAAGACCCCTTTTGGAGAAAAAAACAGTGATCTTTTTATCGTTTTTATTTCGGGTTGGTTTCACCCTTGTTGTTTGACTGTGTGTCTCCAAATCGGCTCTAAACTGTTCCTCACCGACCAACGGGACTTCCGTCCCGTCACCGCTATTACAAACCTTATCCAGAAACATATGGTGCTTCCCAGCACAGGTAAGCCTTAACAATTGAATCAATCATGTAAAACACCATGTCCTACTACGCGTTTTCGTGAATCCACTCGAATTTTCTATGTGGATACGGCTAATAATATTATGTATGTAATGCAATACATATTAGCCGTATCCAGATTTGGCCAGTGGGTTGTTCTAATCGTTGGAAATCTACTAAACTCAGAAGCCTAATCAACCACCAGTCCATTATTTGAATGTCTCTGTACAAGCCATTCAATGCTGCCTACAGTAACTGTCATTGTATTGTTTCTTCATAATAACACAAGGATTTTCTGAATCTTCTCAACGTTATGGATTGATTGTACCTTCTTCAGTTGCTCGAAGGGAGTACCTTCTGTAGGGTTGGATTTCTACGAACTATAAAATATCAGACTTCCATATTGCTGCACATATTTGCTTTATAATTTGGTTTGAATTTATGATTTATAGCGAATATTACGAGTATTAGCCATATTTTGATTCTAGAATTGGCTATATAACATGTGAGAGAATCACTAAAACCCACACAGTTGGTATCGTCCAGTTAATTTAGACGTGAATAAGGGTTTGTTCTTGGTCTGGTCATTACTCATTTTTATATGTTGTCGGAACCCAAATGAATAGTGAGAAACCCGAAAAGCAGCGACCAAAGACCTGTGCGACCGGAGTTATAGTCAACAAACCACTAAAATTTTCCTCAATCTCTCAATTAAGAAGGGCATGATCACTCTCGAACTAGACTAAATTTGCTTCAAATTGAGACCAGAGCGAGCTCAGAACGACCTTCAGCTCTTCAAAAAAGGCAAATTTTCCAAAAAGGAAAAACTGCCAAAATGGTCACTCCAACGCCAAATGTCATATGGAAAGCAGTGGTACTAAAATTTACTGTAATTACATTTACGTAATGTAATTAGCTTCAACTTGAGACCACACGGGTATCTGTAGGCCCAGCGGTTCTTTAAAAAATGGCAGATGACCAAAAACCGTCTTAATATCATGTGGGTTTTGGTGGGAAATGCTCATTAAATGTTCTCTCGACTTTTTTTTTTTCTCTTTAGGAAATAGGTCTTATAATAATGAAAATTATAAGGTATACATAAATTATTATATACATGCACGTTCGTGGGTTTTAACATTTTTTTAAATAACAGTGAAGGCTATTTGCTTCACGATTCATTACCTACGGACAGGATTTCCCAGTTGATTATTAGTTCAACGATCTCTTGTCGATTCCCAGCACAACTGTTCAATTTCCGTTTCGGAAAACAATCCAAATCATTTTTCTGGAAGAAATTCTTCGTTATTTCTTTTTTTTTTCGACACGAAGTTTATAGTCCTTCAAATTCTAAATCAAATGTCAAATTTTACATCCGAGCTCAGTAATGTCATTGTGTTTTCGGAATCATATCAAAACCATAAACTCATGTTTTTGGGTAGGAAAGGAAGGCGTTTCAAGTGGGTTGTAACATAAACTTTTACATGGGCCAAGGGTGGACTGGGAGGCGCAAGTCAAATTCGATGTTTTTTGTTGAGTATTTTTATATAATCCCATGAAATATGTGTTTGTCTGGTGTTGCGTATGGGAATTGATTCACGCATGCAAGTCCACAATTTATGATCAAAGGTAATCAATCATTTATTACAATAATCAACATTGAGTTCTCCAGTTGAACTATTTAATCGAGGACCTAAAAATGTATTCTACTTGGTTCGAGTGAATTATAGTTTGACATTCAACTTCTGAATGACCTCATCTTTTTCGTTGCACCAATTGATTCTGTGAGTTACTTGGTCTCTCTAAACCTAAGGACTAATACCACCAAATCGGATTTTTAAATGAATAAGTACTTTGTAGAAATTGCTGATATATCGACTGGGTGAACGAGCCTTTCAACTGAATACCCAATTGATTCAACATTCTCTTCTCATATACAGAATGTTTAAATGGTATCTGTCATTATTCATGTTTCCTGAAGGTGGAATTGAAACTTGTTTAGTTGAGTCGTTTACTGCCATTACTCCTAAGCGGTGGAAGTTTTATCCATCAATGGAAATTATTCTTAGCGATCAAGTTTTATTGATTAGTCGATCTCTGTTGGCGGTTTAATTAGTGAAAGTTTGTCATTCAGAGTTTCATCGATAATACCATATTATGGTTTCGTCTACGTCACCAAGGTGTGGTAATTGAAATTTACGATGATTCGCGTTGAATTCAGTTATTTTACTAGTTGGCAAGAAAAAAAAAACGTTTAGATTGTAGTAATCGCTCATTAGTCTGCACTCTTGGAATACGCGTTCACTTTCCAAAAATGACGATTTTCATTATAAGACTGATTGATCCTCATAATCTGAATTGGTGGCCATCTTGCTACAGTGCATTCCAATAGGTACTTGTTTTTGTATCGAACGGAAGTTTTTCATTTGTTGTTCAATTTTGTGTACCTACGTTCATTAATTTGTGATTATTGTCTTTTTTCCGCAGAAACATCATCATTATCGAGAAGGCCCAGGAGTTTACACAGGGGAGTAGAGCCAACAGCTGGCCTTGTCTCTAGGTGTATGATTTCATCGAAGCTACAGTGGCCTGTCAGTTATAGGTAAGCCAGTGACAGCTATTGATTTCTCGCTAATACAACTAGCGATCTGACCATACAGTGGATTCTAATCCAAATTTAAATACATTTACGTCAAACCAGCGGGTCAGCCATAAAATTTTATTTCTTCGATTTTGGTTGTATTAGTTGGGGGAAGGGTTCACCCACTCTCGTTGCCGGGATTCTTTTCTTGTGGCAAACTAAACCCCCTGAAAAACGCCTTCGGAACTGTGCTTTTTGTATTGATCGGGTTCAGCCCACGCGGGTGGCGGTCCTTTCCAGTCCTCCACGCCTGAGCCGTTCCTTTGTGATGAACACAACCAGTGACAGTGAATAAAAATTCCGCGCTTTTAAAACTTGACTTCCCCAAACTGTTAGTCATTATTAGTTTGCCGCTGCATTCTTTGAAACAAACCTTTAAATTTCTCCATTGTAGGGGTAAAAAATCGGATCCTGATCAATGTTGATTCTTTCGGTTTTAGCATCAGTATGATGAGTTTTCTTTTTCAGCATAATTTTATTGCAGTTCGTAAGTAGAAAACAAAAACTCAAGAGCTCTTTTCGGTCAAAATTAAAACGAAGATAAGTCGTATGGCAACAGTTTTTGGCAATCTGTTGATCTCAAAGACCATCACTATTAGTGATTGTGTGGAGTAGAGGTACTGCGGAAGGTTTCCACCGAGCGGTCAATGATTTTTTTTAGGGAAATAAAGAGTTACATCTCTAAAGGGAAATAAAACAATCCTTTGCAAATACTTGAACGTCCATCCAGGAGAACGAATAATACTAAGTATAATACCAAGTCGAATAATACCAAGTCTTGGCCCCAATCCAGAAAACCAATAATGACAACAAATTTGAATTGCTGACACCCTCATCCATCAGTGAATAGTAGTGATGAATACAGCGGCTATTATTGTCAATGGCTTCAAAATACAGCTATGCTTAATGAACCTTTAGTACCTACTCGTAAATGCAGGCGGTTCTAGGTTTTTTGTGTTTTGTTCATAGGTAAAACGCTGGTATGCCAGGAAGTATATCCGAACATACACATCACTTCTCGATGCGACTTATTACATTAGGACAATACTGATCCTCGTTAGAGCGACGCTGACAGGATAGTGTGACACAAAGCTTACGCTTAAAATAGGAAAACACCTTTGTAGATGTTGACGACCAAATTGTTGTCAACTATGTGACATTGACTGGGAAACAGATGTTTCACGAGTATTATTTTCTCCTTTTGTTGCAGGACATCAAAATTTTCAAGTAATCGGCACAGGAAATCTCAGCCTTTCAGAGAAACGTGACTGGCCCAACCTGATAGCTTAAACATTGAGAACTGTAGTTACGTAGGCACCTCCATTTTCCCCCCTTGCGACCTCCAGTATATTCGACAACATGGGCACCCTCAACGTGAACCGCCAGGTCTCCGATGCCTTCTACCGCTACAAAATGCCAAGGCTCCACGCCAAAGTTGAGGGCAAAGGTAACGGAATCAAAACCGTTATCGTCAATATGGTTGACGTGGCCAAATCCCTTGGACGCCCTGCAACTTGTAAGTACTTCTTGAAAAGTAACTACGGAAATGATCTAAACTCTGGAAAATCATTGTGTCCAGAATTGTGAATATTCCTCGTGTTTTGGGTTACAGATCCAACCAAATACTTTGGTTGCGAACTCGGTGCACAAACTCTGGCTGACTTCAAGAACGACCGCTTCATTGTGAATGGATCCCACGAGGCTACTAGACTCCAGGATTTGCTTGATGGCTTCATCCGTAAATTCGTACTCTGCCCAGAGTGTGACAACCCTGAAACTGATTTGATTGTCAATTCCAAGAAGGAGACGATCAGCCAGGGTTGCAAAGCCTGCGGCTTCCATGGTCTTCTACCGTTCAATCACAAACTCAACACTTACATCCTCAAGAATCCTCCTAGTGAGTTAAGAATTTCTTTTCTTCGTTTATACTTTAGGATCCTTTCGAGTTATATCGCAAACTTTTCATTTCGTCGTTTCATTCCAGACTTGAACCCTGGAACCCAAGGGGCTTCATTGACCGAAGGAAAGCGCTCCAGGCGTAAGGGCAAGCAGAATGGGGACGCCACCACTAATGGAGACCGCTCAGGGTCTCCCAAATCAGAAGAAGAACCTGAAATCATTGTGGCACCCAACAAGAAGTCATCTAAGAAGGTATTTTGAATATTCGTGTACTTCAAATTTACGGTCATTGATCAAGTAGGAAGTAGACAGTGAAATTGTGTATCTTCAATTGTTCAGGACGACGATGATGATGAAGTCGACTGGGCGGTAGATACATCCGAGGAGGCCGTCCGCGCCCGTTTGCAGGACCTCACCGACGGAGCTAAGCATCTCACCCTCACTGACGACTTGGAGAAAACCGAAAAAGAGCGGATGGATATTTTCTACAGTTTCGTGAAGCATCGCAAGGACACCGGCGATTTGGCCAACCTTACAACTGCCAAGGAGATACTGTCTGAGGCCGAGCGTTTGGAGATCAAGAGCAAGGCGCCTTTAGTTCTGGCTGAGTTGCTGTTTGACGACAAAATCCACGTTCAGGTTGGTTTACTGGTGTCAAGTTAGGTTATCAGTTAGTATTTGCGTGCGAAGATTCACAGTTAGTGGAAATGTGAACTTGACTCATCTCATTCTTGATCCAACCAGAAGCATTCTGCAACAACATTTCTCCTGTGATTCTAATCCACATAATTATGAGCTCTTTGAAGCCCTTCATCATCAACGGTGCATACAATTTTACACTGTTGATATCCAATTCGTTATTGACGTATCAGTCGTGTTCCCGATTCGTTTCCACATTAAAATAGCCCTACAGATCTTCTGTTAAGCATTGACCCATAACAGAAAGAAGAAGCGCATCCAAGTGGATACCACGTGACCTTTTCCGAGTCCGTATCGTGCTCGTGAAACCTTTTATAAACTTGAACGAACGACCGGAATCCGACAGAAATACGAGTAATGCGTTCTTGCCAATCCACAAATAATTCATTGAATTGATTTTCTACAAAAGGGTCTCATTATACCGTCCTTTAAGTGGTTTCAGCGCTACTGACATAAATTGATTTAGCCACGTCCAATAGTGAGCAGAGTTAAAATAACCATGGTAAACAAGAATGCCCATCAGGTGGACGTGATTATTTTTCTTATCTGTGATGTGGTAAGGAATGTTATGAATCAAATAGATATTAGAGGTAATAAAAATGAAATAATAATTGAATAATTCAATTTTACGGAAACCACGTCAAATTTTAGTTTTCAAAGCACAGTTGGACGGTCTACGCACTAACTTAAGATAATATCTTATATTTTGTTCAAATACAGATTACGTTGCAAATATCTTTCTTTCATTCGTGCTTTCAATTTATATGACAATTTGACTTACAGATCAAGCGTTACCGTGGACTTCTCCTTCGTTTCACTCATGAAGACGCCAAAGCACAGAAGTCACTGATAGGCGGAGTTGAGCAGATAGTTGGATTGCACAGGACTGCACTTCTACCTAAAGTTCCGGCTCTCTTCAAAGTACGCCCTCTTACTAGTCTTGGATCTTTCTTTTGCTGGGAAGAATGAGGATTTCAGATATCCAAATTGAATTGATTGACAAATATTCACTTATTGTTTGATCCCAGCCGTAGGGCAGGAAACGTCCCTCCCAGACTTTGATTTTCTGTGGAAAATCCTTGACGAATCCCCTTGAATACCTTCTCAATTTTGCCTGATTTGATAGGTTAGGTAGATGAGGTCCGGTTTTGTATACTGTGTCCAATCTTGGATCTGTGTCTCAACCAACCAATGATTCAATCCATCACATTGTGACGATTTTTCTTTAGTCCACGATGATTGTCCACCAACCTACACGTTCATACAATATCAATTCTTCTCGTTTCAATATTGTCAATTTCTTCGTCTAATTGAATTATTCTCGTTATCCACAGTTGATGTATGACCTGGATATACTGGAGGAAGGTGTACTACTAGAATGGGGAGGGAAAGTAAGCAAGAAATATGTGACTAAAGAGCTGAGTCAGGAAATGCACGTCAAAGCTGAACCGTTCCTCACTTGGTTGAAGGAGGCCGAAGAGGAGGAGGGCTCTACTGACGAAAGCGACGATGATGACTTGGAGGTTCGTATCTCTTCATATGATGTCCCTAGTCAAAGTTACACGCTGAGCAAAACCCACGTTGGTTAATGTCTGGCATGGTTAGGGCTTTTTCTTTTTTCTGTTCAAATGTTCTAAATGTGTATCAACCGATATCAGTTTTTAAGGAGAGATCAGTTCTTAGTTAATTTTCAAAGATACTATGCAATAGCAATTAACATTTATAAATAATTGCCGATGTCGCGATTAATAAATCGCAGGAATTGATGTCGCACTCAGCGTTCAATGAGAGTGCATGCTCACGCGACTAAAAGATGCAATGTTCTACTTACGACGTAATTGTCGCGGAGAAAAATGGTAATCAGAAATTGATGACCTTGCTCGCACCTGCCTCCCTTCAACCGCACCTACTCCCCCGTCTCAGCCGGTTTTCTGTCTCAAGATGTCAAGTTTGTCCTGTTTGTAACAGGTCTCTTAATTGTGAAATTGTGACAGTTTTCCGTCACCGGCCATTACTGCGATAAACTGATTGCAGAAGTCGGCCAAGCGCATATGGTGCGACTGTTCTGGGGCGAGGGTTTAACCAGAGTTAGAACTAGAATGCACAGACTGATTGTGGATCAGCTACATCCAGGACAGCTTGAATAGATAACACTGGCAAAAAAAAACAAAAGTGCAGAGTAGATGAGGGTTGGTGTTGAAGGTTTGCAACAAGGAATTTATGGGTAATTTTCCCCCCTTAAAACTCCCCCTTAGTGTCCCGATTCTTAGCCTTTCGATTGCCAGATTTTGTGTGGGAATTCGAACTTTTTATCTCAATTCTATCGAGAGTTTTCGTCTGGAATGACATATACATTGTAAATAATAAATATATATGTACACATGATTGTTGGTGTCTTGAGAGGGAATTCAGGATCGTCTGAAACGGATTTCGGTATAAACATTTTTCGGAATTCGAGTTTTGAAAATTTTAGACCTATAAAAATAGCTTACTTTTCTTCGAAAATTCGCTAAAAACTAGACCAGGTCCTTATAGCGAATAACGAGTGTGATTTGGATTATAGAATTATTTGATTTGGATTATACCTATTATCAGCTACGATTGAGTGTTGGAATTTGCAATTAATTTTTCACTATAAACCACTCTTCATTTTTGAGGTGCACAATCCGAATCCGAAAAACGATGTTTTCTATTTGCCGCAAGTATATAGGTAATATATACTTGCGGCAAATAGAAAACATCGTTTATATCGTACGAAAACATCGTTATATACTATAAGAAAAAACACATTGTTATATTATAACAATGTGTTTTTTCTTTGTAAACCGCTGTTTTCCGTGGAAGGAATTATTGGCCAGTGTTATCATCAATGTCGCAGGGTGTAAAGAGATCGTAGGGGCCATCGTTACATAAAGGGAACTCCCGGCTGTTCATAGCAGCAGTAAGAGCTGTCTCAGACAGATCTTCCGATTTACTCATCCTTATTTTTCATTTCAGATTGAGTATGACGACAGAGCCAAGGCATCTCCACTCAAGGAACACAAACCCGCCAACAACAAACCGGCCGCCGCCGCCGTTCCTGAAGACGACGGCGAAGATGACGTGGATATCGATGCTATTTAAAAAAAATAGAAGTGGAACATCTTATTCAATCTTCAACTTCCCCTGGACTTCTGTACCGTTTATACCACTCACATTATGCATTTCTTGAAGTAACTTCATTTCGTCCCTCCTCCTGAATCACCTGTAATTTCTATCGAGTAGTATTTTGGTGTCGATCGATGTTTAGATAGGCCTATTTTCAAAATTGTAGTTGATTGTGTCAGCTATGATTGTACATAAACAAGCTTCAGTATTTCCAGAAAACTCGATGTGGATATTGGTTGTGTAAAAAAATGTTAACGCATAGCATGGCTGTGGTCAATTCCTTACCATTATAAATAAATACTTCTCAGCAATTCGTCCCACTTTTCCTTAATCCGTCACTTAAGAAGCCATTTCTAATTCATATGTACGTATTGAATGAAATGTGCACATTATGAGTTACACTAACGTTACGTTTCTCCTTGAAAATGATCAACAGTCGTGCATCTGGAATAATGTTGGTCCTAAATGGTACTCAAGTGTAAGTGTTGGTTGATTAGCTCTTTTCCTGCATATTTTGTTGTGCATCTTCAATAATATTAGTGAAATCTATACTCCTTTGACGTTTTTATTATACCCTAATATCGTTTATCAAAAAGTTGTTGCCAAAATTTTCACTTCCGATGGAGGTAGTTGTAGATTTTTGCTTAAAATCAGCATTAGACACTTCGGCTGCCTTTTCAATGTCGCTGCATCCACTTAATTCAGCAATATTTTGGGTTTTATATTTTATATTGTTTGCCGTATCAATGCTATTATATCGTTCATTTATATTAGTTTTATCTTTTCTGTTCACATTATCACGCCTTTGTATCAATTTATTCATATCATGTGTTGGTTTTGAAAATTGTTATCAAAGATTATTCATTAATTATAATTATTTTGCAACTGGAAATCGTTGTTTCATTTGAACCTTCCTAGTCACATTACGCCTATGGATCAACTTTTTTAGGGTTGTGGATGCGAATATGAGTAGCCTTTGGACGTAAGTGCGGATTATTGGGGAAGACCCTGCAACCTCACACGAGGTGGCTGAGATGGTATAGGTCGATTCCAATCTTCATTATTGAAGATAGGAATAAGAAACTGGTAATTTGGTTGGATTAAAAGTGTGAGGTTTTGGAGACAACACGCTAATCTTATTCTGGGTAAGAAACAGGGTGCCCCCAACAGATATTGGGAGGGATGTCGGGATGTCTCAAGGTTTGTTCCAGTGCAGACTAGACCAATTATTTTTTCCTAAACTGTTTTGAAAGAAAATTGGAACTGCATGCAAAAACTTGGATCTTAGTTTTTTCAACATGTGTGATCGAAGACAGTTCAAAAAACCCTGGATAGGATTTGGCATAAATTGGTATCTTTTGATTAACTGGTTCGTACCAGAGGTGGGGACTTCCTGGACAAATTGGGATGAGCTGAGGTCGCCTGATCCAATCCCAACACTCCCATGTCCCATTAGGCGAGGGAACTTGTTTCTACAGCTAACGTCGTGTGGGAGACCCGACCGCCATGGAAATCGCCTGTGGACCTGTTCCTTTCTATCAACTAAATTTCATTGAAGTTTTGGTCAAAAGCTTTCTTTAAATTAGAGAGGAATTCGTTGGAAAGAACACCAATGGTTGGGATGAAATAAATCGGTTTCATTACCCAGAGACAGGCAACATTTAATAATATACATGCAACTATAGAAATCCATAACACCACGCTGAGCAACGAAGGAAGACAAAAGGAACAAACATAAAGACACAACAGGTCGATGATTGCTGTACTGGTCATCTGTAGGCTGTGTGGTTATTCCGAAAATGAAGTAGTTGAAAACGCTTTATGCTGTCGTAGATGGCCAAGTATATCCTCCTCAATCACTTGACTTTGCTGTATTCTGTACCAGTATGCCATGATACAGTGCCTGGGGAAGAACCCACAGCTCAAACGTAATATGGAGGGAGGTGAAGCTGAAGTTCAATTTCGACCACTACATCCCTAGAACAGGAGAGGAGTTTCTATGACCTTCCATAAGGAAATCTCACCCACTATTTGAACAATGATTCCACGAGGATAATGCAGTAGGTTCTTCAAATCTTCAGGTAGGCACTTGATCCCGATTGATCACAACAGCATTCAGAAAACTTGCAAATTCAACGTACTGCGGTTTCTTGATCATTGAAACGTCATCGTGGAAGACTCAGACATGAAGAATCCGAGGGAACTTGACGGTCGCCGTACGACAGCTGGCTTGGAACGATTCGAGGAAGGTTTGTAGCAAGTTCGTTTTGAAAAAGGGAGACTGAAAGAGAAATGAGACAAAGTTTAGGTTTCAGGTTCTTAAAAGACTTTTTCGGAATGTTTACGCAAGTTTTTATTGGATTTACTCACAGTGGGCGCCCAGGACTCCTGAGAATTCCTGTTCGTATCTCTGGAGTTGAACGACGAGTTTCAGCATCGTCGCAAAGTAGTCGTTTTCCAGGGCTTCCAAATCCCCGGGCGTCATAGTTTCATGAGACCACCACTGCCGCACGCATTTGAAACTCAGAACCAAGAGCTGGAACGAAATTCATGTTTAACTTTTACAATTCAAGTTACTGTTACTCAACGAAAGCCCTGTTTTGGGTTTGAGTCGATAGTTGAGGATTGAGATTGAGTAACAAGTGCTCCTAGACTAGTACTAACTAGTCTAGATCTGGGGTTCTCGACTCTACCAATTAACTGAAACCTAGTAGGACAGTCGAGATTGTGGGCAGCACCCACCATGGATGGACGCTTATAGTAGATGACAACTCCTTGAGAGAAAATACCTTTTGACTCCTGGAGGTGTTGTAAGTCCCACCCCACACACCTAATCCATATTGGAACGATTACACCAATGCGTGAATATCAGCTTGAGGGTCGAGGAGGACATCAAAGATCTAATATTATAAAGCAAGAAGATAAATTTCTCTTCCCAATCGACCTTGTCATCGATAAAGACTCCCAGGTACTTGAAAGAAGAAACTCGGCCCAACTTGGGACATACTCAAGCTAGAGAGAGCCCGTTGCAGATGTAGTCATACATTTGTAAGTGGAAATCGTCTCTGTGGCCCTGTATGATCATGAACTTAGATTCGGAGAGGTTAAGCGTGAGAGAGATGATTCCAGTCACCTCTCCACGACTTGCAACACATTTCAACACATGCAACGCCTTCAACAACAAGACAACTTGAAGGAGAGTAGGGTCACTTGAAGAGTGAATCTATTATTTCACAGGTGCTCCCTCAAGAGACATATTTCACTTATCTACAAACAAGAATTGCATTAGATCAAAAACACTACTAACCGCTTCAATGTGCATCCGACATTCATTCCTTCGAGTTAGGAAACACCGGTGTTTACATTCCACCAGGAAGTCCTTGTGGGCTAAAAAAAACGCAGAGAATAATCATTCAACGTGGGATTTTCAATAAGTAACAATGTTCGGATTAAAAATGAGGTTTATCACCTCTCTCAATGGTTTGCAAGTCTCTAGCTTCGTGGCAAAGTCTTTTGATTTTCTCTTCGAAACTCTTCTCGTCCATAGAGAAGAAGTAGTTGCGGAAACAGGTCATGGTATTGACAAGGCGCATCCGCAGCAGATACATTCGTTTGTAAAGAAGGACATTCTGAGGTGACTCATTTATTCCTGAAGTATGAACATTATGAATACGTATAATAAACAGCAATACTTGATGGACAATAGGTTCGTTTCTGGAGACACACCCGCACTGGGAGCAGGCGAGGCAGGAGCTGCTGGAGCACTCCGTGGTATCAATGTGGACACACTTCAGGATTTGTTAAAAACACAGTTTGACTACTCAACTGGTTGTGGTGGTGCTAGGGATGAAAATTTCATGAGAAGAATAACGTATTCGATGGGTAGGTTAAAACTTGGTTGCGTTTTTGGGGCATCAACTACACTCCCCAGAAGCAGCCAGTAACGTTGGCTACGAGTCAACCATGCTGTGCTAGAATGCCCTAATTTTGGCTCGCAGCAAACCTTTCAGCATGCTGAAACAGCCACTTGGGCGACTGCACCTCACTGCAGAAACGAACCTATTATAATTATCCGAGTGGACTACATGCATTTTCAGATATAAAAACATCGTGGTCACATTGTAAATTCAAGTTTCATTAATTTCATCACCTCTAAAATTAAAATGTTTGGTGATCATGTAATGCGCCCATTTCACCTGCAAGAGGAACTTGAATATTTCATTATACGCTTTGATACAGCTGTCTGGTATGAGGACTTTGAGGTAAACTTCAGGCTGGAACACAGTACATATAAGTGATATGTGAAGGTCGTAAAAGACAATAAATGATTTATGTAGGTACGTTCATTATAAGTACATATTTATAAACTCGACAACTTCACTTACTTGGTAGACAATTTTAGTGAAGCTCAAGGACTCGTGGACGAATTTAGGGTGGTTGGAGTCAATTAGAGAGATTTGACTTACAAAGCACTGATATTGATCGGCTGTTTTCTGATCGTAATGTTCTAAAATGCATTCACGCAAAGCCAACGTCCAACTACACGATCTTTGTGTTTTTTTGACAACCTAAAAATAACAACAACAAAAAAACACGGTGTTGACAAGGTTTTCAATAGTGAAGTAAGGTGTTGGGGTGGTGGTTGGTATGTTCCTGGAGTTTTCATTTTTTGCCACATCAGGTAACTCTATTTGAGATTGACTCCAGTGGACAGCACCTGAGGATTGCACCATGTTGTTCAACATAGATACCTATTACACATTTTCATATTCCTTATGAAAATGTAATTTTATTTGTTTTCGTTTCGTTTTATTTTCCACAGAGAAACGTCTCGAAATATTATAGAAAAATAATAAACTTCCACTCGTTATCACTCCCAAATAGGTTATGAACCCGCACCAGAAGTGAAAAGCGAGGGGTGTTCATGGTCCGCCAAATTCTGAATAAGCTGAATTTTTTCTCATTTTTTTAAATTTTTATTTTTGATCCTGCCTTTTACATAAAACAATGAAGTTATAGGTACCAACCTTTTGGAACAAAGAACTAGTGAATGGTTCCAAAATTTGCAAGAAGAAGACTTTCCTCAAGCACTGAAGATGTTCCAGTAATTTGAACTCGTTGATCAGAGCGTCAAACGCGAATCCAACAGGTTCCATGTGTTTGTGAATTACTGATGAAAATACTTTGGCAATAAAAACTCCAACGGGGAACGTAGTCAAATCGCAATCCTTCAAACATTTCATAAATCTGAAAGAACATTTCTCAGTTTGAATTCGAAAAAAAGGTGACCATTACTATTACTGACTATTACTGTTCCTAACATAATGGAACGGTCCCGAAATGGCGCTTCAGCTCCAAAATGTAGGAACTCGAAATTAAACCTTGAAATGAGATCACGATGAATACTGTAGCGTCACCACTGGCTTCATACTGCACAAGATGTAAACAGGAGGTCAGAGGGGACGTCCCAATATATTCCACGATATGGTAACTATAGAAGAAAGAATGGCAGGTATTCACATTTCCATACAGAGCAGCTACTAAGTGGCTTCAGCTACGAGAAAAATACTCACCAGGAGCTGCTCTGATCTCTATGGGTCCTTTTGTAACTGCCATCACAGCCCCTAAACTTTCACTAGACTCCACAGCTAATTATTCAGTAATATAATTACCATTATGACGTATAGAATGATAACTTTGACAGGATAAAAGGTTACATCCAATTAATTCTTACTTGTCAGAAGGGGTCTCCTGGACAATTAAAGATGTCTTGGGTTGGTAGCAATTCGTAAAAATGCTGGCCATCAAGGCACTTCCTTTGGTAGAATGCGAGAATGAGTAAGTTGGGGATTTGATTTCCTTCTCAGCCGGTTTTTGAGCCAAAGGAGGAATGATCTTGATGTCAACTTCCACATCTCCGAGGCTGGACGTTTGAGAAAAACACGTCTTCAAGCCTTCAATGACGTCAGCCAATAATACACCTGCAGAATTCATTAAGGACGAAATTAATAAGTGTAGTCGGGCTTATCTCTGCAATGGGGCTATTGGCTGGTCATAAAATGCTCGTCCAATAAATCTAATGGAGCCAGAGATCCATCAAAGTCGGTAATCTGGAAAGGTACGTAATAATAATACAGATGAATAATAAATTGTTTACGCCAACAGATAAGTATGTATATTTTCATTTTGCTATAAGATAAGAACAACTGTGAAAACCGATATGAAGTGAAAGTGAACTGTGCCTCAAGACTTGAAGGTTCATCCTCTACAGCGTCTTCTCTGATCAATCCTGCATACCCCCCACCTCGTCATCCCCAAGCAGATTTGGTTCTCCTCGTCGCTTCCTCTACACGCCATTTTCTCTCTGGTCTCCCATTGAGCTCCAAAACTCCTGGGTCATCAGCATCCCACCATAAGGTCTTCTCCATCTAATCTTGAAAGCATCCTCACGGATTTCCGACCATTTCGACGTAAGACACTAATAACCTGTTGCCCAATCCCATGCTGCCCACAGAAAACCCTACTATACTACTATGCTGCCACGCTGTCCCTTCAATCAAGCAAATTCTTATGGAATTTGAATAACCACGATTTCAGAGTCAATCGGATGTCGGCAGCACCGCATCCAACGAATTACAACACAATTCAACGTATTTCATCGCATTTCCTTCCTACCAGACGACTTGGTGAGGATTTCCAGCGACATCTTCAACAACCAGATTGCGCGTGCTCCCCGTCCACCTACCATACGATCAGGAACTCTTTTCTTTAATTAATAGCACGTACCTATCATCAGTCTACAGAAGAGAACTGGTCCAATTTTAGGTATCTTTACTTATATATTAGAAGGAGCTCCTTATTTGATATCTATACTTATGGTATTTTCACAATCCAACCTGATAATTATATTATTCGTTTATGCCTCTGGTAATTGGTTTTGTTACACTTTATTAAAACCCCGCCTCTGGTACATCAAACATAAATATCAATGACGATTATTTTGATCGTGAAAAAATCTGACAAAATCTCAACATTTAGGGTTTGTAACGGATCTGTATCACACAGCCGAAGTATTAAATAGTATTCAATGACACAAATTTTGTGTCATCAAACTGAATTAAATACCCCAATTTGAACTGAGCGTTAGCATTTTAAACATAGGTACACAAAAGGGCCTACCAACATCAGTATTGAGTGAGCGGAATGTTGATCGCTTGTCCAACTGGGTGATGAAATGTGTGGACGAAATCGCTCGGAAACATGAGGAAATAAAAGGATCCCAGAACTCTGAAGGGCATACACTGTGTTCCCACAAGAACGACGAGTACTTGCGGACTTGAAGAGTTTTACTCTCTTGACACCTATTTACAAATAAATCGAGGTCATGGTAATTATTATAACGAAAACGGCGAAATTAACAAAATATTTAGTAGCCTTCAGATGAGAAGGCGAGTATTGTTCAAGTTCCTTTTCTCAGGATCTACTAACAATTGGGCAATCCAGTTCAGGCAGTATTTGTAGGAAATGTTCAATAACCGATTATGAATGAGTTCAAGAATGGGATTTGGAAACAGCCGTCCTCAAAGACTCAAGGTTATGTCAAAATAATTAATAAGACTTACTTTAGTGAGTGTAAAAATTATTATTAAGACTTATTATTAAGTACGTTAAAATTATTAATAAGACTTACTTTAGCATGACAAATTAGGACTTACTCAAAAATGAGGAATTCTTTCTTGTGATCAGGGTTTTTAGTACCTTTGATCATACATCCGATAATGCGTAAATAGATTTCAATGCAATTCAAGAACAGCCCTAGAGCAACCTTTTTTAATCTGCTGTTGCTTATTAGTTTCATTTCGTTCAGTAGCACACTCAACAACCTGGAAAGTACAAGTTCAAAAACGGGTTAATCTCAGTTTTGTGGAACTCCCGCAGATGAAGGTGCATGAATAGAAACGATGAACTCACCTCAAACTACATTTCCAGGGTTCAACTTTGATGAAATCCGGGTAAATCGCCTTTGAATGGATGTGAGATAGAAATTCCATGCAGTCCAGCCATGGTTGGAGCCGATGAGATATGGTTCGTATGGTGATTACACTCTCTGCGAATGATAATTCACTTGGGTCATTTAAAGACGGGGGTAAGGGCCATACATTACTACTAGTTGAAACTAGTGACTATATTCGCCAATTATCTACCCCATTGGGGGTATGATCAAACCCCACAATCTTGAAGGCTCATACATTAAGACATGAAGGTTTGCTAGCAGTGAGTGGGCAGAGGAAACCTATTTCCATGTTATCTAAGCAACCAACACAGGGGTAGATTCGGGGGGGGGGGGGGGGAGGTCAGGACCCCATAATGTGTTAGGTAGAAATTAAGTTATTGTTTTTGACCCCCCCCCCCCCCTTCACCATCAAAGTCTGGATCCGCCCCTGAACCAACACATACCATCCTATGCAATGCAGGATTGAAATGTACCTTCAATCCAGCCAGCATATCTGGGAGAAGAAAGTCAACATAGGTACCTATTCTTATTGTTGAGTCCACGAGAAGGATTTTCCGGTCAGGCTCACTACGTGGGAAATGGCAACCTGCATTTGGGGGTTTTCAGCTCTAAGTTGAATTAGGGTGGACGGAATTGAAGCAGTTTACTGCTCCAAGTTTCATGAATAGGGAAAGATGATTAAAGTGTAGGAGAATTGCATGGCTAGACAATGATTGGACAATGGGATTAGTGAATGGGAGGTGGGTGTAATTGAATAAAAGATGCGTGGAAAACATAATCTTATCTGCTTCATTCGTCTCTATTACGTACCCTTTTTCCTCCAGAATTCTTCTGTGGCAGCGAGCTCGACTCTAAACTGATTCAATATGTCACCAATCGCTTTGGAGTACGCTACATATGTGTTGCTGAGTCCTTGATCCATGAGATTCAATCGAGACATTGAGATATCAAACTGGACAAGAGTCGCAATGTGTGGTAAATACTTGCAGAACTGGGATTCCATTACTGATCGAAAACGGGCCTAGAACCAATGATTATTTCAATTACGAACATTAGTAGTACGAATTACGGTATTTCCGTAACTAGCACAGACTACCTATACCATTATTATTCACCAGCTAGTTTACAACACTGTACTTTGGATCAGTTTTCACGTTTTGGACATGAAGTTCATGTCTTTTGACAAATCTCTGCAAAAAACGGACTAGGTATAATGGAAAAACAAACACTAACAATCGTTAAATGAAGAGTATTCAAACCTTATCCAGAAAATTATCAATAATAATTATTTAGATGCCAGACTGAATGCAGCAGAGTGTAAATAGAGGAAACTCGACAGGCTGGTTCACGTATAACCTAAAAGAGTAACCTAAAACATGTAATACTTGAGTGCAAGAGACCAGTGGAGGTTACTCCAAGGTTACAGCCCCAAACTTGTGTTGGCAAGGTACAGAATATTTAGAAAATTGGTACAGAATTACACAAGAGCAGAAATGCTTAGTCCAAAAACCACTGCCCTCCCAGGGAGTTCTAGCAACAAGGACTCCCTGTCACCCAACGAAGCATCTGCGCACACTCCACATCCAATCTATACTTATATAAAAAATTATTCCTGAAAAAACAAATCCCAGCGCTAGCTCACTCTATGTGGTACGCAGACGATTCCACAATCCCTTGGGGCACTGTACGAACAATCTAAAAACACTAGAATGGCGATTAGTCTGGGCTGACACAACGTTTCAGGCCGATACGATTGCCATTGAGCACTATGCCATAGGGATCAAAAAGACAGGTAAGTGGCAATCTGTTCTGACAGCCAAGCCGCATTGAAGGCATTACCCTCTCTGGGAATAACATTACGGATTGTGACGGACGGCGCTATAAAAGAGTGACTGCTATCAGAAACTCAAGCCTAATGGAGCCACAGATCAGAGGCATGCGAAAAAATTCACAGAGAACCACACCGGCACCAGGCTGAGGATAACGGTAGGAAACCACCGTCGGACTCATATGCAAGTGTCGGTTCAGCCTCGAAGAGGACAAGACGGCAAAGCACGTCCTATTCCACTGCGAGAGGGAGATAGGTGACGGTTTCAGTGCCTAGGGTATGAAACACCTGACCCAGGAAACTACATGGGGGACCTTAATAGCATCTGGAAGTTAGTAAAACAACAGGAGCTCACAAAGGAGCTCTTATTACCGAGAAAACACAATAGATCTAATAAGGTCGAGGTGCTTCACTTATAGAAAGCCTCCCAATATCTTATCTTACCTAAATAAAAAATAAGATCAAACTCACAGGTGAAAGACTAGAAATCGAAATATTGGATTTGACAGAGTAAACCCCATTTTTGCAGTTAAATAAATACGTTGGCTGCCAATTCGAGGTACCAAGGGCATAAATGATCTCTTGAATGATTTTATATTCTAGAAGTATCCTCACATCTCCAACCTCTACTCCTTTCTGTTTCTTGGATTTCGACCTGAAAAATCAATTACGATCAAAATTGTTCGGCCTACTATAAATCGCATGTAGTATGTTATTACACCTGTTAAACAGAGGAAAATTTACCATAGGTGACAAAAATTGGCGACCGAATGCTTGCAAGAGGTGTTCTCAGAGTACGTGGGGTCTCTCCACCAAGGTGTTTCATATTGATTTTTGATCCATCGATCTAATTCGGCAATTTTTCCCTCACACAACTGGTCGCTTTCTTTTCTAGACAGGTTAGGCGTGGGTTCTCTTTTCTGTTTAGCACTCGACGGGCTGGCGTGCTCCCTGAATGAAGGGATTTCATTGAGGTCAAAATCGTTCCGGTCGTCTTCTTCGTCAGAAAACAACACTGTTTCGTCGTCCTGCAAATGATCATATGCACAATTGACAACCACTACCAATGAAAAGTAGTAATAGAGAAATAAAGGGATGGTGCAATCCAATCCCAGCAAGAGTTACTACGCCAAAACCAGGAGCATCTTAAAGTAATAGCCCTGAAGCTTTCAAAGATAAGATTGTAGAAGGGACTCAGGATGGGCCACACATTCTCTAATCGTCTGGTATACAGAGGCCAGAAAACCTCTGTGCGAGGTCTCATACCACTTACGCCAGCCCCTGAACTCCCTGAAGATTGTGACGTATTAAACTTACGCTTGGCAGCTTGAAATTTTCCCATCCTTCCATCAGGTGAGAGGTCCAATCGAAATTCGGGAGTTCATTGCCTTTTACTTTGATCAGATCTTCAATGGCTAAAGGTGGGTCATCCCTCTCAGCATGTGTTGGCCTCTGGGACAGCCTTATCAGTAAATGTATCAGACTCCATTTTATAGTACCCTGGAATAAGGATGTACTTGAGAGTTAATGATAGAGCAACACGATGAAGAGTTAGGGGATTGCAGAAAGATTGTTTGCCCTCCGTAGCTCAATTTTAGCGAACCTGTGATACTCACGTCAGCTTGGTCTTTAAAATATTTCAAGGACGAATAATAGCTGATCAGCATCCTCAAGTTTTGAGCTTTCTGTTGAAACCCATGAAACAGGAATTTCTCAACGAAACCGTTCAAGCTATTCCTCACATGATCATCGGTGACTGACGTGTGATATTTTTGTAGGATTTGATTCCAACAAAATTCCTCCAAACGAACATACCCGGGAGTCCCTCTCTGAAAAAGAACGGCAAATTGAACCCAATTATTAAAAGGTACTTTGTCACAAGTCTGAACTTTTAATAATTTAAAATTGTCCCTAACACAAGCTTGTCATACTGTAAAAGCATAAAACTTCATCATTACCCGTTTTGGGCGATTTAAAAGAAACATTCGTGTATAACTAATCTATTTCCTCACCTCATATTTAGTAAGAGTGGAAATGAGGCCGTGTAAATCTTCGCCAAGAAGCTGTTTAGTTGCTGTCACGTATGACATCTTATAACATCCGACAAGTATTCTACAGTAGATAGGTCACTCATAGGCTTGAAAAAAAGTAATAGAAATAAGTGATATAGACATACAAGTCATGTAAGTACGCTAACTTTCTGTTAGATAAATAATTAACCATGATGTGATCTTTTTTAAAACCAAATTAATCCAGAGAACGAGAAAAGTTGCCGTATAAAGACTCAGTGAAAAACTCAAAGGGAGCTATTGCTTGTCTGTTGCTAAATGAAATTCAATAAAGTGAAGCTCTTGGGCGTAAGAGTAAATACTCGTATGTTAGGACGGGCGACAACTGAGATTATATCATTTATTACTCATACTTTTCAAAACTGTTACTTAGTAAATATGTAGCTATTTAATTTCATTGGGAGATAAGAAACTTAGTTCGTTTTAGATTGAACTTTTAGTGCAACATTATAGTGGGAATAGAAGAAATATAAGTGTCTTACTTATTACGCAGATTCCGTCAAAGTAAAAGATGTTATTTCTATAGGTAAACTTCTTGGGCTGTGAATGGCATAAAACAATGAATTGTACTCGTCTTATCACTAATTCGCTATCAGCTTTTTATATATCCATTTTATATATTCCCATGTTTCCAACGCTCTCAACAGGGCTTTTTATCGTACGAGAGGGATGTTTTAGAGACTGTTACCTGTAATTTAAAAGCTCTCAACACAATTCCTACCTGTGCGCCAAAATCCTAAACAAAACAAACGTGGATTTCAGGATACATGGATAGTAGGTGGCACAGAAAACCCTACTATACTACGTAGGTAGGTGGTTAGTTCTATGTTCAGTGTCCATGTGCTTTTCTCATTGCGTGGAGGAAATTTTCGAGGATTTGTACCATGGAAGAAAGATTTTTTTCCTTCGTATTTTCTGCTGAGCCTCATCTTCTACCTTGATGGTAACAGTCGCTAAAACATCCCTCTCGTACGATAAAAAGCCCTGTTGAGAGCGTTTATAGTATAAAATGTACTCAATAGAGTGTGGCCACATTATAACCTCAAAACATTGGTTACCTTCCCAACAAGGATAACCTTCTTAACCTTGAAGTGGGGTGTTTGCTCGCTTTCTCCAGTTCATTTAATTTTTCGTTATTTTCCGTTTAAATTTATCGCGTATTCTATCCGATCATCTCTTAATATCCGAGGTAAAACATATTTGAATTTTACTGCAGGAGTTTTGGTTGGGAATTAGTTAATACGAGAGTCAGTGACGGAACGACCTCCGCCGCGCTGATCGCCATTTCTGTTTCATACGTATGTAAATGTCATCTTTCAGAAGTAAAGAAAACGAGATTAATCATCATTACGAGGTTTGAAGAATGTGAAACTAACTAACACGGTATTGTATCAGAAGTTTTCTTTTGTATCAGGAAAGATTCCATACTGTTTCAACTTCGATTGTGAAACTCAGTTTCTCGTTCCTCAACTGTCCCTTCTGATTGCAGTTCAAGTTGATAGTGGTATCGTGCGATCGAACCGAAACATGCAGAACCTTCGTTGTACAATTCAAGATGGAAATCCTTTAATTTGTTATCAAGAACTTATTTGCAAATGACTTTGGAGCTTGAATAATTGAACCCAGTTGTCGCTGACGCTGGCATCCCGAGTAACCTACTTCCGCCGCTTCTGCTGGAGGTCGTTTATGCCCACCTCTGTCATTTCTGATCGATCGATTTTTGTGTTGGCCTATTGCCTCGTTGTAGTACTCAAGCAAAGTCATAGGAAAGAGTACCATTCTTTTACTGACGTATGTGTCTATATGTACCGATTTGAGAGTAGGTACATGTTGGTAGTAAGTTGCGTTGGAAATTCGAAATTTTTTAGGGTTTCGATTTAATCTTCGTCTTTGATTGACAGAAAATAATATTTTAGAAAAACATATTATGTTGATTGCTCTTCTGTTCATGTACTAGACAATTTAACGATATATACAATGTCCTACTTAACAATTTTCTTTTTTTGCTAATTTCCAACGTATTTTAAGGGTAGTTAGGACTTGCATAATAAAAAAGCGTATCGCTACCTTTTTCATGCATTTGATTTCAATGTACCTATTAGAAAAATAACATCCTTGCAGTTTTAGTTTTTCTATGATATTTTGGTATTTATTTATTAAATTTGTTCTATGAATGTTCTACTGTGAGTATGATTTAGCAGAGTTATGATCTATTGCAGAGTCCGTGTTCCCTGTATGAAGTAAGGGAGTTGTCCTTATGGTGTCTACTGTCCCTCCTGAGAATAGTATGGAAGCTAAAGACTCGTAAGTTTGCACATTTACAGCCTTTTCTGGCGGTTTGAATTTTTTTCAATGTAGTCTGTCATTGCTTGGAGGTGAACAACTATTGTTTATATCCTTTTGCTTTTATCGTTTTATTACGTATCATGAGTAGATTGAATCATCGTGCACTCACGTGAAGGTTTCTATCAACACTGACTTGGTATGCCAATGATGGTACTAACCTGAATGTATCATGAGAATTCCATACCGTTCCAGGATTCCATTTCATTCCATGAAACGTGGATACGTCTTGTAGCGAACTTCTAAATTCTCCATTGTCGTTATAATTTTTCATTAAAGTGAGGAGGTTCCTTCTCACTGTTCTTCCTGCCTTTCACGCCACGAGAAAAATTCTTTATTAAACTCCACGAACGCTTTCATTTCTTCCTAAACTTTGATAATAAATCTTATTTCTAGTTTTTCCTCCGTGAAACCTTCTGTAGACCATAAACTTGGTGAGAGAGAAAAGCGCGGTCAGTGGCGAAATCCGAACAATGGGATTCCTTAATTGAATCCTTTTCTTTGCACCTAAGCTTTTAGCTGTAGCAGCCCTCAATTTATTTTGCTTGTGCGTCTAAGGCTCGAACCAGATAAGGCTGTGTCCTTTCTCTGCCTTTTCTGTCGACAGTACTTTATCCGATTGTTTTCAAAAAGAACAACTTTTATGAAAACAGGCCTTGATCTGATCGATTAGACGGTTTGGAAGACAAGTTATAGTTTCTTTTGGACGGCGGTCGAGATCGATAAACCTTTTCGGTGAGAAATTATCATTATAAAGTTTGGAACGCTGTTAACAATTGGAAATCTATGTTGCACACAGAATTAATCGTGAAGTGAATTTTTCTCCTCTTTCCTTCTGTTGGGTTTGTTTTCTTACAATTTGAGGAGAAAAGTCAGTT
The DNA here is from genome assembly GCA_963920205.1 of Stenodema calcarata. Classification (NCBI taxonomy): domain Eukaryota; kingdom Metazoa; phylum Arthropoda; class Insecta; order Hemiptera; family Miridae; genus Stenodema; species Stenodema calcarata. The sequence continues at coordinate 26,240,746 of OY986055.1, forward strand.
TTTGATGGTTTGCTGGACTGTTCTGTTATTTGGCCGAACCGGTCTTTTTTGCATAAAATGGAAATTTTCGCTGTCTTCACGAAGATGATATTGAATCAATTGTTGATATAACCATTTTGGTTATTATCTTCAATTGGAGTCGCCCACGACCAAAAACATCACCCGCCCCTCAAAATTACCCAGAATGATCTTTGAAACTTTTCATAACCTTAGGTCAATGGGAAGGGATTGAAAATGAATTTTGAACATTCATTAAAAACGCAACTCACGCGAAAATTTTCAGTTCATGTTTGAAGGAGTCCGCTGCACTTCGCCCAGTTAAACGCCATGCTAAAATCACGAAATTCGTTTTACAGGTTCTGACCAGCCCCGCGATGATTCATGAAACTTTTAATAACGCTCTGAAAAACGCTGCGAGCAAAATGGTCACCAACGATTTCTCGTTCTACGATAATCGCTGAACAATCGTTACTGCCGTCCCGAGCAAAATGTACTTTTGGGAATTTTGGGAAAACGTATTTTGGGGAACGAATGGGAATAGCTGTGGTCGATGAAATAGTTGTCTCCTCACGAAACAACTATTATATTTATAGGAGAGGAAATATATCATCATCGTGGTCACCAATAATTTGGTTAAGCGCGATGATGTGGTGATGTGTGAGGATTGGGCAGAGAGTGTGGCTGACCTGCAGAGCAAGATAGACAGCTTGGAAGGGTACTCGGATAGATGGAGTTTGAGTCCAAGTCCAGGATCATGGTGTTCCGTAAAGCTGGTCGGTTGACAGAGGAGCCAAGTTGTGGGGTCCTTCGAGTATTTTGGAGTCACTCACAAACCTCCTGTCTGTCTGGTGTTGACCATTAGAGACAAGGCTATAATAGTCTGCAAATATTGCTGTAAACCCGTTCGTGCATGAATGTTGATGATTTTTCTTTGTAATAAAACATGTTATTTTTCATTCATAATTTGGTTTAGTGGTGTTATTTAATGATTATCGTAATTGTGATTGGAATAGTGCAATTCGATCGTATACACAATTGAATCATTTGACTTAAATAACTCGTGTTGGTTTGGGAAACCATCTAGATTCTATACTCAGGGTTACTTCGGGTTTTTTTCCGCAGAACAGAGCAGAAAGTTTTGGGGTTGCAACAATATCCGGTGAAGACCCATTTCCATAAAGATATTCAAGGTCTCACCTGAGCGTCGGTGATAAGCTTCTCAGTTTGCTACCGCTAAAACGGTTCTATCAAGCGCTTCTCAGGCGATTTCCACCCTAACCCCCATCACAGCTTTGCTACATAAATCACCGTGTTGTGGTAGATCTGAACACTATCCGGTGTTCGTGAGAAAGAGGGGCGGAAAATGGGTTTCATATTGCATTCCTGCTGCGTGAATTTGAATATGTTTGTAACATCTTCAGTTTCCTCCTTTGAACCACTTGAAAGAACAAGGTGACAAAAGTTTTCGAAATTACGTTTTTAAAATTTTTTGTTTTTAACATCCTCCGAAAAATGAATCAAAATTGACGCAGTCAAATGACATTAAATGTCATTTGCGTTTTCAGTGCAGGATTTTTTTTAACCTCCTCCGAAAAATCAATCAAAATTGACGCAGTCAAATGACATTTGCGTTTTCAGTGCAGGATTTTTTTTGTGTTATTCGTTCTTCTCAAAAAGTTTTGATAGGAGGTTGTTAGTAACTTAACCGAGTTGGCAACTCCACTACATGCAGCAATTCCGAGTCCGAAAAGCATTCTTGTGTAAGTTCAGGTCAGGCGGTTTTTAGCCTCCAGCCGCTTTTCCTTTCCCATCCTCCGGTGAAAAATTGATTTTCCCCTTCTCACCGATGGGACGTTCGCCACTCTCTTCGCGATTCATGTCTTCGATATTTCCTGCTCACAGCTCATTTCATATACCCGCAGGAATTTTTCATAAAGAAACCCACTCCTATCAATTTGAGATTTCTTCTTTGAGACTCTTTTCATGTTGAGGGAGCAGCCCTTCATGCATTTATTATTGTTTATCGAACATCTTTCATCTTATAAAAACATCCAAGTACCGCGCACTCTGGATTCTCACCGTAATTATAGTTGTTATTCTACTTCCTTGGTAGACAGCGCGGTGGTTGCAGTTGGAAAACGAATTATCCACGTACAAATATTGACTCAAGAATTGCATCTACGAACCCTCCGTACTGAAAGTTACGTGAGTTCACAATTATACTGCTGTTATTAGGTACTGGGTGTTCACATTTTGAATTTGAATTTCGTATATTCCCTTGAAGGATATTGGATTGAAATCTGAAACTTTTTTGTTATTTCAAATATTTCTCCATATACGAGTACTCGTACTTTATCTTTGTTGCTATTTCTTTTGTCAAAAGTTCAAAATGTTCACCTGTTATGGTTTGTCTAATACTGGGTGAATTTGAAAAAATAAAAATTCTGAAAAGCTTTAGAATCAAAGTGCACTAATCTTGTAGAAAATTTCGCGCTGATTCCGAAAATGTGGTCAAAAGTTGAAATTGAATGGAGTAATGTGGAGAAACTTGAGTTAACAAAAAAAAAAAAAAAAAAAAAACGGCGTACACCACGCCGTTGTTTCTTTTTTTTTGTTAACTCAAGTTTCTCCACATTACTCCATTCAATTTCAACTTTTGACCACATTTTCGGAATCAGCGCGAAATTTTCTACAAGATTAGTGCACTTTGATTCTAAAGCTTTTCAGAATTTTTATTTTTTCAAATTCACCCAGTATTAGACAAACCATAACAGGTGAGCACCAACTTAGGGTGCTCAAAATCCACTCATCCGATAATGAACAAAAAAAGGTGATTGGTGCTTTTGGCGTGGTGGTAACGATATTTCTTCCCTCTGGGGCATTGGTTGAAATGTGTGGAGATGCCGAGTAGTTCTGCCGAGTATCAGTGCAGTTTCGAAGGGTGATGAAAAAAAAGAAGGAACTGCACAAATTTGAAGAATGAGGTTTGTTTTATTAAATTCCCCCATCACCCCATTTTGATTAGTGAGGTCCTGAAAATGATGTATGAAACAAACCGAAATCTTCTACGTTTATTTTAAAAATCGCCCTTTGGAGCTACACTGATTGCTTTGGCTCACCCTGTATTTCCTTATATTTGGTGTGCTCACATTGGATGTACCTACACTACTCATAGCCTACATAAAATTAATACTCACTGAATGTTAAGTGTCTTGGCTGTGGTGGTTTCAAATGACGCTAGTCGGTAACTGAATGTACCTGCTAAATCAGAAATAGGCCTTCTAAACATCATGTATGTGTAATATACATAATGAATTGGGGTTTAGTGCCTCTCATATGATTGTGTGTTCGTAGTTCTTCCAGGTCTCGCCTTTCAGATGTCAGTCATGAAATATTTTCCGACATACCTTAAACATGGCTGGCCATTCTTCTGCCTATTTAATGGAATGTAGTCCACTTATTACTAAAAGATTCTGCACCCTAACGTTCTCACGTTTAAGATTCAGTACTTGAGTGGAAACACCACTTTACTCGAGGAAATTGTTGTTCTTACTCTTGGTTTTCTTTTATTGCACTCCATCCTGGAGCATTTCCGTTACAGAAGCACATAATAATTCTTTCGCTCGAGGGTGAGTTTTGAATTTCACGTGAATGCCAAATGCGATCTCTTGAAGAGCCCAAGGTTCTCTAGAGCATTTCGACCAACTTCACTTAATTTCTCCGGTTTGAACAATGCCAAGCACAAAACATTAAGCAAAAAGCAAACAATTTTCAAGGACCTTCAAGAAGAGCAATTATCAACTCAAATACATCGAGAAAAACGAAAGAAGTCGACTTCATATCGAATCGAGGTGGTTATTTGAGATCGACTGGACCTTCAATGAGAGCAATTGTCAACTCAAATAAATCGAGAAAAACGAAAAAAGTCGACTTCATATCGAATCGAGGTGTTTGATTGAGATCGAATGGACCTTCAAGATGAGAAATTGTCAACTCAAATACATACATCGAGATAAACGAAAAAAGTCGACTTCATATCGAATCGAGGTGTTTGATTGAGATCGATTGGCCTTCAAGAAGAGCAATCATCAGCTCAAATACATCGAGAAAAACGAAAAAAGTCGACTTCATATCGAATCGAGGTGTTTGATTGAGATCGAATGGACCTTCAAGATGAGCAATTGTCCAACGTTATCCTCAACTTTACATATAAATTTAAGGGAGTTAGAGCCGTTTTACGGAAACAAGGTTGAAAACACGAAAAAAATCTTGAATGTGAAAAAAGTCGATTTTTTAGTTGAGTAATGAAAAAACTCTGAGAGGCACTTTTTGTTGCAAATTAGCTGTAGAATTGATTCCTTGAGTTTGTCCCATAATTACTGTAGACACCCTGTGCAAGTAGGTACAAACAACGATAGAAAAATGATAGAAAAAATAGGTATAGAAACGATAGAAAAACTTGTTCAAGACAAGAACTTCTTCATTTTTTGTGCTTCTAGAGATTCATTTTAAAAGATTTGAGATTGGTGATCTCTCTTAACTCCTTGGGGAGACTTTTGAAAAGCATGGAGCCCTCGTAGTCGTAGCACCGCTGACCTGTGGTGGTCAGGCGGAACGGAGGCCGGATAATATGTTCACTGGCTCTAGTTGAGCTGTTGTTAAATGGTCTTAAGTTTCCCACTGCGAGTTCCCTTGAAATTTTTATGGCAGTTGATCTGTCAATCAGCTCTTGGAGTGTCGGCACTTCGAGTTCCGAGAAGATGAGTGTCTAATACTTTCCCTTAATAATACTTCGATTTGCCTGTTGTTGGATACGATTGCAAACTCTCAAACTGGGAAATCGAGTTAGTATCATTTCAAACTTCATTTCGAAGCGACGGGGTCTGCCTAACGATCCGAGTGCAAACTGTGTTTGAGAAGACCGTTTTCGATTATAACACCCGTGGGCCTCGTGAGGTAGTTTCAGTAGAATCCATCCGCGTCATGTAGGGCCGCCCTGCGTACCTAAGCGGAACACCCTCATTTTAGCAGTTCCATGTGCATGTGACCACATTTATCAAAGAGTCGGGTGTTTGTACACAGTAAGATTGGATTAGTTCCGAGGTTTAGTACAGAGAATGGAGTGGAGCGTTACAGTAGTTTTAGAAGCTAAATCCTACCGCTGGTATATTTAATGCACCTTTTTGTTTGTTAAGGTTTTAATCCCGTAGATTACCCCATGTGCTCCCTCATGCTTGAAACTCATTTTATAGTCCACCTCCACTTTCTACCCTGAATTAATTTTTTTTGTAGTTTCACGTATTCAACAAATATCATTAAGGATATTAACTTGAAAATGTTGGATAATCTTGCCATTATTCCCTTAATTAAAAGTTGCTGCATAATAAACCGTCACAAAAAGCCATTATCAGACTATGACATCATCTTGACTTTGATGCTATCATGCAACTCTCAGCTAAAGATCATTTGATGGCAAAACAGGCATTTTAAACTGTTTCATTTGACTGTGTCTTTGGGTGTTATTATGAGGTGTAAATTATTAGAGTTCACTGGGTTTGTAGCGACCGGGAACACCGGGAATTATGCTCGAATTTCGTGTTTCTACCGGGAATTTCAAAATATTTATTTCCGTGTCATTATTCATCATCACATTAGATATATCTTGATTATCTTATATCTTGATTTCATATATTAAATCACCTATATATAGATATGCCATATTAAAATTTAAAGACACAGTGGATTTATGTTGTTTGTTGTGAAAATAGACAATTAAAAAAAAAAAAAAAAATGGCATAGGAAATGAAGTACTTAATGGGAAGGACCGAAGGACTGCTTCGGCTATACTATGAATGACAAAGAACTACGATTTTTCGCTTTTACTAGCCTACAACACAAGCCGTACAACAGCTTTTCAGTCTTTCGGCTGACTACGACTTATGACTACGGAGTCTTTGATTCTAGTCATGAGGCCGGGCTATATCTGTTGTCGACTTTCATTAGACTACTTACTGCCTTCTACCCTCCCCTGTTCAAGAGTGAAAGTCTATTGACAGTTCACATTCATAGTTTCGGCGATCTCTACTTGAGAAATAATTAGTGCAAATTGTTTTATTTCCTAAATCAATTTTCTTTTTAATGATTTATAATAAAATCATAATAATCGTAATCGTAATTATAATTATTTTATTACTGTTGAAGTGAGAAAACGTGAAGAAACAAGTTGACCATACCGTTGAAAAGCTTATTGAATGAAGAAGTTTCAAGAGATTTGCCGGTTTCCAGGATTTTGTTGAAAGAGTATCGTTCTAATGATTTGCAGAATTTTTATTTTTTCAAATTTTTCTATGTTTGAGCAGCTGTTATGGTAATTAAATGGTACCTCTCAAGAATGAAAGTACACTAATTGTATAGCAAATTTATCGTTGATTCCGAAAATGTGGACAAAAGTTAAAGTTGAATGGAGAAAAGTGGAGAAATTTGAGTTTAACCTCACTCTTACACGTGATAAACTACCACAAATCAGTAAACTGATATTGAGTATCTACATTACAAGCAGATAAATCGGTAGGATAAATCCTACATATTATGTCTCATTTTCTCTCTGTAAAATGTGTGTTTTGTGTCTCACGTAGTTTTGCTACACGGGAAAAAACATGTGACGCATATCAACAAACAGCAACGGGCCATTATACTGGCATCATTTCTCTTACACAATGCTAAGCAATTAGAATTATCAACTGTGGTTGTTGGAATCCCGTAAATTTGTTTTCCCTTGTAACCAAATTTGTAGAAATTAGGGGCCGAAATAATAGTCCGGTCTCAAGTGTGAGAGTCACTCACACTCGCGGAAGTGGCCGGGGCCCCCAAGTGAAGATCCCACTAGAGATTGGTATTAATAGTCTGAGTGGGACCCGCACTTTGCTGAGTAAACTATGCCCTTAAGGTAATCCTAGGCCTATTCTGCGGTAAGACATATCCATGTCAAAAAATTAATCTTTCTCACAACACAATTAATTCATCCGATTTTAAAACGGATTAAGCCATACTTTTATTCTATTTGATTTAGAATTTAATTTCCTTCAATTTATATTCTATACATTTTTTCGATTCGACATTTCACATTTTCTCTTATTTCAACACTTTGAGGCCAACAAAAATACGAAAATTCTGGGAAATAATAAACCAGTGTAAGACTGCAGCGTTTTTTACTTTTAAGAGTTTTTTTTAAAACGTTTTTGAAAATGAGTCAAAACATGCCGGGAATTTATTATTTTTAGACAAGCAAATTTTCAGGTCTGAAAATCATAAATTTTAAAGTGCATGAACTTTGTAACCAGCCTTTGCCGCTCGTTCACCCTTGATACCCTCGTGGGAAATTTGATACCATTGATACCTTCATTCTTCACTATTTATTATTTACTTGTCCATTCTTTTGTTTTTATTACTTTTTCATTAGTTATTTTCTAATTCGCAGGTTTTAATCCCGAAGAAGCGACGAATCATTTTTCAACAACATTTCAACTGGTGAGATTTATTTTTGTTTTGTTATTAACTTGATTGACTGAGTGATAATTTTTATGTTTCTTTTTTTTTTAATTTTTTTTTGTTTTGCCATTTTTTCGTTTGTTATTAACGATCAGGTTTCAAATTGGGACATCAAAATTGGGTCATTGTTTAATTCGACGTTGTTTGTCTTGTAAGACTTTTGAGAAATAATCATCGCTTTGAACGACTGCAATTTGGCTAAAAATTTATGTAAGGGCCTCTGCTTGTGCTTCCGTTAAATCCCTCACCTACGTGTCAACAGTCATGCTTGCCACAATTTTCACTGAAATTTTGATGGACGTTCCCTGTTTAATATATTGATGATCGCTATCGTTTCTAATGCTAGTTAATGTAATTGAAAATTGTGGGGAGGCTCCGCAGAAGCAATTTCAAGTCAATCACAATTTTTAGAGTGCTCACTTCTGCACCTTGTCATTTTCAGACAAGTTTATCTTTCTTCCATATTTCATTCTACTTCGGGAATAGTGTCACCTCCAACAACTCGGTCGCCCTGTCAATTCCATCTCTCGCCCCACTTCGAAACTTACGTTTCGATGTCGTTCGATCCTCTCATCTTCCTAATATTTAGACGTCTCTACCCGACTTATACTTCCTATCGCTTCCGACAGTTCATTGATACAATAAAAACTTATCGTCACCCTTTGAACATAAAACGAACTGACGTGTCTCGTTTATCACTATCAGGGTGAATATCCAGTCTTATCCAGAATATATGAGTTCGGTATCCTACTTATTCCTCATTACAAAAATTCCTTCAGTTCTGTGCATATAATTATTCTTATTCCACTAATTGCGCTGCCGTTCGTCCGAATCTTTTTTCCGATTGTCAAAAATCACATCATATTAGGTAGCACTTCTGAAATAACCGCTGTTACAACTTCGTTTGAAAGAACGAAGTCGGGATGATTAGGGCTTCTGTCGACTAATTCTAGTTCGATTCTGACAATATTATAGATTAAATGTATTAAATTTACTTGCACCAAGTTGCGAATACAGTTGGCTTCATTTAATGACGATGAGGTTGCGATTCATTGAACTGTGATAATCGAACAACAATAATTTCGGCCAATCCGCCCGAAATTTAATAGGAACTTTTATAATTAAAAATTATTTACTAAATCCTTGATTAACTAAATCAACTAGAATAAAGGTGATATTATACATATTATTAATTATTATCATCATTGACCATCTAGTAAGTATGCAACAACAGTAATCGTAATAATACACTCCAGTATTTTCCTAAAATCACACAAGTGGAAAATAGATGATTCAAAGAGGACCTAATGAGATGTATATTGCACAACTCGGGATTTAGCCAACACCATAATTTGAATTCGGAGGTTAATGGAGAATTCAGAAATCCTGGAAACTAACGAGCAGGCAGAAGGCGGTTTTCTTATTTTTGGAAGACACTGTTCATCTCACGCCCCTCGACTTGACGTCGCATTTTACTCCTTACGATCGATCTATTCATCTGATTTGGAATTGTTAAAGTCCTACGTATTAGTGAAGGTTTCCCGATGGGAGTTATAAGCGGGGGTTTTCAAAAAAGTCGTTAAAAGTATTTTAAAATTAATTTATAAAATTTGATCTCAAATTTAAAACGTGAACGTTCTAATTCTAATTCTACGTTCTCAAAGATTACATTGCCGTTTTCAAGTTTGAAATTGGTCGAGAATTGCGTGAGTGTAAATTTTGTCCATTGTGAAGCGCCTCGTGTGGACAGCTTTTGGAGCTATTCTTGGTCGAATTGGCCTTGGGTTGGAATGGATTCGTTTAGTGTTTCTAATGGTGAAACTTTTCTCTGTAAGGTAGTTCTTGTAATTCTTTTCTGTCGGAGTTTTCATCTCACTGATGGAACGTACAATTTTCAAGGTGAACTATCGACAATAAACCTGTGCTGGGTGATTTTTGGAATCACGCCTTCCCATGATTTTTCCGGTCCCTTCTTCAAAACCTTTACAATTCTAAAATCACTGAGGAAGCCTATGCATATTCAGACCGAACTATGTATCGACCTTAATTCGACTGGTTACGCGGAGTTGTTTTTGTTCACTCTGAAGAGACAAATACGTTCATTAAACTGTAAGGCGGAACGTGTCATGATGAGGGGGAGAAAATGATGACACTACGAGGAGCGTTGTTGAGTGTGTGTGGTGTCAGGGCTTATTTTGTTGGAACGGGATCTTCTACGCTTCGTTTGCATCGCGGCTTGAATGGCTGAGGAAGGATGAAGATTAGGACGATTTAATGAAGCTGCGTGACCTGATTTGGGAACCAATATTAATGGAGAGGGACCGAATTTAATCGTAAGATATTGCAGAGGACAATAAGCTGTTTATAGTATAATGAGCGCTACCTTCGTCTTGATTGTGCGTTTAGAAGGAGCCTCAAACGGGAAATGATGGGTTGTTGAGGTCCCCAAAGACAATGGAGGGCAAGAAGTAGGACGTGAGGGAATTGTTGGCGATAACTAATCCGGCCCTAACGAAGCACGGTTGAACCAAGTTATAATAATGGTGAAAGACAATTTTTGCTGCCGCTAATAGCCGCATCGCTCCCTAATAGCCGGATGAATTTTTTAAACAGCTTCTTGTTGATGTCTCGATTAGTTAAATTACCTACTATATTCATAACCAATTCGTAGGGATTCTCATTATTCTCATTAGCTCTAGTAACTCCCCGAGGAAATCACTATTCATAGTACGAGTATGCAGGTAGCAGCAAAAATTGTGGCTCTAATTATTCTCCAATTTTTGATAAACCCTTGTAGGTTCAAACTGCATTCTACGTTGTTGAGTGACTGAAAATCAGAAGAGCATAGTCTCAAATTAACTCCTTCGGCGCTGAATTCTGAAGCGAAGACGGCTGTAAGTCCCATTTAGAAATAATGGCTGAACGGATCGCTGGCTCCGTTCGTAGGATTCAGGAAAAGCTGCTACCCGAGCTCTGGAGCTCCCGCTTGAAAGATCGATTTGATGTGGGGTTATTCGGTCTTTACAAAACGAACAAAAATCTACTTCAACGAGGCCAGAGGTGTATTGTATTTAAGCGTATTCACTTGAATGGATAAATTGATAGATCCGTCTTCCCTGGCTGGTTCTTCTTCCTTCGACACTCTCCATCGCCAGTCTCCCTTCTAGAATTTCCGTACATGTGAGTGCGCTCCTTAAAAATTGAAGGCAAAGCTTCGAAAAGACCCCGGTAAAAGCAATTCGGAAACGATCTCTTTAATAACAAACAAGGACAAGTTCTCAGCTATTCAAAGGAAAGAAAAATGAATAAAGGGATAAAAGGAGATTTTATTTTACAGACTTCTGAAATTCGCTGAACTATTTCACTGACAGGAACTTGGCATGGTCGGCAAAAACTGTATTACAGATGCAAATCGTATGAGAAACTGAAACAAATTTGTTGAGAAAGTTTTCAAACGCCAAACTTGAAAGGTTTAACAAGGCTACGTTGAATAATAAAAGGGCGATGGAAGAACTTAACTGGTCGCTCTTCGAATAATTTGATTTTTTGTGGAACTAAACTCGCTATAAATATTTAAAGTCACCCAAAATCTTGAGTAATTTTGAGTTCAGACAAAGATTATTTTAATGACATTATTTTTTTGGACGAAACAAATTTTAATAAATAGTTGTAAGTTGGGTGAGGGTAGTTTTGAGTAAGCGATACCTTCAAAATTCCCTCTTTAGGACATGCTGCCTGACTAGATCTTATTTTTTTCTCAACGAAATGCAAAGGAGACCAAGTTGTTCACAACACAGAAGGTGAGTTTGATAGGTTCACCGTAGTTGGATTATTCAACTTGGTTTTCAACTAATATTCATAGCGTGAGATGGAGGAAAGCTGAAGAGCCATCAGACTCCCCTTGTGCGGTATTCTGGTTCATTCCAGAGTCAAACTTTGATTGGATATGAATGTCAAAAGCGAAATGTTAATTTAAAAAAAAAACCTGGGCTCAACTGTTGATTTTTTACCTGGCTCAACGGATGTTTAGTCGTGTTGATTTTACTGGGTAATTGGATTGTGGTTCATATGACTTTGCTAGTGATGGCTCGTCGCCGTATCGATTTAGCCGTTGACTAAGGGTGAAAACATTGGGGATTTTCAAATCATCGTCCAAAAGCTTGGGAAAGAACGGAATAGTGATCTAAACGGACGGTTGATCTATACAGAAAATTACCGTCGTTTTCACATTTTGCTCCCAACAATAATGACACCTGGTGGAAAACTTTCGAACGAATCGTAACTAAGGAAAGTGCTTTCTTGGGAAATTATGAAGGGGAATGGCAGTTGGCTGAGTCCCCCCCCCCCCCGAGAGGACACCGTTGCCATGTATTGAGTCGACCTCAGTAGTTTGAAGCAGCATTTCATGATTTATGGTTCCGGTCGTATCTTGGGGTTCCTGACTCTTAACCTGTCCACCTTGGAAATATTGCCATTAATTTCTTCCAACGATATCTCACGTATGATGATCTAGGTCATGGTTCGTGTTAAGGATAAATTTTCTGTAGTTCTGTGGCCAATCGACGACTTCAGTTCCACTCGTAGAGACCAAAGCTCATGATTAGTATGAAGAGGGATTGAGTTTCGAGTCTTGATCAAACTCTTGATTCTCCTTTTGATATTAATTCAACACGTGCATTTGTGTATCTGACTGTGGTACATACCTACTGTGAATTTGAAAGTAATGAATTGATTTGTTTTGGAAATATCATTGGCTTTACGTTACCATTCATGACAAGATGCAGTCAGTTTACATGACCTATTATTCAAAATTCTACGTATCCAAATCGCGAAAACATATTTATACCGGGTGAGCCAAAACAATCAGTGCAGTTTCAAAGGGCGATTTAAAAAAACCGGCGCAAAATTGGTTTGTTTTATTAAATTCCATAATCACACCATTTTTATTACTAAGGTCCTAAAAATTATATCAGGAAGTTGGCTGCCTGCCTGCCCCTCTCTTGCACATATCGATGGGAATCGCGTCGATTTTTTCTCAGATTCGGGTCTCGAGCTCTTCCACAATGTGAGATTTAAAAACCTTTTCCTGTAGATAGCCCCACAGGAAAAAGTCGCACACAATCTCGCAGGCCACCACAACTCACCCCTAGAACCGTCGACCATGTGTGGTTCATATCAGCTGTCCTCCAGTATCCAAATTAATTAACGGTTTTTTGTCGCAGTTATTGGAATGAATAATTTACAAACGCTCGGGGCGGTTCTGATGAATACCCTAAATCTAAATACAAATTTGTATTGGAAAAAAATACCGTTTTACATGAAGTTTGCGAGCTGAGGCGTTTTGAAAATGAAGTTCCAAGATGTCATTACTGAAAATCACTCCAAATTCCAAACCTTATTTACCAAAAAATGTACTCTTTAAATCCTGCGACTCGTTAAGAAGAACGGCGAGCCATTTTATACTATTTTCATTTGTAAAGCATTTGAATTCTTTTCTTCCCTCTCTTGAGCTTAATTGGCCTCCGTTATTTAGTTACGCTTTTATTGAATTCCTCCTTCTGCATTTAATAGTCCGACTGACTCCTGTTTTGCCTTGCAAAGTAATTTCAACCGCTCGTTTTTCACCTCGGTGCTCTTTTCTTCTAGGTCGTGGGAGAAGACCTCAATTATGAGCTCAGTGGTAGGCTTCATAACTTTTCGAGATCATTCATGTCAGTTGCTACTTCGCGTTCTTTCTCACTGCGTTTCTCTATATCAAATCTCTTGGAGAAATAAATGTAATTCTGGATCTTTCACGTTTGTCATAGAAGTCAAGTTTGATTTGAGTAATGAAATGAGGAGTTGAACTTCGTGAAGGAATAGTTTGAGTAAAGTACTGGCTCTAGGGGATTAGGGCTGGTTGTACTCAACAGAAAGAGCAGTTGTCGCAAATTAAAAGGAAATCCTAACAGCACTATGGATTATGTGCTGTGAATGTCTTATTTCGTGAATGTAGTGTAACGGTCGATGTTATGCATGGAATCTGTCTTCCTAGTTGTATTCACACTTTCGAACCCTGATATTCCCTTATCTGAGCCGTGCTGAAACGGGAAAAGCGGGATAGGACCGGGCCAGAGGAGGAAGGCCACATGGGCGCCGCGCTGGTGGCTAAGTAGTTATCGATCTGAGTCCTCTCCCATCCAGCCGCATGGCTTCATTACCATTTCACCGTCTATTGTCCTTGCGTAAGCATTTGGATTTTCTGTAAACAATAACCGTGACGAGGAAACAATATCAGTCCTGTCACTTAAACAATATCTGCCGGTTCATACCTCCTTTAATTTTGTGCTGTCAGTTTCTGGCGAAGGTTTTGTTGTAGGTACCTGCCCATGGAGCCGGGTTAGGGTGATCAAAAATTCCTTCATTGTGCGGTGGCGAGTGGGAGTACCCGCCATTTCGATCGAATGTTCAAAATAACGGCCGTGCCAAAATATGTACGAAATTGGACAATATTTATAAATATAGGGGTGGCAACGTGCTCCAAGTTATGCATACGCAGAGACAACAAAAGGGGCTGTTTGGACGGTTTAGGGTTGGAATTAGACTATGACCATGAGGAGCTTTGGTGTTAAATTTGGTCAAAAATATAAAAATTAAGGTTTTACATTGCCTACCTTCCAGAAGTAGGCAAATTTGATAGCCCGTTCAGTATTGTCATTCATAACCCTCAAACCTTGTACAATTTCTCTGTCTTTAAGAAATTCTCATTTTGAATTAAGGTATGAAGAACACTTTCGAGATCTTATTTATAAAATCTACCACTGGTAGGTCCTTATTCACGGTGCCACGAAGCAATTGAACTTATTATGTTACAGTTATTGTTACTTGGAATATAACCCATAATATGGGTATTATGGGTTATTATATTATGTAATGCTATTGGGTTATATTATGTAATGCTGTTATTGGGTTATATTATGTAATGCTCCACAAGCAAATAAAGTGCCTTTTCAAAAATCATGATTTTTGAGGTTAGGAAAAAAGTAAAATGGTCAGACACAATTCTAGCGGTGGATTCAAGTGTAAATGGGTCCGTAGACACCTAAAAATGGATTCAGATATGAAAATATTTTTATTTGTAGGACTGGATTTTCACTCATTTTCACCTATTTTTGAGGTTAGAAAAAACCAAGATAGCCAAATTCTGATAGCAAATTCGTGTGCAAAACAGGAGGCGAATTTACCACGGATAACATACGATTATATTGCAGAAGAGGTGTACCTACTTCACTTTTTTTGTGGGGCTGTGTAGTTCAAATTAGAAGTAGATTGGGGAGATTTCGACATTTTTAAGCGCCTGGTATTTGACGCTTTGCGCCTTCATTGAGGCGCTAGAGAGGAGGTTTTATTATACCTTGGAGGAGGTTCGGTAATTTTTACCAAATTCGTCTTGATGTCGGTAAAGTGAGGTACCTACTCATTTGATATGATGAACCGTATCCTCCGTTTCTCTTATTTTGTGCTACATGTCAAAGACTCTATACAGAAGAAGAGCGGTAGGAATCGCTGTTTGGATTAGGTGTGACTACACTTCGGAGAAGGATTGATGTCTACAACCAGACAGGTGGATTGAACTGATATATTAGTCACTGTTATGAGTGTGATTCGACAGCTTGTTCTACCATTTATGTACACTGTAGTTTTGTCTTCTGTGAAAAGGACTGTGTTTTACGTCTCACTGCTCTTGACACTTCTGCCTTGGATATGATCTGCACCCCAACACGGGAAAAAGGAGTTAACGAGATTTTCAAGTGAAAACGTCAAGACCGGGCGCGGGAATGAGTTGAAGTGAGAAGGAGTGGGGATAATGGAATTCGCTTTGTTATATCTCTTCCGTCATACCTCCGCTCCTTCAACGAACCCGTTGTTGAGCATCCTTCTGTCGCCTCCGCGAGAAACGCCGGTTTGGATATACACTTTCTTACACGCCTGGATGCCTTGGGTAGGCCGTACAAAGCAGTCCAAGTCGTGAGAGATCATCTTGAAACCTTAGCTTTGATGGAAAATTTCACCTTGCTCTCTACTCACTGCTTTATCCAACTTGCATCTCCTTCAACCTCGAAGTTCCTCCCTCTCCTCGTACACGTATACCTGGTTCCTCTTGTTGTTATACCTTTTGTACAGATTCGGACTTTGTGGAAGATTCATTATTCTAGTGGAAGTCTGTTTTCGAGTAGGGTTTCCCCTGTCTTGAGCTGAGATTGATAGCGTTATCGATCGTTTCCATCAATCTCGAGTCTAATCCTTCGAAACTCCTCTTCCCATCTTCCTTAACGACTCATTGAATGGTTCTGTTAAAAGCTTTCGAAATTCCCTAAGGAATCAACATTAACTTCAGACCACCGATTCTCAATTTACCACAATGTAACAAACTGCCTATTGACTGTTTCATTGTGTTTTTGTGTAGAAGTTATTACTTAGATGAACAATTTCCATATCGTCTTGACTGTTTTGCATACTTGGTTGTATGGTGTAAATAGTTTTTTTTGTGAATTTATTCCTCTCAACTACTATTACTTGTTACCACCAAACCAACCGTTTCTATTTTCGCATTTTTATAATTGTTTCGCTCCAAAAACTCCGAAAAATCAATAAAAAACAAAGGAGGGAACTATTCCCGTCTGGAATAGTTTGAAGAGCTTCCAATTTCTTTTGACCCAATAAACAACGGTTACCGAAAGACTGTAGAAGGACCAAATGCATGTTCTTTGATGCTGGAGTGAGTACTCCTCCTCCTCAAAACTATGTTTGAGGACAGAACGTTCTCCGAGTCAAACTGATTATTTAAATTTAATTTGAATCAGAGTGGTAGTACCTATCAGTTTCTGCAAGTTTCTTTAATTTGGGACATTACTCAAATTTGGAATAATTTCAAGTACTTTCTTTAAACCTTGCTATGTGGAAGTACAAGTACTTCCTTTCTCATCTCTCTTCTTGATTAATTCGTCTTGCCTTCTCTCGTTGAAACTGTAATCTCCGCTTTCCTACACCCAAATTCCTTTGTTGAGAAAGAGCATCTCATCAACTACAGACAATCGAGGCTTTGAGCCAGCTGGGACCGCTTCATCTCCCTCTCGATCCTTTAAGTTCCTTGAGGTGGCTGAGGAGATATAATATCGCTTGTGGTCGTAAACTTGGTCCAACGACCCGGCGATAAGCTGAGCTGCGTGTTCCGAAGTTGGCAAGTGAAGTTTCCGCGGTCTACCCATCGTTTCCTCTTCCCTTTTCATATCGGCTATGCGTGTAGCTACTTAGAGCTGCAAGAGTCTTAGTCTCCTTTGTCATGTAAACTCTGTGGCAGTGTTGACGGGCTGAGGATAAACGTGGTATCCGTTTTGAATCTTCCACCGTCACCCTGTAATATATATCACACTCCATCCGCAAATATCACCTTTTCTAATAGAAAAAAATGTGCAAAAACGTTCACCGTCAAGTTGCAAGGAATTGAAGGGACGAGGCAGTTTGTGAATATCTTTGGAAATTCGCTCAAGTCGTACCTACTGCTTCTCTGACTTGAATTCTATATCAAAAACAAAGAGACGAGAGTAGTTGAAAAATTGTCTATTTATAAATTAAATATGAGTACAGAGTTAGTCCAGTTTTGGTGATCAATTCTGATGATGCATTACAGAGAGGTGAATTTATATAAAGACCTCAAAAGTGAAAGGTCGAATGAGAGTGGTTGGTTCTAGTTAAAGGAAAAAAGGATGCGATTGGCTGTTGAGGTGAACGGGAGGGGCTAGAAAGTGAAAGGCCTAATAGGATTTGTTGACACCAAGTGAAAGGAATCAGCTGTTTGGCTGTTTGAAGTGAAGGGGGCTGTGGAATGAGGGGGTACATCAAAGGGAAAGGTTGGTGGGAGCTGTTATGAGAGCTATTAGGGAAATGGACACAACGGTGGAGACAAATATTTTCAATTACTCTGGTCTCCTTGCTTTTCGATATGAGTTTCCACGATTTCGTGGCGATTAGTTCGTATCTATATCATGTACCTACTCGTCTCTACCATTACGGGACTGGTGAATTCTATTATCAATATCATCTTCGAGTTCGATGAAAGCTCAGGAAGTCTGTGCGTGACGGGATAAATATTTATACGGAACTCGTTGATTTGTTTGTTGATTCTGGCGATCGATTTCTTTATCGAGACACGGTGAACACTGTAGGGAAACTTGTTACTTCTTGTTGTGCCACCTCTGGCACGTAGACTTCATGTCATCGTTGTTAATTGATACGTGCAATATCCAGTTGGCGATTTTCATGATTGCCGATCATATGTCGAGTTACCTTTGATTGGTGCCGCGGGGTTCGGTTAAAGGGATGTTAAACACCAGATTGTTCTCCAATGCATGGGGGTTTGATTTGAGTTTGTTAATGAATTAGTAGGTCAATTAGAGTTGGGTAGTGGATCACTCTATCCGAGATTGATAGATACTTCAGTTATGAAAAAGCCTAACTGGTAATTTGTGGCAAATTCCTACAGATTCTATGGCATGTTGTTTGTACAGCATGAATCCCACCTAAATATATTTAGGTCATAGGCGGAGGTACTAGTGAGAAGTACAACCAATCAGCGCATGTTCGACTGGCTGATATATGCCTTAATGTTGATCTTGCCTCTCACTGAGCAGAAATATAAAAGTAAGCTAGTTTCGGGTTGCGCTCTGTAGGTACTTTGTTTGTTGTAGTGCCTTGTTCCGTCTGCTGAATCAGCTAGGAGCTCTCAAAGCCCTCAACGTATAGCACGTAAAAACGAATACACCTTATTGATGCCAGTAGTTTTTAGCCTCCTCACCAGTCCCCTACCTTGCGGGATTGAAAAGACAAAATCGAAAATACAGGCGTGAATTAATTTATTCACGAGCTTCAACGCCCTAACAGGAGATCCCTGAAAAATTGAATAATTGTGGCATTAGCTCATAATATTGATAGACGATTCTAAACCGTTTCAGTTTGTTCAAAAACTGCATTTCGTCGTCTCAAGGATCATGTCTGTCCAGGACCTGTTAGTTACATTAAATGTAAATAAATTTTATTAGTTTGACCTGTTGTTATTTGTGGTAGTTATAAAAGCCTGTTGTGGACGTGGTTATCTGGCTCATGCGTCTACCCCATGATGTCTACATGAGTCACCTGAAGATGGGTTTGATACTTCAATTCCAGTGAAAATTCGTCCTTGTTGAAACTTTGTCTTCCGCCAATCCTGGTGCGGATTTTCCCACCCAGGAAAATTCCCCAGCTGAATCTGCCCAGGTCTGGCTGACAGTCTTTTTAACATCACGGTATTAAATGAAGAAGTTTTCATGAGATTTGCCAGTTTCCAGGATTGGTTTTGGAGGAGGAGTAACGTTCCAAAGGTTTTCAGAATTTCTATTTTCCCAAATTCGTCTGAGCTGCTGTTATTGTCATTATATGGTACTTGCCAAGAATCGAAGTACACCAATCGTATAGCAAATGTAACGCTAATTCCGAAAATGTGGTCAAAAATTGAAATTGAATGGAGTAAAGTGGAGAAATGTGTTTTAAAGAGACAAAACATGGTTTTTCTGAGCCAAAAAGCTTGATACCTTTGAGCAAAATATCTTGAGAACGGATTGAGATGAAAATATACGGTCGGCGACATTCCACTCCATTTTCGATGTAGTTTTACGAAATTTTTCTTATGAGTGGGTCACCCTGTTAAATTTGAGGTAGCGGGTGCAGGTGTGGGAAGCGCTAACGAGATGTTGAAAAAACTGGCAGCCAGACCTGGGTAGATTCAGCTGGGGAATTTTCCTAGGGAAATCCGCACCATGATAGGCTGAAGACAAATGTGGACAAATTTTCACTGGAATCGAAGTATCAAGCCCATCTTCAGGTGACTCATGAAGCCTGATAACCACGGTCCACAACAACTACCACAAATAACGAGAGGTCAAACTAATAAATGTAATTAACAGGCCCTGGATAGAGGACATGATCCTTGAGACGCCGAACTGCAGTTTTTGGGCATACTAAAACGGTTTAGAATCGCCTATCTATATAAACATGAATATATAATATTATACCATTTCGATGACACGCAGT
The DNA here is from genome assembly GCA_963920205.1 of Stenodema calcarata. Lineage (NCBI taxonomy): Eukaryota > Metazoa > Arthropoda > Insecta > Hemiptera > Miridae > Stenodema > Stenodema calcarata. Next base: position 26,260,399 of record OY986055.1, read on the forward strand.
GGTCCGGGACCCCCTCCCCCCCACTCAAACCCCTTTCTAATTTAGGTGTATAAAAAACTAACATACTTATGCATGTAGACGGGGAAAGAAAGGATAATTTTTAATTGAAAGAACCCTCTATTCAGTGTGTGTCCCCCTGGCTTTGGACTCACCCTAAACGAAATTCCTGGCTACTCCGCTGATGTAGCAACTGTCGTTTGGTATCTCATTGCATCGCAACGTTGTTTCAGTAATGTGTACGAGGTTATGGTATAATGTACAGGGGTTTTCTCGCCCCCCATGCATACGCTGCCTGCTCACAATTAATAATTAATGAGATCTGATTCCCATGTCTGTCCCCATGTGCACTTGCTCGTCCTGCGAGGGTAGCTGCCTCCTGGTGGGAGGTGGGCCGTAGTGGGAGCGGTTCCCTTCGCCTGTTCCTTCAGTTGACGACCAGCTGTTGGTCTTTGCTGAGCTTCAATTTCAGTACGCGCCGCTCGTGCTTTTATTTTTTGTTCACTCACTCAAATCATCTGCATCCTATTTGTTTTGTGGTTTCTTATCATCATTTTGTGTTTTGCTACGTCGGAGTTCCTCATTCGCGTGTGTGTGTCAGAAAGTTCGTTTCAAGTTGGTGTTTTTCTTCAGTGGTCCGTCAAGTGAGATGTCAACGCAACTTTTCCACGCGTTGATAACGTAGAATTATGTCAAAAACTATCAACGCCTACAGAGTGTAAGTTATTTGAAACTCTTACTTTGCTTTCCCTTTCGACAATGAAGCTGTGGAATTTATAACCACCCAATCTGACTGTCACATATACTATTCACTGTACTCATCCATCTCCACTTACTAATCACTCCTCCAAGTTCATCGACTCGATACCTCATCATATCAACATTTCGCTAGTTCTTCCGGTCAGATGTTCAAATCCTCTAGTTCAGACAATATTTGTTGTGCCAAAAAGTACTGAACCAGAACACACCGCCAGAAAAAAGAAAAGATTCTTGCGCCAACCGCTTTTTTCATCACTCACCTTTCGTATTTACCGCATGCATCTACCGCATCAACCAGAATATCTCAAGGTTTGAAGAAATAAGCTACTATTAGGTTGTGTGTATTTAGGAAACCCATCACCTGTCAGGTGGTTACATTATTCACGTACATCAAGCTTTCACCTCCTCATCCGTTCAACGCATACGTTAGTACTACACAGGGCCATTTAACACTATTTGTTACTTAATATCCGTTTAACCATAATTTAATCTACGGTTGTTGAGCGGTTCCATACAAATCTGTCGAATTCTGTTGATTCATCTTTTCGCCGGCTCCACTGGGTTCGTCATGTTCAGACCCGGGCAATCCTATTTCTCCCATGACTCATACAGTGCCCTTGACAGCTATATTTACTCCTCATGCTATCCAGATAATTTTCATTAAATGGAAATTTCACAAATTTTGTTAAACTGGAATTTAAGAAAGAACCCATACTTGGAATTTCGCTACAAAAACCTCCAAAATGATTAATTATCTCATCCATCATCATTAAATGATTTTAGCATGCGTGGCAAAGGCAGAACTGGGTGAGCCTTCTGCTGTACTCCTTACCTGAAAGTTCGTGTAATTTGAACATCGAGATCAGCCAAAGGTAGTCAATTGGACGACTTACAGAGAATATCAACGCAAGTCATTTGGCATGAAATTGTTCGCTTTTTGAATCGCGTTTTGCAGTAACCGAGAACTCAAACAATATAAGCTGAAGTATGAGTATGAGAACTGAAATCACTGATTGTAGACGCCCTTCGAGTACCTACATGAGCGCAATGCAGCATTAACCTGTTTTTGTGTAGGGGGATTCCGACCCGGTCTCTGGTGTAATCACACGGTCACTCTTAACGAATTTGCGTCCAGTCACAATGATGGATGACTTGAATGATGATTTATCTTTCATTGTTGGCGTAAGTGACAGTCATAACACAGCCCCACTGTAGTAATTTCCATGGTTATCGCAGCTTTCCTACGTTGAAAAAGCCTTTTCCTGCAGTGCAATAAAGGCTAAACCAATGAGCTAGAAAGTTGGACCGAGAGATTTCGCATAACTCATTTTGCCAAAAAACTGAGTTAGACCTTGTGGGACGATATTCTTTCATTTGTGGGGCTGTGTAATCATCTTGATTCGGGCATAGGGACTTAAGTTATCGTTTCATATCAAGTGATCGTAAAAATTGGAGCGGTCAAAAACACATTACTTAACTTCGACTCCCACGATCATTGATGTTACTTCTCTGTATACTCCAGACATGATTTCTGTACTTGATTCATCCAGTGAACTTGAGTATTCGGAAAGAGGAGGTCAAATCTTTCTACGACTCCAGGCCTCCGTTCCCCTGACGTGAGAGGCACTGCAGCGATAATTTTCTCTACCTCCCCTGAGTTCTTTGGTGGTTGCTGCGGATAGCCCACTCCATCATTCCATATCCCCCGACGGGAATAAGTATTATTTCAACGCTCTCGCCGGTTACGACGAATGTATCATCACTTCGTAAGCATTTCAACAGCTTCTAACTGAAATGCACCACTTTGCATTTGACCCTCGTATGGTAATTGAGAGTGTATACTTGGTGAAGGATGGTGTAGACAGTGAGTTCAAAATTTGTATCCAATATGTTGGTTGGCAACCGATGGCCTTGAGTGGGTTTTCTCATGGGTGAGGGTCAAACATATCAGCGCATAGTAATTAGATCCACACTATTTCACTATGGTTGTTACAACGCAGAACCGCTATTGTCTTGAAACCCTGGTTGACTAGGAAGAAAAATAGTATAGATTCTGCATGTTGTCTTGAAACCCTGGTTGACTTGGAAGAAAAATAGTATAGATTCTGCTTGTTCCAACTTTAGGTTGATACTGATAAACTGAATAAAATCTTAGATTGGGACCGAAGGAGAAATCAGAAAACCCAGGACTCCTCGCCTTTTCATTGTGTGGTTTTGCGGTCAATCTGCTCCGTCACAAAATAAGCGATACGCGATATTGATCAACAAATATCATTAGCGTTACATAATCGAGTTGATTATCAGTGTAAGATGATTGACGGTACTATCCACCACCTATTTTCTCGTTACTTATCTATTGGTTTTAACATGAATAATGTTTTTGCGGTGGCCTACCAGAGTTGAAAAGCGTAACGAAGTTTAAGTCACGAAATTATGTCACGAAGATTTTTAATGATTTTCACGTACAACCGAGCCGTTTCTAGGGAAATGAAACTTCTTTAGTTTTCAACGGGCAAAAATCGTTCTCCATTCGTTGGAAAGCCTTTAATTTATGCATAAATTATATACTGCCAAAACCGCTGTAAATATCGAAGAAGCTGAGATACAGCCCTGAGTAAATAAAACTGCAAACAACAACTAATAAATTTTCCGCACATTTCTTAATATTTTCCATACAGACAAAGAAAAGGGATAAGGAAAAGGGGAAACGGGACGCAAAAACATTATTCATGTTTTGCATAGCAAATACCTCGTTCTATACAAAGTATAGAAGAGAAAAGATCCGGGGGGTCCAGGGGGGCTTGCCCCCCTGGCGAGGCGCGAAGCGCCGAGTTTTCTATTATTTTACTACTAGTTGTATTTAAATAGTCGTCGACTGTATTGGTTGAATCATGGCTGTGACTATTGAATAATCACAAATTTTGGTTATCCTTCATCTCGATGGTTATTGGGGTACACAAGTTAGGCAATTGGTTAAACTTGTATTCCCATTTAACGGTTCGGTCTGCATCATGTGCTACTACAGAATATTAACCCATTATCAATAAACAAGTCCAAACAATATTTCTCTATGAAGGTTTAATTTTTGTCTCATTCTGGAGAGAATTTCTGATCAAAAACGTGCGTCATACTAAGGATAGTGGTAGAATCTACCATTGGATGTCATTGTAAGTCCAAGATTATGATGAGTTTTGCTGAAGGGATACGCCATAAAATTTACTTCAGGTTTATAAGAGAAAATATAAAATGTGCCGGTGACAGTTTTGCTGTCTCATTCCGGAAAAATTGCTCATTCCACCTAAATTATTGAAATCTCGAATATTCCTCGGTTTTTTATTGTTACAATCAGAACGTTCTTACAAAAATGTTATTAGAGAGCAAAAGTATTATTTTTGCTGAATATTTGAAACCATTCTCAAGTTGTAAATAATTCAATATGAACGAATTTCCGTTTGTTTATTAGAAATTAGTTGAAGGATCGTTGAATGTATCTGTCCTCCTAATCGAATCTGGTCTGTCAAGTGCTGCGTTGTTTCACTTTGTTACGATGGATATTGATTTGTGTTCCGATTTCTCTCTGATATACTCGTACCAGACGTCATTGCGGCAACCAGAGCTAATTCTACTCGATATTTTATTCGCGTGATTCCAATTTTCCCTCTTCCATTTCTTTCCCATCTTCGGATCCCATCCAGCGGAGCCGGGTGTTTTCTACGTGAGGTTGCCAGGGCGTACTGTTCAGCGTTCCGTTTCACTTCCTCCGCCCTGGTATCCGCAGTGTAAATGACCCCTTGCCCACCTTGATTCACCGTGTCCTCCACCAGCTCGCTATTTCTAACTTGATAATTTTATCAGCCGTAAGATGCCTTAAGAAAGTAGAGTGAACGCTCCAGTGCTTGGTGTATTGACAATTCCTTGAAATCTAAAAATTATATAATACCTACCCCTCGGAAACTACATACTCAGAGATTTCTTCTTTTCCATCAGTAGTCGGAAATGGGTATTAGGAATTCCAAAAGACGAACTGATTCTGTTTCGAGCAGTGTATTCATGGATTCCCGTGCTATACCAGATGCTCGTGTACACAAAAAGTATCTCGCAGCAGGAAACTCAGTTTCACGTAATTTCAATTATTTTCATGCAGAGGTTTTCGTGGCGTTGAATTTAGGGTGGACCACAGTTTGATTACCACCTACGGTTTAAGGTTTTAATTCGTAAAATGACGAAACTAGATTCAGAAGATATCATTTGAAGGTAAACACGATCAAGAGGTCGATGCCTGCTCCCCAAATTTAGCCTGGCACCGGTCGTGTGATAAGTCACGGTGATTCAGTCACTTGGCTCTTCCTCAAGCCCGACCGACGACCTTTCCAATGTGCCTGCCCTGCAGTTTTTATTTATTTATTTGTTTTCCATATTGCACTCTCATTGATTACATAAGAGGGCGAAATAGCTTCACATAACGGGCAGTATTTACATGAGACCTCGCCACATCCTAAAAATCAAAGTGTGAGAAGAACACCGAGAACTTCTTCTCCAAAACGTACTGCCAACATCAATATCGTGAAAACTGAGATGAAACGATCGTTTTCGCGAAAGTAGCCCAAAACTTGGGATTTAAAACCTTTGTAGCCCAATTGGCGAAAAGTAGCTGAAGGCAATTTTTGATCGTAAAAAATAGCCCAATCGGGGAAAAGTAGCCCAATCTGGTAACACTGTTTCTAAGGGTAATGCCATAGTATTTTCTCGTTATCTATACAACAAAAGCCTTATTCGTTGGTCAAAAGTCACCACATTTCACCAAAAGTGAAACCAAGAGCAGCAACTCACCAATCCGCCCATCGTCCCAACATCCACCTCCTATCCCTTCATCAGAAACCACCGAAACAGCTGTAAAATTCCATTTCGTACTAAAATTCTACTTTCAAAATACTGTTTGACTAGGGCAATTTCTCTAGGTGTTCTGAAAAAGTTTTATTTCGTTTTCGTGTTGAGTCTATTTCGAAATTTGCAAGAACCCAGCTCAAATGGATCCGGCCTAAAAATCGGCTCGAAGTCAATTGGAGATATTTCTGTTGTAATGGACCCTTCGTTGACGTCACGTTACGTGGATGTTTCATGCTGTGCAAGATGAACTAAATATGCCCAATTTATTCTATATCCTATGGAAGTCCATTATCATCTTAACATAAAATAATCATCACCTCTAATTTTTTGGCGATTTTATGTGTCCTGATCTGTTTCTTACCCGAAAAACTCACGATCTGCAATTTCATTTCGCCCCCTTTTCCCTTCCTTTGTCGGATAAGGCAGAAATGACTCACCCTCGACGCTGGGGTCTCCCCTATCTTGACTGCTCTTCTAATACGAGGGGAAATGTTTTCTCTACGAGATCAATACCGTTGCAGCCCTGTGCATTCTGCTGGTAACTCAACTCGCATTTCATTAAACTCTTTTTTTTAGGGAGTTTTTAGAATTTTTGGTCAATGAAATATCTCCGTTTGAGCTTTTCACATTCATATACGAACTTATACGAATACGAATGGATGGAAAAAAACGTGAAACAGTTACGAAGAAGCTGCTTCTTGAAAAGAAAAGATGAAACAGCTTCTCAAAATTTGTTGTAACAATTCCAAAAAAAGTGTATTAGTAAACTTTTCCAACTCTTCCGCTCAGCACAAGTCTTGTCTTACAGTGAGGAGTAGCACGCCAGTACGTGGCACGGTTGCCAAATAGGGTTTTGAGCTATATTTTTATTTTTCAAATACATGCGTTTAAATGTTAAAAAATTATAGGGTTTATAGAATTGATGTTGTTTTTTATGACGGCTGAGGGATGCAGTGCAAAAACCTCCTGCGATTTAATTGAGAATACCGTCAGTTGTTTGACGCGCAGTAAATTACCGACGCGGGACTGGGGCTGAACGTGGGAGTGTGAATCCTCCTTGTTTCCGGACTGCCACACTTGCCGAGATATGATTCTACACCAAGGACAGCGGTGGCGGTGGGTTGCGCAATACCAAGTTCCCAACGGTGACCTGTTCTTGTCCGCTAAGCATTTGCGGTCGAACCAAACCCTATAATTCCTTCTCCTTTACCCTTTCGATGGGTTTAGGGTTTTGTTGGTAGCGAGTTTGCAATTTATAAACAACATTAATATTCGGAATTCCTCAGGACCTCTCGTCCTCGAACTCCCCAGGTATTGAAGCACAGGAGCAAATCAATGAATATATAAATTTACATTACTTAGCAACATCACTTGGCAAAAAACACACACACACACACACAAAATAAGCGTTTTATTGGTGCAAAACTGGTTTTTATGGGTTTTAATCAAACCACCATTAGTTTTTAATATTTGAATGTTCAAAACAGTTTTAAGCAATTTAAAACAAGTTGGTCTTGTTTTCTTAAGCATGTTTTTTGCCAACCCTGGTTCAGCATGAGGGTGTTGCTAAGTAATGTAAATTTATGTATAATATATATCGGGCTTTTATTTTACATGTGGGTTTGGGTTTAGGTGGTTACTTCAAAGGAATGAAATCTAATGATCCTTGCTCTTTCTTCCCCAGTATCACTTCTTGATCCCGACCGCAGAACCTTTGCACCTTAAGAAACCGCCGTCTCTCCCACTCTTTCCTTTGTCTCGTCGCGTCGTCAAGTTTCCTCTAAAAATAACGAGCGCTACTTTACGCTCCTCTGGCCGAGAGCCCTTGAATTGCTTACCAAAGGAAACGCAGGCCTCACGCGATAGCGAACCCGGTGAAACGTCATCTTCCCATTTCATCCCTGTGACTGCCTCATCATGTTGCTGATTCTTTTGGTTTGATAAATTAAAAGTCGAGGAACGTTGATGTCCCTGTTTCTTGACTTTCGTAACTGTTCTAGGGGAAATTCTTCCAAGACGCCAGAACACTGTTAGATTCCAGATTTCGTTCAACTACAGGAAGAAGTAAAAACTTCAGTTATACAATTTTCAGGCACTTAACAAACTACCCGGGAACGTTTCTGAAAGTTCACTGTTGGAATGACCCCGAGGATCAACTCTCGGAATCTGTGAAGGGAGTTGAGTTGGATGTATTGTTCAAAAAGTGTTCAATTAAGTTCGTATTTTCCATGGAGAATATTACCATATATACCCACCTGAATTCCTTTGTAGCTCTATTGACAATTATCCTCCCTAATTATCTTATTTATTGAACCTTCTGTTCATGTGTTAGACCAAAGAGCTCTGAAGGGCCGATAAAAAGTGTTGCGACGATGAATTGCTAATACAAAAGATCTTGGATTGCATACAAAAAGGTACAAGGTACATGAGGCATTTGGATTAGGTGACAAGTTCGAATAAAACTTCATTGTAGAAACCAGACCTTCAGGAATATTGAAGGTGAATATTGAGACATTTATAAAGGTTGAGGAGGTTGGAACGACCTTGACCATGCGGATCTGCTCGTAGAAAGAGAGAAAATACTAATCGGGCCAACTTTTGGTTCACTGAAGGTAATTTTTCACTGGGATGAGACGAGACGCCAAATGGTCTGATTGATGGTCAGAGGCAGTCAGACACTTTCCATTCTTTCAGACTCGGTCGTATCGTGAGGACGGAAACAATTGATAGCTCGTCCTTCTTTCTTTCACTTCTTATTCAACGGAAATAAACCTTTTGTTTTCATTTCATTATTGATTTCTGAAATCCGTAAGCGTTTAATGCCTGAATTATTTAGGTCGCTCCCCAGGAGGGTTGAGTATATATTATATAGTATTGGTTTGTTACTGGCGACGGTTTAGTCACCGAAACTGGTCTAACAGTGTAGGTAGGTACTTATATTTCAGTAGAAATAGACGATTTTTTCAAATACTCTTGATTTCGTTATGCTGTTGGACGTTATCCAACCAATCAAGAACTGGTCTCGATTCGGTTGCGTCAAGTAGTAGAAACTCTATAAGCAAAAAGGGATTTACTCGATGAGCAGTGACTGCCGCGTACAGCCCTTCGACACTGCCAAATTACTTGGATCTTGGGACCGCCAGGGGCCTTGGCAATGCGCCTCTAAGGGATCGAAGTTCGTCCTTTTAAAGCTTTAATTGGATGGAAAAGCTTCTCAGTTTTTTAACCCTTATTTCTGGCCCGATAGTTTCTAACGTCGATTCTCATTTATTGGGGGAGGAGGGATATTTCGGTGTGATTGACGGGCCCAGCCCTGGGTCTATTTTCTATTTAGCGAAGCGGCGATATTCTTGAGTAAATCCTCTAACAGTACAAAAAACTCATTTCGCAACTTGAGTCGAAGAACAAGGTGCCTTTATGAGCCACGACGTTGTATCGCTTTCGTTGGGTATTCAATGTCAAGAGGTGATATAACAGAAGGTGAAGCCTATAACAGAAAACATGAGTTGGTGGAGAAAGTAAGGCCTGATCTCCCTGGAGGGGTGTAAAGTTGGTATTTATGTATAAAATTATGAGCCCAACTTCCACGAGGTGAACTATCGTATTTCCATCCAAAGAGGGCTGTTCGCGTCCAGGATACTGCGAGTATCTCGCGGACTGTAGGGAAAACTGAAAAAAGGGGAAAGTCGATACCGCGGTCTCGACCGCCTCAGTCGAGGGCTCGAGTTTTTATCTTGCACCACAAAACTTCGGGTTCTTACAATGCAAAAATATCTCATGGCTGAGAAACAAGAAATAAAGTTGATTGTAAAGTTGTAACTTCGCAACCTTTGAGTTAGTGAACAACAGAACAACACAACAGAAATTACTGTAACTGTAAACACGTGATGAAAAAAGCCTACAGGCAGTGGAGTAAATAACGCTTCCTTAACACAATGTGAGAAGAAAGAAAGTTTAGATCGTAAATCGTGAATTAAAATGCTTTTATTTGTCCTATTTTCCGGGAAGATTATAGTCGAGAGTTTGGGAAGTTGGTATAGCAGAGTGAATTTATGGGACGGTAGCGCCGGAAGGAGGACGTAGAACTGGGAGCTAAAGATAAGCCTCAATCTTGACCCAGAAAGACATTTTATTGTGGAAAAGAAAGATAATTAACAATATCGGCAAAAATGAAATCAAGAGAAGTTGGTTGGATAAAAACTACAGAAGATGGAAAGTTGAAAATGTACTAGTTTTTAGCGAATTTTCGAAGAAAAAGAAGCTATAATAATAAGAAGCTATAATTCACAATAATTGTTCTCGGTTCAAACTTTTTAAAACTCGAATTTCCGAATATTTTCTATACCAAAAGACACCAAACATCTGTATGTCTATATATATTTATATATATATTTATGTATGTCTCATTCCAGACGATAACTTATCTCTCCTGGCAATAAGGGCTTAGTTCGTAGATGGGCATAAGCGGCCCACTTTTGGGGAGTTTTGGGAAGGGTCGGGGGGTTTACCTATAAATTCTCAAAATGGAACAGTCTGACAAGTCACACCTCATTTTAAAGGTTGTTTTCCGCTGAACACGATGGCGAGGTGTGGTATGTATGGTTTGCTGATACCCCCTATTCCCGAGGGGTTAGGCAATATGCCCACCCAGACGGATATGCGGTCTGTGTTTTCACAGCCGTCTACCACCAGAGCGGTGGAACAAAAACATCGGGAACAGAGGATCAGCAAACCATCACAGGTGTTACTCGTAAAAAAATTGAGACATAATTTGTTATAGAACCAGTGAAGGAGACATTTTACATAAACCCAGTAATTTCTTCGAAAATCGCTCTTTATAGCCATGCTGCATGACTGGATTTTTCGAGTTGTTAGTGGCTTTCTCTGTTTGTAGGAGTTAATATTGGTAGCAACGGTTGAGTTTAATTCCATTTTATGACTTGATTCATCACAATTTTCGACTCATTGGTAGGCTGCATTGTAAAACTTGTTTTCTGTGGGAGAACTCCTCACCCCATCATCTCTATAGGTACCCCAAACGACTGCAAATATTGAATATCGTCGGTCAAACTACAGGATGACGTAACTCACATTTTGACCAAAATTAGATTTTTTTCATATTGAGTGAGATTTTTCTAATTAAGAACTTTATTGCAAAATTTTGCTGACAGTGAAAACTCACCTTACTGACGCTGAAACCAGAAGAATCACCATCGTTTATCATAATATAGATGTAAAAAGCAGTTTTGTCGCTCTCCTGAAAATTAGGATAAACGCTGCAGTTATAACGACGATATTTCACTAATTTTGAAATGACCATTAGGTTTGTTATGGCCTACTTACCTATTATGTTTCAACATTAATACAATTTATTAACTACCCTTCATGACCACTTTCCTGTTTGAAAAAATGAAGAAATGTAAACACTGCTACTATGCACTATCATCTTATCTTATTTATGTTGTATCACCAATTTGTTATGATTTTTATACTTTATTGGATTTTTCAGGTGAGTTCTGTGAGCACGATATAGTCTGCCTGCACGTGTGAGTACTGCACTAGTTTTGAGTGTTTTTTAATTTTTATTTTACCTTGAGTAGTTTTTTATTTTTATACATTACAATATAGTTTTGTATTTTGTTTGAAATGTGTTGCATTGGAAAACTGGATTTCCCATGATAATATCATCACCAATTGAATTAATTTTGGTAATTTAATTACGAGTATTGTACCAAGTTGTACCTTCTCGAAGTGATAGAGGCTCCGGTAACCTGTCTCAAACTTTCCTCCCTTGCTTTCTGTTAATGGAAACGTTAGCTGAGGACGAAGTTTTTAAATCCCATAAATAATGTTTTTAGAGCCTATAAATAATGGATCCACATTGAACGGAGTTGAAACTTCTTTCGGCCCCCTCATCCTGTTCACAACTCCATTTTCCCAAATAGTCTTTAGTTGGACGGAATCCTCGGATTTTGGCTTGCATGTTTTGTTAATAGTTTCTTTTATGAATGAATGGTTCTTTTTTTTAAAATGTGGCTTCAATTTTAGACGTTAATCTGTTGTTTTTCGTGATATCCACTTTTACCTGTTTGTTTTTCACGTTATAAAACTAATCAAGGCAAACCACTAATGCCTTCGTGAGATCATCAATCACTGACAACACATGAATAATGAATTTTGAATTCCGGCTAATGGATAATGTTAGTGTCCATTTATGACGTCAGAAGTTTTCCTGCCGAGTTCTTTTCAATACTCGATGAATTGCGTTATTTGCGTTCAGCTGAAATCGATTGCGAAGTTGTCGTATCAAAGTTGTTTTATAAATAACTTTTCGGTTATCAACTTCTGAACGGTTGGTGTATTTATTCATCTACATACCTTGGATCTCCTTGCTAAAAGCGATTGGTCGTTCCAGATTTACTTAATACCCTTCAATAGCCTTCGTTAGTTACCTTTGCTCCATTCGTCCCTAAGGAAAAATCCATTAGTGGCTAATTTGAATTGAATGTTTCTCGTTATCCTACTGCTTCACCGAAATTTACTGTGTGGACTGCATGCAGGCGCTTCTAATTGTCGTGAATATTTCAGTGGGAAGTTGGTCCAAACCAAACCCACTCCCCTGCCAATTTGATATTACTATCTCTACCGAATCGTAGAATATTGAAGAGAACAAATCCTATTGGGTAATTCAGCAGATTTACAAATCTGTGCAGGTTTACGTACTCATCCCAGCATACTTTTCCAATTGGTTGTAATTATGCGGAATCGTTGTAAAACATTAAAAATCAAGAGCGGCCTTGCAAGGAAGCCATTCACGTTCTTCCTGTTATAATAATAAAAACGCCCGTTGAAGGCCATTTCCGATAAACTGGATCCGCGCGTAGAAAAAAGTCCAGGGGAGTTACGTAAGATTTGTAGTGGAAATATAATATGCGCAACCTTCCACGATATGGAGAGTATATTGTGCATCTTATCCATTTCATGGAGAAAATAATGGTCGCCTGGTTCAGGAAGCCTAAAATTGTAGTCTGTAGGGATACTCGGGGTGCGTATGTGTTGTGTGTATGTATAACCAGGATTCTTCTAATCAAAACTATAATATATCCATTTTATCCATGTAAGTATTCGGGTAGTAATTATTACTACAGAGAAAGTCGAAGAAACGCCTTCTACTTATTATTACTCATGAATTTCATGTGCTTTAATTTGATGCTGGCTCATGTAGTTCTCTTTTGATCTCTATTTCTTATTTTTATTTTTAAATGTTTGAGGTTAGGCCGGTTTATTCCGGTTAGACCTAATAACAATTTATTTGTATAGCTTTTTCTCTTGCTTGATTCCAAGATCACGAACAAACTATAATTTCCAATCAGGTCAGAATATGTCAACAACAATTGATGTGCTCGTGGGTAGAGAAGGCCACGTAATGCAATGATTGAGCGGAGAAGGTTTTGAATATGAGTATTACTTCTCAAATTCACCCTTCGGGGAGTATAATAATATTATATTATACTGATTTCGGCTTATTTTTCATAACAGTGATGTTTTGGCAATCCGCAGGCTAAGTTTGTAGATGGACAGAATTGGGCCGCTCTAAGGGGGGTTTTGTGGAGTTTAAGGGTGGAAAAATTACTCATAAATTCCAAAAATGAAACAGTCTGACAAATGACAACTAATTTTAAAGGGCTTTTTTACGCTGAACACGATGGTTAAGTCAGAATTGCGATACCTTGTTCCGTTCTCAAACTGGAGCACTTTGAAGATGAAGAAACGTGGTTGTTACTTGAGATATTCTTCACGGTTCATCTGCCCTAATCTGATAATCGCGATTCTGACTTCACCATCGTGTTCAGCATTGAAAAATCTACAAACCGAGTCGTTTGTTCGGCAAAAAATGGTTAAATGAGACGTTCAAAACATCACATTTTACATAAAACCAGTTATCCTCATAATGAGCATGAATGCACAGAAATTATTATGGAACCGAAAATTTCCTCACAAACCCTAGTGATGAACAAAGCTCAAAAATTGCACCAGGTGAGTGTCAAACTGAAATTCGTATTTCAAGAGGTTTTTAAACTTCCCATTTTACTTATGACCGTAGTCCAACATGAACAATTTGGCTGTGCGGTACGGAGAATCAGAATCAGTCCAAAATTGGAATTAGAAAGTCGGAAATCGTCTGTACTAGTTGAGGAAGTTGTCAGTGTTAACACCTGACAAACTCTTTCAAATTATTACGCAAAAGTATGAACTGTCTGTTGTTGACACATCAGTGAACTGTCACGTGTTAGCCGGGGTACAATAAAGATTTGGTTCGTTCGACAGAAGTTGACATCTTTCGGGATTCAATACCATGTATTATCTATGGGAAACAACGGTTCGAGCGTATCGTGAGAAATTCGCCCTTAACTTCCTGCCCCAACCACCCAACGTGGGCTACAAACTCTAAAGCGTTCATTCGCGAAACCAATTGATAGGTGCCGCTACGTGACAGGCTGATGGTGGTTGGCGAACGTAAATTTCTCATTCGAAAGTACTCAACTCTTGTGATGGATGCGCTCCCGGCACACCTGGTTTCCTTTTATTAAGTGCTGGCTGGAAATCTCGATTTACGTTCACTTCTGTTTAAATCTCAAACTTCCCTCTCGAGTTGTAACAATAACCCGACAATAATAAGACATGCTCTGATTTTTTTTTCTGACATAATTTTTGAAGGCACACGAACATAAAATTTATGTTGAAATATATATTTGGGTCATGGGATCATTTACTGCTATTTGATTTATGGCTTCATATTATTATTACCTTCATACATGATCATGCGTTTTTGCAGGCTTATTGTATTTTTGATCAGAAAATCAATTCCTACAATGGAACAGGGTTTTTTTTTCATTGCTCAGTCTTCATTGGCAATATCTGCTCCTCTGAACTTTCTGACTTGGTTCAAAACTAATAATATAAATCGACTTGTATTTACAGGTGTTTGTTGATATTCTATACCTTCAAGATGAAATCAATGGAACATCTCATGTCAGCAGATTCTGTGTGACTCAAAATTACCCGAAAGAACAACTTCATGATCTTGATCCCCTATCAACCCGTCTGTATTTTGGACATAGTGCTGGAATAATCTACTTACGAGTTTTATTGCATACGACGATTCCAAGTAATTCGCCTATTTATAAACATGAGGTTTTATTATGCATGTTTCATTTTGCTATGTCGATCAATTCTGAAGGTTACTGCATGAAATGTCTTATAGCGTGCATATTTGGTTTTATTGCATTCGTAGATATTTTCATTACTTTGGTTATATAGCTCCATACTTTTACGGTCTGGAGTAAACGGAATTCATCGACTCCGGTAACGGTGAAATTGGATTGCATGTTCCCGCTCAAACACACCGTTTCAATAATTTCTGGTTTTCTGGTTTAGACGGTCAGTATGATTTATCAAAACATTGAACAAACAGACTGAAGTGACCTTCAATAATTTCTTCAGTCGTTTGATCAATACCCTTTCCGAGTGTTGTACCAATCTCGCATCTCTTCCCAGTTTCGTCTCTACTATGTTTTCTCGTTTTTCTTACGTTTCTATAAGTTTTAAATACGTTTCTACTATTCCTTCGCGGTGTTGTGCTGAAATAATGAGTTCCAACCGTGACTTGTCCTTCTTTTTACTGAGCATAGCTGCCCTCCAACAGAAGAAAAAGAAACCGTTTCAGTCATTTCATTCTTTGCATTTGCACAACTCTCGTTGATCAAGGTATAATTCAATCAGAATGCTAGGTGAACTCCGCGTTCTGATTCAGTTTCGCCCTTCGTCGACGCTGGGACCGACATCTTTGGTGCATGGGGCGTGACTGAGGGAAAGATTGATCAAAATGCTACTAGACGCTCAATCCCTCTTCATTCTTTGTCTAAATTAAAATTTCTATCAATCTCCTTCAGTCAAATTTCTATCACTCACTCGTCAAATACGCTTCTAGACGCTCAATGATGACTGACTCAGTCGATTGATCAACCACTTTTGATCAGGGGCTCTCAACATAAATATTATTTAACTGACATTTTGGAAGTCGAGCTTTTGACCAACTTATGATCTACTTAACTTTTGCTTTATACTGCTGTTTTCGACAACTTACTTGTCTTAATACGTGATTGTCGGGAGATATGCTTGCCATAGCAGATATCAGCTCGTTGAACGGAAATTTGGATATTTGTTTGTGATAATATCACTATATTATGCTTATTCGACTCTCAACCTCCTGCGAACGTGAAATTACGTCCGGACCAAATTCACAACATTTTCTACTACGCACAGTCTCCCTACTTCCGTTTCTGATGAAAACCATAAAGTGCCTGCTGATAATTGGCACGACGTTATCGTATAGAAATTATTCTCCCAGAACTCCGCTACCGCTCGCGGATTGTCTGGTGAGGAAGTCGGTTTGTACAACTCGGAGCTGGAGCTACCTCTAATATAGTGACCTAGTTTTCCGAACATTAAGATAACTCTTGAAAGTTGCTGTTCATTTGAAGTTAAAATGAAGCTCGAGTAAATGCTTTGCAAACTACGGTCCATGAACAAGATTGAAGATTGGTCTTTGAAATCGATTTTCGCTTTGATTTTCAACACCCTGTTGCTATCAAGGACTTGCCGCGTGGTAGTTGTGTAAATGAAATATCTTGGATAACACAATTTTATTTAGGTTATTGTTTGTTTACGGGTTGTTCGTGAAATGTGGTTGGATAAGGACAAGCGTGATGTGAACATCCTGCGGGCGTCTCTGTTTCTTTCGAGTGCCTAATGCGAACATGCGAACGGGCATGTAGTGTAACATCACTCGACCGCAAACGACCTGATATCCTAAGCGGTTCCTTCACAAAACAGCTTTACACCGTTTTATACATCCTCCTGCCAAATGGAATTTTTCACTTCCACAGTCTTGAGCAGCTGATTGAATATCGTTTATTATAGCGACGTGTAAACCCTTGGCGACCCGCTTCGACACGGTGACGTAAAAGATTCAAGTAACCATCTGAGTTCCTTTATTCGTCCACCTGTAACTGTAGGCGAGACGCTCCGCGGAACGGTAGTTGAGTATGTTTTATGTTCTGGAATAACTTCTTTATATAGCCCATCTTTTCAATTGAGAAAAAGTCGATATTCTGCATTTATGACTAGGATCGCCAGCCCCAAAACTTGATGTGTATTGCAATAAGTCAAAAGTTGGCAGACACAAATGTTTTTTGTGAACATTGGGGTATTCCAGTGGGTTTGGCTGCACTAATTTTTATTGCATCGACTTATTCCAGTGTTCTTATTTTCATCTCACAAGTCTAGTTGGGCCATAAAGCAATTCTATCAACTAGGTATAGTATATTCAACCAAAATTTAATAATAATAGTCGTTCGTCAATTGTTACAAACTACAGCGCGCGAGACATCATTTAAACCACCAGATCATCATGGATATAATATCCCGGACCTTTTTGGTTATCGTTCCGTCACTAGCTCTGTGCGTCTGTTATCATTTTCGACTTTTGGGACAATCAATGAGAGTTCTCTATCCAACTAATCTATATGTATGTGAGTGTCGTGTGATTGGGGATTAGACCAGTTCTGCGCAAAGTAAACATTTGTCGGCCAGTTCGGACACAAAATGTTCGATAAGGCAGTTCGCGCGAAGTGGACATAATTGTAATATTAATATGACATACCTACATTATGATCAATCATCAGTGTTGCCAAGCACTCTGGATGCTTGCTAGCGCTGGCATCTAGAAAAAAAAAAACATCCTCCAAACCATAGATCACATACAATGAGGTCACTTACCTACTGTTTGACCGCAGGGGGTAGAATTAATAACCACTGAACCAACAATGAACAATATAACTTTATTAAAACCATCTGTGAGCGGATGTTTTCGGATACAAAATTGGAACACGAGGTGCTATGGACAGGGCAAAAGCTGATACAGGACTGGCGATTGATAGCAGAACAATAATATTGGATCGTTCATAAAGCCACCTCCCAGGATGGATAGTAACAGATGTATAGATCAGGGTACTAGTTATTGAACACAAACCAGATCTAGAACTGGTTGTGGCACTAACGGACTAACGGACCCACTCCCTTTCAATATCAAAATCGATAATTCGATATTACCTATCCAATATCGTTAATTATTTATCTCTCATTATCAGTATTAGGACACCGATATCAATATCGATATTTTCTTTCGATATCCCATCCCTAACCAAACTTCAGTTTTCATAATATCGCAACTTTTTGGTAATCTCTCACTCGGATTTGTTTGGTCGGATAAATTATGGGTTCTGTATAATTAATTGCTCTCGTCTTGTTAGTCCAAATGTGACCGAAAAAACAGGCGAGGAAAGGCGTTACAACTACGCTCTTCAAATATCGTGTTCTTGTTATCAGGGTCACCGAGTAGTGGGAGTCAATTTCGACACCGAAACCCTCCCTCAGAAAATGTCACGCGGGACTGGAGCAAAAGGTTGCGTGTGTTCGGAATTTTCATCCAAAGAGCACGAGCTTCAGCGAGCTGCGGCGAGGAACCGTCAAAAGG
This sequence comes from Stenodema calcarata, assembly GCA_963920205.1. Lineage (NCBI taxonomy): Eukaryota > Metazoa > Arthropoda > Insecta > Hemiptera > Miridae > Stenodema > Stenodema calcarata. The sequence goes on from OY986055.1 coordinate 26,278,640, forward strand.
TTAATAACCGACCAGGAACACTTTCTTTCGTCTCCCTCCCTCCTGGAGATTCCGTGACCATAATCTCGAACTAGACTTGAAGCACATTTCTTCACGGGAATAAAAAAACCGTCTTCACCTCGATAGCAGAATCCCAATGACGCGTCTGACGTTTCTATTCGACTCATTCGCCCCTTTCAAACACGTTTCCACAGTTTATATTAGAAAAAGCTCACTTTTTTCTTGATATGTCAACCTTTCCGTTCGAAGTTGATACTTGTCATATTTATATTGAGTCGTGCATGGACCTTACCTGCAAAATTTGTATGTAACTATTGTACGAAATGGATAGAAATTGAACTCCTACGTCAGTTAGTGTCCCCCATACAAGACCATCGTCTCCGAGCTCTGCCCTGTTAAGGCAAAACGCCTCAACTCAAAATTCAAAACATTGCAGAAATTCGTCTCAAAAGTTTTTCACTGAAACCTTTGATGTAAGTAAGTTGACTGCAACTCATTATAAAAACATCATTTTTTGGTGAGATATCGATGTGCCTTCGAACAATTCAACGGCGAAAAAAAACTCGCAAATTAATCGATTTATAATAGATTAATTGTAGTTAAGGCGATTGTAAAATTTTCAGCTTCCGTTTTGGGATTGTTAGTTTAGGTAAAATGTCTCAGCTTGCTCGTGAGGCACCTTAACGTAAACAACTCAATCAAACGGATGTTTTGTTAGGAAAACGTTGTAAATTTTTGTAGGTAAAACGCCTCACCTCATTATTTTGGTGAGTTGAGGCGTTTTATGGTTTATGGTCAGAATTTCCCCGACTTCCGGTTCGAATTTTGAAATTTGGACATCACCGTTGGAAAGGCCAGGTCCAAAATTGGGGGGTTCCGTAAAAACCCCATTTTCGTAAACATTGGACTTGAGGCGTTTTTATTTAACAGGGCAGAGCTGGTCCAAATACGGGCAGTTTCAGATTTCAGATGACATATTAATTACATTGTAATTAATATTATTGTTTACCTAACCAAATTTGATTAACCTTGTCGTTCAGAAAACTCCGAAATGAAATGTAGCACTCACACGTGTGATATAAAATCCCGTCCGAAGTAAAAAATGTGGAGCATCAACCTGATAAACATTTTCTTAAATTCATTGGGATCGCGGGTTCATTTGTTTTCATTCGCTTTTTTTTCTATACACACTTTCCTTGTGAAGCGGTGCGTGCACCGAAGGTGGAAACCAAAGCACATTAATCATTTCAGTTTCCATTTTCCCGAGGCATTTTCTTCTGAAATACTCCAGTAAAAATCCTGCCTTTTCACATACTAAGGTGCCTTTTAAATATCAACATTCTGCCCAATTCAATGCAATCCTTTTCAAGCTGTGGCCCTCCGTTAATGAAGCATTTAAATCCTCATTTACTGACGTCGATTGTGCGTAGCTTCGGTGTTTCCAACCGTTTAAGTAAATTCACTGTATATATCGTGTTACTTCATATTTTTTTAATTGCATTCACGCACCATATCAACTGAAATCGTCAGTTTTATGTTTGCAATCATATGCAAAAACATAAAAATACTGCATGAAAGCTACGAATGTGCTAGTTGTGAGTTAAGATTTCTAGGGCTTCCACAACCTTCCCGAGTAACCTCTTTTTGTTTCGATTTTCCAGCCCTTTCGAGACCGAAGTTACAGTTGTTTTCACGACTTTTACGTGTTCTGCGGTAACACCGTTGGGAGAAGTGTGTGCAATTCCAAGAAGATCACTTTGAAGGTGACAAAATGAAATAATTTGAAAAAAAATTTAATAATGCGTTTTGGAGAAAGTCCTGGGACATTTTGATCACACCTCGTAATTGAAATTGATTAAACAGAAAATATTAAAATTATATTCAATTGTAACTAAATTTCTGTGTGCCAACCTCCACCACAATCTTCTACTATTTGTCAAAGTCTATTGAAAATACGGTTGTCACACACGAAAGTACCAGTGGGAGTGGCGTAGTTCTTGTGGGAATGTAATGAACATTGATTTGATACAATATGGAAACCATACGGTTTTTGGAAGAGCCTGAAGCTCATAATGTGAGTGGATGTTTCAGAGGACGTTCAGTTTTTGCTTATCACAAGTCGTCACATGGCATCCGCTGCCTTTTAGTCTCGGAAGCAGTAGGTACTATTTTTCTATCTACTAGCTCCTAGCATGCGCTTGTACACACAACTATATTTCAGACTCCTCTCTCTAGGGATGATCTCCAAATCACCTCGCTTGCTGTAGCACTCTGGTCCTTAACGCCACCTCATTGTTCCCCCTCATCCTAAAAATGACGGTTCAACGCGCTCCAGAACAAACCGTGTCAAGTTCCGCTCTGCCCATATCGAAATGAAAATGTCCGCCAACAAACCGTACAATTCTTCGTGAACAGCCGAGTAAATTATTCTCAGCGCAGAACCCAAAGGGATCCACCCCGAACTTCACTTTTTCAATTATGAGTTGGCCGACTTCCAATGAATCCGGGGGACTCCGGGACAATGCTACACTGAATGAACTGGGAACTGCCTTTACAAACGGAATAACTCAATCTCGAGGCCTGTATCAAGTTAGGAACTTCAATGAGCAGCAAATTACCTCTAAACAACGCTTTTGTTTTAGGTTTGGTTGTATTTTATGAAAATTAAGAAGGGTAATGCAACTAGATAGATAATTGCGAGTTCATGAATGGCACTGTAGGGACTTCAAATCGAGCCCACCACTAAAAAGTTTTTACTGATTCGTTGCTTCGAAAATTTGCTCTTTGGGTGATGCAGCATTACTGGAGCCTTTCTACCTTGTTTTTTCCATTGCTCGCCTCTGATATGAGGGTTATTCCGTTTACAGAACACGTTCCCTGCCAACTGCCTCTGGCGTCCCTCTGTAATAGTCCTCGTTTTCCTCATTTATTACAGCACCGCCTCCTTCCATTCGCAATTTTATTTTTTATTTTATATTTTTAAAGTTTTTTCATCTACTACGACATTTTCATGCACTCCCCACGGATATTGAGGCTTTCTTTCCTTGATAGCCATATGTCCAGTTTTTTCCTCGTTTATTTAAATTTTTTCATACCTAATTCAAGATGGATTGCTGTTAAATATCAATCCTTAGTCGCGGAAAGGGTTTTAAGCATTCACCTTGCAAAGGACGGGTTTTTCAAAAAACCTGTCATTCTTGTTAATTAAAAAAAAAAAAAAAAAAAATACCGGGAATAATAATCGTTGCAGACAATTGAATTCTGCATCCAGTCAGACCGTTGCTTTGATGACTAGCATATTGTTGACAATGTTTTAGCGAATTTTCGAAGAAAAGGAAGCTATTGTTCAAGTCCAAAATGTTTAAAACTCGAATTTCCAAAAACATGTTATAACAGAATCCGTTTCAGACTATCCTGAATTCACTGTCCAAAGATATCAAAAAGCATATGTATGTATATATTTATAATGTTCCTTGTGTCATTCCAGACGATAACTCTCGCTAGAACTGAGATAAAAATTATCTTTGCAATCGAAAGGCCAAGTTCAGGGATAGGCAAGATCGGGCCCCTGTAAGGGGGGTTTTGGGGAATTTTAGGAGGAGGGGGAAATTACCCATAAATTCCTGAATTGTAACAGTCTGACAAGTGACACCTCATTTTTTAGGTTTTTTTTTACGCTGAACACGATGGTGAAGTCAGAATTGCGATATCGTATTCTGTTCCGTCCTCAAACTGGAGCACTTTGATGGTGGAGAAACGTGGTTGTTGTTGGCACCCAACCTCATGGAATTACTTGAGATATTCTTCACGGTTCATCTGCTCTAATCTGATAACCGAATGAGATATCGCAATCCTGACTTCACCATCGTGTTTAGAGTTGAAAAATCTAAAACTGAGTTGTTACTCGGCAAAAAAGGACACAAAATTTGTAATAAAACCAGTTATTTCTTCGAAAATTTGGTCTTATAGACATGCTGCATGACTGGATTTTCTTAATTGAACTAACTCGTCGTAGTGTATTGTCCGAAAACTCGTTTTTCGACATCTTTTACAGAATCGAGATTTGTATTCCTTAGTGCTAGATAGTGTAGCGTGCTAATTTTATCAGTGTCACTAGGATTTGCAATATCATTCAATCAAATTTTGATGACTCATTTTCGCAGTCGTAAAATTTCCATTTACTTTTGTATTTATTTTCTGCAGGATAAGCATATCAGCATTGACATCAACGTTTCAAAACTGCTGGAATGGCTGATCAGCAGGCGGCATTGTACCAATGACTGGCAGTATGAAGTGGTAAAAATCAGAGCGAGAATCAATTCTGCCATCCAAGATTTGCCTGAACATAAGGATATCTTTACTCTTCTCTCTGGAACATGTAAGATCATGTCGACATCGTATTCTGTCCTCAAACTGGAGAAATTCGAAGATGAAGAAACGTGGTTGTTACTTGAGATTCTTCACGGTTCATTTGCTCTAATGTGAATACGGAATGAGATATCGCCATTCTGACTTCACTATCGTCTTCAGCGTTGAACTCATTGTTACTCGGCAAAAATTGAGACAAATGTTTTTTTATAAAACTAGTAAAATGGAGACATTTTACATAAAACCACAAATCCCTACGAAAATTCTCATCTTATAGCCATGCTGCATGGCTGTGGATTTATGGTTTTATGGGGAAGTGAGAAATTCGGAATGACTGATTTTGTAGTCCAAATTCTTAAATCCTACTGGTGTTCCAACTGGATGTCTATTCCCTTATAGACTGAGCTCAGCGTTCTTATGGAACTTCTACTTATTCTAATTGTTTGCTTAACAAACATGGATTCCAATTTCCTCAACTTCCCATTGAACTTGGAGAACACGCCGAAAATCGGGTTATCGATTTGCAAAATTGCGTTCGGGCCTTTGTGAGAAACTGGTGTATTGTTGGGTGGGCGTCCTCAAATTTATTCGTTGTTTCGATTCCACCTCATGACTGGTAAACAGGTTTCATTCAACATGTATTTCCCTCCCAGAGCCCTGACGGCCATTTGTTAAGGGGAGGGTTTGCTTTTCAGGGGTTTTCTGCTCGTCGCCCCTGAATATTTATAAGGTTACACCTACCAATCGTGTCTGCTAATACGAGTATCAACATCCAGCCATCACAATCTAGTAGAGACAACGTTCTTCATTCGGACTCGAAGCCAAACTTAATTGAAATTCCTTTGGGTCTTTGTAGGTATGTACCTGCATACATGTGTAAAATTACTTGTGTTTCAACCTGTCACTATAATTAGAGAACTTCAGTTGAGAAATACCATTCAATTATAGAGCTGAGACGGTTGTCAAACAACTTTTTTCTACTGCTTTTCAACTACCAGTAGTTCGTTGATAATATGTCCTCATGTTTTCTCTCTCACATTTTTATCTGTTTCCCCTACGGCATTTTTTATCGTATAAGTAAATGCATTTCCGCTGTCCTCGATAATGTCAGTTCGAATTCCGCCTGGGAAATACTCCTACTTGACAATACATTTCAGGAATGCACAAGGTTCCGGAACTCATTCCAAAGGTGAACTGGCCGATCGTTATGGAGGGTGATGTAAGGGGCATGAATCGGTTTTCATCTGTGGAAAGCTCCCTTAACGATTTATGTTCGAACCAGTAAAGTGAGAAGTTATCTCATAAGGCGGCGCAATCCGTTCTGCGCAGAATAATGCGAGCCATCACTTACCTACCTCACTCTTTAACTTCCCTCGGGCGTTATCCTTCGTTCTGAACCACTAGGATGTCTCCTGTACATCCTCGAGGCCCTAACATGTGTTCTATTGTTTCAAGGGGAAAAAAGAAAAACAGTCCGATTATAGTAATTATTATTATTTGCAAAACCTCGTTGTTCCCTTGCTGAATTACAAGTATGGTTTTAGCAAATTTTCGAAGAAAAGGTTCTCGATCCAAAATTTTCAAAACTCGAATTCCGAAAAAATGTTATACCTAAATCCGTTCCAGACCATCCTGAATTCACTGCCAAAAGACACCAAAAACATAATATGCTAATATAATAATATATAATAATATTATAAAAAATATAATATGTTCCTTTATATGCAGAATGTCCAGCGTAGGCACACCCCATATTTGTTTATGCCGTAATCAAAACAAAAAAAAATTAAATGGCAACTCCCTATAGATTCAAATTCTGTCATTAGTTTTTTTAAACGTCACCATGACATCAACTCTAATTTGTTTTTTTAATGGGAACACCCACTTTTTAATTTTTTTCTGAGAGAAATATGTTTTTAATGGAAAATGACACTAAGTTAAGCAAAATCGGTCGGGACCTTTCAAAGATGTGAATTATTGAAAATTCAGCAGGTGAAAAATAGGAAAAGTCCGCCGTCCTCGCCTTTTCTCTGAAACTAATGGGAATATTTTCTTTAAATTTACCACCAAAGTCACTGGTCTCCTTGAGTCGATCCTCCTACACCGACATCACCACCAGCGGCCGTCAATCAAGTAGATCATTCACTATCATTTTTGTTTCCTTGATTTGGGTGTCAATGACAGCTTAATGGAAAGGAACTGTAAAGGCCTTACGGCCTAAAGCGACTGGTGATGGCACTCGTAACATGGTCATCAACCAAAATTTGTCATTTTCAACTCATGTCCTTTAATCGTACCTGTCCTCATTATAGGGCGTTAGGGGTTAATGGTTAAATGACATTGAATGTAAACTCAGACAGCCTCAAAAAGTGTATTCAATCGGTAGTCATCGATCAAATCCTCCGTTATCGGGACTTGAAAAGAGCAACGGGGATCTGATAGCCTCCATAGTTCACGCTCGCCCAACTTCTTTGATCCCTACACAGCTTATTGACCCGGAAACCATTACCTTGCCGAAACAATCATGTTATTTCATGCATTATTGAGTGCACCCCACCCCTCGCTTCATCGGAGTTGAGCGAGTGGCGTGCAAACCGCATTGTTTGCCAGTTCTCCTATCGCGCCGCGGCTCGCCGGTCGATTTACTCGAAGGCTTTGCAGTGCCTTTGCGGACTGCCGGACCTGGACGTCTAACGCGATTCGTTTTTCCACTGATTGTGCCGAATACTCATTTCTCACCACCGAGGGTTTGCTCTGTAATTTTTCTACGCCGTTGCGTGAGTGGGATAACGTCCAGAAGCTATGGGCGTACTGGGGAATACAGCGATGGTCACCAGCTGGAAGGACATCCGAGGGTCGGTTTGAAACTGTCTTTTATGATGCCATTTCCCGTGTATCTCAACTATTTACTCGAATAGGTTCCCTCCCACCGTCGCACAATGGCCCATTTGCAGCGTGTGCTTTAACTTGATCACACGCTTATACTCCGTTTTGTAGAAGGGTATAAGCATGCAGCGTTAGCACCCTCTATTTTATAATTCATGACAATAAATGTAGACGCCTGCACACCTACGTTTGTCACAGCTAGTACAAGCTCATGTCCAGCTGACAGCTAGGGTTTTCTCTCTAGCCAAAAGAAACTCAGAACATTGAATCAGGTGCAATTAGTCGTCGTGATTGGATACGTACCGATGAAAGTTTCCATGGTTGGTTGGAGAATTCTTGAGTTTCTCTTGGGGAAACAACGCGCACACAGTATGCAGCAAATCTCCAGTTAGATTATTAGCTCTCCATTCAGATCCTTCTCAATCGTAATCTGTCGCACAATCTGGTACAAAAAAACCATAACAGATTGAATTCCAACAATATCACTGAAGGGGCTGAGTGCAGAGTTTTGGATAATATTATGTATCAGGCCCTCCTGATTTGTGTAACCGAGGCACCATCATCAACTTCACCGGAGCACTTTCCAGGGTTATTCAATGTTCGGTAAAATGCTAAATCTTTGATCATTCTTGAAACTCCCTGCTGCAATTAAAGTAGTGTGTCTACTTAGTCGTTCCCCCAAACCTGGAAAATCTCCAAGTCTCAAACTACCCCCGCTCGTAATTATTTAGTAGATCAACAAGAAGTTCACGAGGGAACGTGGCTGCTCATGAAATCTCGATTTATTGTTTCGTTAGCCATTCTGATTGGATTTTCAAGTAAAACGTTTGGGGGGACTCGACTGATCACTACTGATTGTTGACTCAATTGAGGGTTTACTCTGGTTGTCGGCTCCGTTATACAATTTTTTTGGTTTCAAGCAGCTTTGCTTAGAATATCGATTCCATCTTACGCATCCAGCTCTTGGGCTTTTCTTACATTTCGGATGTTTCAGGTTGTGTCTGGTCGAAGTCATTGAATGAAGGCGTTAGATGCTGAGCCTTATATCCCACAATGTCAGTTCGGACTTCCTACCCCTGGTTCGGCATTAAGAAAGCGTTGTAATGAACGATGTCTAGCGATTCCCTCAAAACATATCTTAGAACATATTTCCACCCTCGTATTGATTCCGTCTGCATTGGCGGACACCTTCAAAATAACACTATTTCCCACCCTTATCCCACCTGACGTAATCTGATTGTCAGGAACCCACCCTTCGGCTCCGTCCAGTCGTTGTGTTCTCACTGTAACCGCTCCCGTTCCCATGGTGACACCACGCACATCGATATATCGATGTCGAACCTTCATCCAAGGCGAAGGATGTCGCAGATACGTGTATTATGTGCGCGATTTCGATGGTCAAACGATAAAAAAAATGTTCAAGCGTATCTCGTTTGATTTGATGTAATTTTCAACACTAAATCCCGTGATGGAGTCAATGGATTTCCGGAGGATACAGATGAGACATAAATATGAGTTCGAGGATATCTTGATTCTTTTAGCGAATTTTCGAAGAAAATGAAGCTGTTGTTCTCGGTCCAAAATTTTTAAAACTCGAATTTCCGAAATATTTTTATACCAAAATCCGTTTCAGGCCATCCTGAATCCACTGCCAAAAGATACCAAACATTATATGTATGTATTTATATACATTTTACATACCCATATAGAGTTATCTATATATTCACATAGTGACACATACAAAAAATATATTATATTTATGCATGTGTCATACCCGCACGATAACTCTCGATATAATTGAGACAAAACGCTCAAATTTGCACACAAAATCTGCCGTGGCAATCGAAAGGCTAAGTTCGTAGATGGGCAGAATCGGGCCACTCTAAGGGGGGGGGGGGGGGGTTTGGGAGTTTTAGAAGGGAAAAATTACCCATAATATCCCAAAATGAAACATTCTGACAAGTGATCCCTCATTTTAAAGATTGTTTTAATGCTGAACACGATGGTGAAATCAGAATTACGATCTCTTATTACGTTCTCAAGCTGGAGCACTTTGAAGATGAAGAAACGTGGTTTATACTTGAGATGTTTTTCATGGACATAAAGTCCTTCAGTGGAGACATTTTACATTGTGGATTTTTTTATTGTTACCTACTCGTTATTTGATCATTTACAATCAACGATCGTTACAAACGTCTACAATACCCGTTTAACTCGTTCAAAATTTCCTTCACCACGTCGTAGTTGGTAGGAACTAATCAAACGTTTAGGCTCCGACAAACACCGATAAAACCGATGATATGCTATACCGGAAAGTAATTTCGCTTTGTATCCGCGTGACGGGAAGTTGAGAAACCATTCAAGTTGATTAGAAAAGGGTGTAGAGGGAGATGGATCCGATAGTTCCGTTTAATCAACGATCAGTGTGCTCACAAATTGTTATCCGTTTCGTTCAAAGTCGCTCTATAATTTGAGGATTCTGCCTTGAAATTTACATCGTTTCTTGTCTTATGGTCCATTATTCAACGAAACCTCGCTGTTTAGAATAAATACGTTATTAAATAACGTATTAAGCCTAACTCGTGGACCAACCTGTATAGACTGAAATGTAATATTTTCACATGACTAATGAATTTTATTAGTCATGTGAAAATATTACCTTTCAGTCTATACAGGGTGGTCCACGAGTTAGGCTCCTCCCTCCCCCTCCCCCTTCATTTTCTCTAATACCCAGAGTAAAAAATTCGGACAAACGCCATTCTTCTTAATTTTTGACATTTTATGTCTTTACTATGGCACATAACTCAAAAAGTGTGACGAAGAAAGCGTTATGAAACTTTTCTAATGATTTTCACGTACAACCGATTCGTTGCTACGGAACTTCGCCAGTTATCATCGTACAAAAATCGTTCACCACTCGTTAGATAGCTCTCGATTTACCTAACCATATTACGTTAACCACTGCGGAGTGCGTGGCCGACAAGCTGCGGTATGAGCGTGATTGTTTAAATAATTGTTTACACACAGGTGATCATTCTCAATAATTTATATAACAATTTAAAAAAAGAAGAAAAAAAAAAGAAGTACGAGGTACGTAGTGTGGGTGTGGGAGGGGGCGCAGAGACATAAAATGTCCCTCGTGGTTGCGTACTTGTACGAAAGCTGTACATTTTATGTACAGTTTCTTCGAAAATTCGCTCTTATAGTCATGCTGCATGACTGGGGACTTTTTATCTGTTTGATAACCCCGAAACAGACACACTGTACTGAGAGTGAGAGTTACACCGATAACCCGCACACAGATGGATGCCAATCCATCAGGGATCTACTAACATTTTCTGGTTTACTCAATCTTTATATTGCTTATGTATCCCAACCGTTGTATAACGCTATTTACTGAAGTGTTTTCCTCAATAAAAGATTTATTAGATGTCGATGGGCAGACTGACCAATTTGGGTAGACAAAAATCTGAAACTCGGAGATCCTTTAGGAAATTTCACTGGTGATCACGAAAGTAGTGAGGAAGAAATGGGGGTTTCAGATATCTGCCTCCCTCTGGCCCCTCTGACGTCATCACCACCTCCCTTCGCTACCACCCGATCACCTAACCAGCCAGCCCTCTGACGTCATAGGCTCTTACTGCATAAGCTTTGACGTACTAGTTGGCCTCCTGCCAGCCGTCTGACGTCATATGCTCTTACGTCATAGGCTTTGACGTACTATTTGGCCTCCTGCCAGCCGTCTGACGTCATACGCTCGTGCGTCATAGGCTCTGACGTAGTGGCCCGCCGGTCGCTTGTGTTCTGACGTGATCTGAGGGAAAGGGTGAATCAAGGGAACAAATTTTTCCCGTTGGTGTCTGGACTCTGTCCTGTTTTTTTCGATTATGAGTCGAGTACTTAACCTCGAGACCAGAATTGATTGATTGATTGATAAGATTTTATTGGCATAAAGGTACATACATTGGTTTAAATTTAAGTGTCTTAAGGTACATATATGTCTCGTAGTCTTAAATAGTACATATTGTATTTTTAATAGTTTTCAAACCAGATAAAATTGCGCGTTTTTTCGAACGGTAACCTTTTTTTTTATTGTGGATTTGGATTCTGCCCGAAAATTTATGTAAATTTGACCACTCACTCGATTTATTTCGTAGCGTACAATCCGTTCAGCGAGCGCTCAATGTTTCTAAGTCATCTAAGTTCTCTAATTATTAGAGAAAATCTTCCCTTAGAAATGCCAAAAAGTCGGTCTGGTTCATCAGCCAAGCAGTATCACTCGCCATAGATTCGTCCATCCAGTAGTTGTCCATTTTGTACATAAGTGAATTGTCTGTTAAGTGACAAACTGTACGTTATTTCTGTTACAACGTGAATGTCTCAAACAGAACGTAATGTGACGGTACGTATTCATCACCTGATTTTTAATGTCCAAATCCAATTGAAAATTTGGTGGGAGCTGCTTTCTGACGGTGTGAGCGCGTGGACAATTCTTACCTTCTGCACTACCTTTGAACTTATGTTGGAATTCGAATAACCAGTCTTTGAACTTATATTACATTTCAGGTTTACTCGCTAGGGTTTACTTCCGGCGAATGAAAGCCGTGAATTCCGATTTCAGTTTTCCAAGACGACCCTCTCTTATCTACCGGATTCCACTGGCTTCTTTTTCCGTTTGGCGGACCCTGGACAATTCGCCGCCTCCACTTGAACCAGTTCGAAGGAACGTTTTCAAATGAAACTCCTCTTTGTGTTATTGCTGTCTAGCGTTGTTGTGCTCCTTCGTCTGACCTAAAAAGGTTTTACCGAACCAAACTGATACGGATTTATTTATCCCCGTTGCGTTCATCTCTGTCTGAACGGTCTTTTAGTTTATTTACTCCAACATTTCAATGTCCCCAGCGTTGTAGTTGGACCAACTTCGGCATATTTCCCCGGATTCATTCAACGAGTATTTTACTACAGCGTATTTTACCAGCCTTCTTTTCCATATCGCCTCTTTCGGTCAGATTTTGAAATCCCGACGTTCGACTTCAAGGCGAAATTACCTCAATAAGTTCGTCAATTATTGTAGCCGGTGGTGTGCGAATTTCAAATTCATAAAACTGAACTATAACCGATCCCCACATTCGCACAGACGGGCAAGAATAATGATATAATTAACATTATACTGGTTTATTATCTTCGATATTGAACCATTGGAATCGATCAATAAATCATTAAATTATTTTTTACCTAAATGAAACTCGAATTGAATCAGCTGTACCCAAGCGTGAACATTGACTCGACTATGATTCACGCTCATGTTGACGACTTTTGGGGTAAATAAATACCTAAAATGAAACAGAACAGTGATCAAGGCTGAAGGGTGATCTGTACAGCAGATTGTCCAAGAATTTGTAGCGTTTTCATCAATGATGTGCACCGTCCTTATCCAATAAATTAACTCTTCCGTTTGTTGTCAATTGTTTGCTGTTAGTTGAACTTGATACTAATTCGACCAACCCACACCATTAGACCTGTAGGGCTGTCTGCTCTACCAACGGGAAGATCAGGGATGAAATGAGAAGGCAGTCCTTTTAACTTCGATGGCTGATATATATTTACATATGATCGTGCGCGTTATGAAATGTCGATGTGTACAGGTTAATGAATAGATGAACGATTGTAGAAAAATACAGGTTTCGTAGAGTGAATGCACTTGAACACACGAGGGGTTATTACACTGAGGAGACTTGAGTCACAGAGTAGGTCGGGTACAAACAGTTATCAGTTAGTTCGAAAGTGATGCGTTTGAACGTGATGCGAGTGAATGTGTTGGTTGACTGAACCTCGTTGGTTGACTCAACCGCGTTGGTTGAGTCAACCGCGTTGACTGAATGAAGTTTGTAGACTGAACGATGGTTGAACGGTGGACTGCACGCATTTGACAGTGCTCAGGGATTTTATAACCTAGGTAGAGGGGAGCAGACGTTTTGGAACTCTTGTGAAAACACAATAAACCGCGAGAAGGGGTAACTTGGAGGGATGGAATGGAAGAGCGAAGTCAGTTATGATACAATGACCTTAGGTCGTTGCCACAGGGGGTTAATGGTATAAGTACACAGATGTAGGGATAACTAACCAGGTGTGGGGACTACCCAGGTATGCCAACGGGACGTGACGTTCAACAACCTCAAGGTGGTTGAACTGGCAGTGAAAGGGAATTTTATGAGGAAGCGTATTTTATTTTTGTTATTTTATTATTTGTTTTCGCGGTGTGAGGTTACGGCCGAACATGGTTCGGGGGCCAGCGAAGGATAACGGAAGTAACAAGGGGTATGATAATGCGGCCTAAGGGCCATCGAAAATGTGGTAGGTCGTCGTCCATGATGAGGACGACCTCCCCAACGGCGGGGGGATTCAGTGGACGCTGTATGAGGAAGTGACCGGTAAGAATTTGTAGGACGGCTGGGGATGAGGAGAGAGAGGCCTAGAATTTAGGATCCCTTCGGTTTTTGCGATTATTGGAGAGAGTTCGATAAAGTACAACACGCTGTGGGAAGTACGGAACTTTCAGGGATTAATGGGAGTTCGATAAAGTACAACACGCGGTGGGAAGTACGGAATTTTCTGGGATTATTGAGAGAGTTCGATAAAGTACAACACGCTGTGGGAAGTACGGAACTTTCAGGGATTAATGGGAGTTCGATAAAGTACAACACGCTGTGGGAAGTACGGAATTTTCAGGGATTAATGAGAGAGTTCGATAGAATACAACACGCTGTGGGAAGTACGGAAATGTCAGGGATTAATGAGAGAGTTCGATAAAGTACAACACGCTGTGGGAAGTACGGAATTTTCTGGGATTAATGAGAGAGTTCGATAAAGTACAACACGCTGTGGGAAGTACGGAATTTTCAGGGATTAATGAGAGAGTTCGATAGAATACAACACGCTGTGGGAAGTACGGAGTTTTCAGGGAACGATTTTATTAATGAGAGAGTTTGATTAACGTCTTGAGTTTGATTAGTTTGAGTTTTATTGAAGGAAAGATTATTCGATAATGAGGGCTCCGTCCAGTTTAGTTATCAAGCATTGAGAGCGATATGATCATCGAAGCGTTGGTCTTTAAAATTGTGAAAAGTCAAAAACGGGGATGGTCGTGATGAGCACTGCCAGTGTTTTCAAATCACTATAAGTATTCGATCTAAAATCTGACTGAGAACTGTTTGTACTTACAGTACGCGACGGTGGGGGCAGAGAGGCGGCGCGTTCGTTGAGGAGCTTTTTCCAGGCAGTGAGGTGTTTGTGTAGACGTTCCGTGATGACTTCGACGATCTCAGGGGACTTTTCAGTAATTCCTTGGTGAGGGGTCGGACTTCCGTGCTGATGGTTTGGTAGTCCGAGCACCATGACGAATAGACATTTTGTTTCGATGTGGGAGAGCAGTTGGATGATGACGGATGATGTTGGATAAGTTGCATCAAGAGTTGACTTCGATTTCACTGTCAACCCTTGCCTGATTCATTCCCGGGTTTCGGCACCAAAATGTAGGGCTGTTTGCTCTACCAACGGGAAGATCAGGGATGAAATGAGAGGGCAGTCGTTTTAACTTCGATGGCTGATATATATTTACATATGATCGTGCGCGTTATGAAATGTCGATATTTACAGCTTAATGAATAGATGAACGATTGTAGAAAAATACAGGTTCACGTATAGTGAATGCACTTGAACACACGAGGGGTTACTACACTGAGGAGACTTGAGTCACAGAGTAGGTCGGGTACAAACAGTTATCAGTTAGATCGAAAGTGATGCGTTTGAACGTGATGCGAGTGAATGTGTTGGTTGACAGATCGTTGGTTGACTGAACCGCGTTGGTTGACTCAACCGCGTTGGTTGACTCAACCGCGTTGGTTGAGTCAACCGCGTTGGTTGACTCAACCGCGTTGACTGATCGAAGTTTGTAGACTGAACCGCGTTGAACGGTGGACTGCACGCATTTGACAGTGCTCAGGGATTTTATAACCTAGGTAGAGGGGAGCAGACGTTTTGGAACTCTTGTGAAAACACAATAAACCGCGAGAAGGGGTAACTTGGAGGGATGGAATGGAAGAGCGAAGTCAGTTATGATACAATGACCTTAGGTCGTTGCCACAGGGGGTTAATGGTATAAGTACACAGATGTAGGGATAACTAACCAGGTGTGGGGACTACCCAGGTATGCCAACGGGACGTGACGTTCAACAACCTCAAGGTGGTTGAACTGGCAGTGAAAGGGAATTTTATGAGGAAGCGTATTTTATTTTTGTTATTTTATTATTTGTTTTCGCGGTGTGAGGTTACGGCCGAACAAGACCCTAATGGGCTTTATGGCGATTAAAGTTACACTCCCTCCCTAGTTCTTGTAATAATTCATTTTGTGAGTCATGATAGCGCTTATCTCTAATAAAAAAAAGTGATGATCCCAGGACTTGGAGCCCTCTTATCAATGCCCTCCCACTTGTCGAGCTCCGAAGCTGTGGCACTTCTTAGAACGATCTTGGGCAGTCGTGTGGTGCAGCCCAAAGTAGTGGTGGCTGCTAACTTCGAATTGACCTATGAATCATTTTGAGGTGCCTGTGTCATGCTCTCGATTTACACGCTGTTGTCTATGAACCAGTAAGTGAGTCACCTTCCATATTGCGTTGTCAAAATTATTCAGAGGCTCGTAAGTTGTTCGTTTTCTCCAACGCTGGATTACTTCTTCCTACTACTCCCCTAATAATTTACTACCTCTTCGATGAATTGAATTGGTCAGTTATAAAAGGTACACGTTCCAAAAACCCAAACTTTTAGGAAACTGAAAAAACTGTTTTAGGTGACAACAAACATTTCTATAGAAAACATCGCTCATTGGCTGCAATAGTGTCATATCTCCTAATTTGATGCGTCGGGGTAATCGAACTTTGAAAACCATTTCAACTTGAAAATATTCCGCTACGAATTTCACGAGGCAAGTTTTTAAACCTCTAATTTCTGAGTGAAATTCGTCGAGGAATATTTCAAAGTTGAAATGGTTTTCAAAGTTCGATTACCCCGAAGCATCAGAATTTGGAGATATCACACTATTACAGCCAATGAGCGTTATGTTCATGTGGGTTAGTGGACTATATCCAGCCATGAACAAAAAATATACCTACGTTTCAAATTATATAAACTATTTATATAAACATCCCGTGGAATATGTCCATTTTTCAACTCAATATTTACTAGTCCAAGAAAAGAGTTTTTGTTATTTTGTTTTGCATCCTACTATTGAGTAATTAGGCGTTGAGCTTTCATTTTATTTTATTTTTTTTTACATTTTTTTCTTTTTTTCAGTATTTAAAAGAAAAACATTACTATCGTTGGCAATTAGGTCAACGATAGTAATGTTTTTCTTGGCCTACCTAGTCTAACAAAATTACCATACAAATCAACGGAAATTAAGACAATTTTCGAAAAGCAAATTGGACAAGATATCGGTGACTGCTTATTCGAGAAGTCTTGTGACATCATTTGACTCTGCGAGTCAAAGATTGTGAACAAGATTGCTAACAGTGGTTAGTCCAAAGCACAAAATGGCTATCTCAACTCATTTTGTAATTTTTATGGAATGTGCACTTAAGCTTTTATTTTCATGTAAACAAAATTTTTTTTTAGTAAAACACACTACATTGCCAACGATAGTAATGTTTTTCTTGGCCTACCTAGTCTAACAAAATTACCATACAAATCAACAGAAATTAAGACAATTTTCAAAAAGTAAATTAGACAAGATATCGGTGACTGCTTATTCGAGAAGTCTTGTGTCATCATTTGACTCAGCGAGACAAAGATTGTGAACAAGATTGCTAACGGTGGGTAGTCTAAAGCACAAAATGGCTATCTTAACTCATTTTGTAATTTTTATGGAATGTTACAAAATGTGCACTGTTTTCAACTGACCAATTCAATTCGTAAAATTTTGGCATCAGTCAAAGAAGGAACCTCTAACTAAGTAGGCAGGTGTTATTTTATGTGAGATTGCATAGCATCGAATATTGACCGGAGTTCTGAATTTGCGGTCTGATAAGTTTAACAAAGTTTATAACTCGTCCCACGTGTTATGTTCACTTTGAGCCCATCCTATCCTTGATTAAATGGTATCTCTGGTGAAACCGCTGAATCGGCAACCCCCGACGCCCCTTCGTTAAATTGTCTTTCGCCCCAAGACTTTCAGATTAAAAGCGAGCTCTATCTTTTACCTCTAAGTTCACCATCTTCTTGTTCCTCACTTCCCTTTTTCTTCGTACAGAGTTTCCTCTTCCTTCGTCTCCTTGGAATTCCGTTGACGAAAACGCAGTTGCTTCAGACAGACTTATTTTTTTCATAGAATTTACTTTTTCCCAGGTGCGCGTTAATTATTGCTTTAAACATCCCACGCTCCCTGTCACATTCCTTTTTTCTTCTTTTGTGAATCACCTTGAACACGTCAAGTCCTTCATCATGATTTCACCTGTACAGTGGCAGTTCCTCGTGCAGTATACTTACAAATTCCATCAAGCAGCATCGTCAGTTCGTAATGCGCATTATATCCGACTAGCAGATAATCAATACATTGCTCGGGTAATTAGCCTTTGTTAGGATTATATCCCTAATTGAACTCCCGTTCAATCAAACTGTTCATGTGTTCAAAATTCCGTCGGTGCAAAATCTAGCACTAATATTCGTTTGATGTTGTTTTTATTTGGCACTTTTTGAAACATACAGTCATGTGGATACGAGAAATTATTCACAGTTTAAAAACCAAATCAACTAAAACGCTAAATTACTTAAAAATATAAGATTAAATACATCTTCATCAATTAAACTTGAAGATCAACAAAAAACAAGTTCCTTTGGCTGGCATACATTTACGTGCCACGCTGGTTCTCAGCCGGGATATTACTCTGCAGAGAAACATCGGTCATCCAAGGGCTTCTCCGCATTGCTTGCTGATGTTTCGTGTAAAACGGAATGCCTTCACGTCTAGCATATTTCTCCATTCGTTAGTAATATGGTTCCTAACAGAGCAATACTGGTCCTGTTTAACAATGGGGAAATTCAGATGTCGCCCAATTCGTGCTCCTTGTTTTATGTCAGTCCGCCTTCAGGTTACTGTTTATTTCACAATAAGCTGTTACCCATACAAATCCAGCTTCCTTGCGATTTCCTAAACATCTGATCAGACTGAATGAGTCTGTACACAGGATGCAAACCGTATTTGGCTGCAAATGAACCTGCTAACGGAGTAATCCTTCGGGAGCAGCCCTAAAAGCTGCTCCAGCTCCATCGCTTGTTAGCGTATTTACTGGGTTGTACTCAAATCGTAACATGAAGCGATATGTGCCCAAGATAGAACGATATGTAATATCGTTGAGTGGTTACGTCTTGGGCACATATTACGTACTCACTATTGGGCACTATTGGGTGTATTGGGCACTCTACTCACTAGCATAGGTATACCTGAAATTCCAATGGTTTCGTTCAAGTTGGATATCCTCGAAGGTATCCCTTCGAGTATACGGTATCCCTTGTTCATTTAAGCTAAACATATTGCAATAGTTGATCAGAAATGGGTTTCCAATATTTCGTGATGACTCATACGTTCGTATAGATCCTGAACTGTAGAATCGAGGATTGTTAATATTCAGCTCCCAGTACTTCATGCACTGAATGAAACTCGATCCGAAGGAATGTTGTCCCCGCAGAGAGGGTCTCAGGCGATGACGAACCCCCGAATCCCCTGGGCTCAGTCGTTCTGGACGACGACCAGCTCTCATCCAAACCCTTTTCATAGAGTCCCTCGTACTAAAGGAAGACTGCCAAAACATTCTGAGAACTGGAAACAAAAGTCTTCTACGGCGTAGTAAAAACCGACGAGTTAGGATCTGAGAAAATTGAATTTTCCCCTACTCAAGAAGGGTCGTGTTCTTGACAGTTAGCCAGGGCCCTTCATGGCCCTTCCTCTGCAT
This sequence comes from Stenodema calcarata, assembly GCA_963920205.1. Classification (NCBI taxonomy): domain Eukaryota; kingdom Metazoa; phylum Arthropoda; class Insecta; order Hemiptera; family Miridae; genus Stenodema; species Stenodema calcarata. Next base: position 26,297,896 of record OY986055.1, read on the forward strand.
CTTCAACTTTCACATATCGACTTGTTACAGCAGTTGAACGTATTTTAGTATCAATTCGATCACGTAGTCAACTCACGTAAAGTCCTAGCATTCCTTTTCTCATCGGAACACCTGGTATTCAAAATAATTTTTGTTTGTTTAAGTGTATTTAAACATAATCAGAACTTCCCCATAATTCATTATCTCCAAGTTGGTAGTTAATTTTGAACCGGTTTAAGAGCGTTGTTGCCATTATTGATGTTGCTACTGATGGGTTTTTAGGTACAATGGGTTGATCCCTCTTTGTATCAAATAGAGGTGTATTTATACTGCTCTCGCGCGAAAATAGATATCCTGTTGTCTGTTTACGGCCAAGTAGAATCAGCCATATAATAATGTAACCAGCCAGTATAATAATATATCGAAAAATACAACCATTGTGACCTGAAACCTCCGGGATGGTATTGATCAACCCCGTAGAGAATGAGAATTTTTACGCCTTGAAAGAGTTAAAAAAAAAAAAAAAAAAATGAAAAATTACACGTGAGAGTAGCTGTTAGAAAAGAAAACGTAGAAAAAACTCATCATACGGCTGATGTCCCATTACCACAAACGAGAGCTCGTTGAAAGGCTGAAGGGGTTGGTGGGGAGGCGAGCGTTTTTATTGCCTCGAAATGAGGCGACCGATTTATGTCGAAAAACAAAATCACGATTCACACCTCCTAAGGACCGTCAGTTCTTTTTTCAGTTGCAGGATTGTTATGTTCCTAGTTATTCAGTTTTTCACTTGAAGGTCGATAAAATGGTAGTCCAGCGACCAGTGCACGAGAAATGCTACCGTTGGAAATACTTTATTTAATAGTCCTCATTTGAGCTTCCTCGATTTGAAATGTTGGTCAAATTACATATCTTCTTGATGCGAACCCTAGACAACACGAGGTTCGTTCGTAGTGCGCGTTCTGACAGTTCCGGAATTCAGCAGAACTGGGACGGAAAGTCCGGAGTTCCGGAACTGGTAGAATCGCGTTCTGCACTGCGAACGATTTCAGAACTGGAAGTGGAATAACCTGTCTTGTTATTCGTTACCTCACTCAATATAAATCGTTCATTATGCCAAGTTGAGGATCCTCAGGTCTCTGACAAGAATTGGTAGAGACCTGCAAAGGAACTTTACAGCCAGCGGGTCGCGGTAAAATTGCCATGTTATAGTTAAAACAAGGAAAAAATTGCCATTTTTTATTTAACTGAGTTAAAAATGACATTTCTCGTGAGACAGCGTGAAGCCCGTACCTAGCTACTTAGATTTTTTTGGCTGCATGAAAAGGACGGCGTTTTATTCCGTTTTGATTGAATAAGAAATGATTGATTGAAAATGTCTAAAAGGTATACTAGGAAAGGGATGGAAAATCCGTCGAAACCTCTCTGATTAAAATTCATTTTATTCAATTTTGGGGTAGAAACCCCCATTATTCTGAAGAACGATCATACTCGAGCTTTCTGTTTACCTCTCACAAAAATCAGAAAATTCTGAATAGTTGCACAACTCTTGGTTGTCGAACCGTGGCACAACTTTGTCGAAAAATTCGAGTTTCGTGGATGTAGACGAAATCCTACTATCACTTCGATCTCGTCCTCATCGCCTACAAACCACACCATTTCAACACCGTCGTCGAAACTATCGCTGGTTGACATTTCGATCTAGTTTACAATAATTGTAAACTAGATCGAATTGTCAGTTTAATTATTAAACTAAAATGAATATGAATAATAAGCAAATTGAATAAATTCAACGGTAAGCAAATAAATTGAATGCACGGCAACCAATGCAAGTGTGTTATTGTTTACTCAACAAGCTCTGAAAAAGTTGTGAAGTGAGTTCTGAAAAAATTCGGGGACTGACAGAACCTTTCGGAACTGCGTTCGCGTGGAACTGAGTTCTCGAAGTTCCGGAACTGTCAGAACGCGCACTGCGAACGACCAAACTCGACTGCGTTTGCGACGAACCGTTCGGAACGTTCCGAACGCCCACTGCGAACGAAGCTATGGACTCAAACCTATTAGTTCTGTATAGTAGACGTAATGGAATCAGCGGCCATCGGAGGATCGATTAGCGGCTAGCATCGCACATTTTCCTAGTAAATCCTATTTGCCGACAAGGCGAGCTATTTTTCGATAGTAGGAAACGTCGGATATCAGACAGTAAACAGCGTTGTCGGGCAACATCGCATCAACCCGCGAAGATACGAATCGTCGCGGTGGATTTGATCCGCTCTTGTTGGCTTCCCTCACGGTCAGGGGGCTCTTTCTCCTATGGCAGACAGATACGCTTTCTACTTTTATCCTGAGTGGCTTAGCTCTGCTGGTTTTACGTAACTCCCCTTCTATTTGGTTGTTCTCTTTTCCACTAACAAAATCTGAACCTTGCCCTTGGAAGGTATTTTAAAAGTCTCTTTGCGTCCTGCACTGAAAGGACTGCGATGCTAGAAGTCGATTTTTTTCTGCCCCTTTTTCTGCCCCAATCAGAAGTCAAAGTCATTAGCGCATTTTCCAAGAAGAGGAAGCTATTTTTCTTGGTCCAAAATTTTTAAAATTCGAATTTCCGAAACATTTTATACTTTACCAAAATTCGTTTCAGACCATCCAGAATTCGCTGCCAAAAGACACCCAAAATCATATGTACATATTTACATTTAAATATTTATGTATGGGTCATTCCAGACGATTACTCTCGATATAATTGGGTCCCTTGGGTGCCAAGTGGTGTAAGTCCTAAGTCCAATTTTTACGAAATTGCGTTTTCAACAATAGGTACTCGTTCCAGGGATCATTCCACAACCAATGTAGAAAGCTCGTCAAGTGGGCCGCCCCATCAATCTTTCTTCGGTTCCTCTACCACACCTGTACTCCCAAGGCAGGACTGCCACTGCCACAATAAATACACGCAGGATTAAATTTTACTCCCCTTCATCCCAAACGAATATTAAGTCATTTTTTGAAAGCTTGGGAGTTGCACGTGATTCTGAGAGTGCCAAATACTAAAAGTTGAGTTCCTCCCTTTATTTGCCACCTTTATTCGCCACTATTCTTATACGTGTTCAAATTTATAAAATGAAGAATAATCATGTGATTGTTCAAGTGAACCATAGAAGAAATTACATTCGTTAGCGAATTTATTTTTTCAAACTCAACAATTTTCTAGTCAAATTTCTAAAATTTCAACTTTTGGGGTTGCATAGCTGATGAGCAAAGCTATGAGAGCAGACAATAGATAGATTTTTACAACTTCCGTAGAATTTTCCTCAAATGATATTCTGAAAATTTGAAGAATTGGACTTACACCACTTGGGATCCACGGGGGCCCAATTGAGATAAAAAGTTCAAATTTGCACAAAAAATCTGTCTTGGCAATCGAATGGCAAAGTTTGTAGATAGTCAGGATCAGGCCACTGTAAGGGCAGATGGGGTGGGGGGAAGGATTACTCATAAATTCCAAAAATGAAACCATCTGACTAATGACACCTCATTTTACCGATTTTTTAACGCTGAACGCTACGGTGAAGTCAGAATTGCGATACCTTATTTAGTTCTCAAACTGGAGCACTAAATAAGATATGAAGATGAAGAAACGTGGTTGTTATGAGATGTTCTTCACGGTTCTACTGCTCTAATCTGATAGCGGGATGAGATATCGCAATTCTGACTTCACCATCGTGTTCAGCGATGAAAAATCTATAAACTGAGGTGTTACTCGGCAAAAAAGGAGATGAAATTGGTTATAAAACCAGAAAAATTGAGACATTTTACATGAATTCAGTTATTTCTTCGAATATTCGCTCTTATAACTATGCTGCATGACTGTGGATTTTATTTGATTTATTTTCAATTTTTTTCAGAAACCTCATCATATTATAGCACTGAGATATTTCAGTTATTGGCGAGAGAGGAGGAAAAAATTGGTTGTCTTTAAGACAACCAATTTTTAGATGCAGTTTTCATTAGATTAGCTTGAGCTGTATTATTAGGGTAATTTCAAAATTATGGTACAATCCCGCCTCTTTTTTTCTTGCCAGTTAAGGTTTTTTTTGGCGCAAACCTTTTCTCTTGAGGCCTTGGACAATGTGAAAATGCTACTTTTTCAGATATATAATTTCAAAAAAATGATGGTGATTAGGTAGATAGAAATTAGATGTCTCAGGAGTTAAAAAATAATTAACCAGTCGTAAATGCGACTTTATTTGTTCTAAATTATAAATAGTTTTTAAACGACGAATTAACATTATTGACTTAGACAATCCAGATTCAGAAACCATAAAAAAAATGAAAAAATTCTTAGAATAATAAAAAACTATAATAAAAAACACTGACGTAGAAATGGAGACACCTTCTTGGACAAAAATTGTTATTTTATCACAATTTAGTCATATTTTTATATCAAATAACAGTACGATTGTTGACCACAGTGAATTTACGAGCAGGTTGTCTTCCGCAAACCATCATATCTATCGTCAACTAATATCGATAGTTACATTACTATGACAGAGAACAGTTTGATATAAATTCAGTTATTATCAACAGCTTATCCCATTTTGTGACGTATTCTGCGCAGATTTGTTATGGACTCTTTACGTTCTCATTGTTCATCATCATTTGTGGTTGCAGGAATTCATAATGCCCCTCCTAATTCAAAGATAATAACTGACCTCCAACTCAACCTGTCTCTTACAATGTTTGAAAAACCAAATTAACTCGCTCGGATCAAAGAAATGTAGTGGAATTTATACAACGTTTTATAAACGAATTCTGCCTTGCTCTAGTTTTTCCTCTGCTTTGAGCTTCAAAAGAGGATCAAGGTTTTTCTCTTTGTCCTCTTGGTACTCGATCCGTTTCTTTTATGCTGGATCTTTGGAGCCTTTGTCACATAACCTATTCACCTGAGGTATATTTTCTAGCAACATCTTTCCTTATGGTGTTACATAGTGTATTGATTGCCCGAGTTTACATCAGCTTCCTGCTCCTGGTTACGTGATTCAATTTGAGGTAACTTGGCCGAATTAGGGACTCTGCTTGTTGGTTGGGACATTATTTGATGAGCTTCCTTTGACGTGGGAATATTGAAGAATAATGTTATTGTGTGATTTGTTCAGTACCTTTTGTGGCGAGAATAGTGTTCAAAATTGTTAATAATATGTCATTCAGGTTCTGGTCTCTAAATCTCTGTATAGGAATGTCAAAGTGAAAGCAGCCTTGTAGTCGTAGTTTTACTGGTGGTGAATGTTGAGGCAGGAAATTCTCGTGAGATCATCGTTACTTGATATCATGATGAACCATTTGAAATTTCACATTCTCAAATTTAGCGTTATATCGCTTGTAGAGTGTCGAGTTCAGTTAGACGTTGGTATTATTCGTAGTTAAGAAAGGCGATCCCCGAGTCCTGGCCCCAATGCCTCCTTTAACAAGTATGGCGACTGAAACTTCGTGGTCTCGTGGGAGACCACATTTAATTCCCGCTTCATCTTCCTGTCAGCGAGGAATAGAAGCAAAAGTAATTTCATGAAGCTCTCTAGAAACATCGGGTTTCAACATAGTAGCGTTAACAAGGTTTCAAGACACATTTGATTTAATTTACTAATCCTATTCGCTCCTCGCATCTCACCTTGTGTCTCTCTCCTGCTGTAAATATCTTTTGAAGTTTTCTGTTTATGGATGTTTCTAGGAGTTGTATCATAGGAAGAACGAGGGGGTCAATAACTGTTCTTTACGTTTATGCAGAAAGCTCGAGATGAGCTCTTATAGAGAGATTGCTAATGGGTCTCTAAACAATTCAATGAATATAACTCCGAGCGAGCACTGGTTGATACCCCTCCGGACATCGAATGTTTCCGATAGAAGGGCACACTATCCATTTTATTGGAAAGGTTTGAGAGATGGCTCAACTAACAAAGAGCACAACGCTGAAGGACGGATTTCGAAGCTCAAATCCGAATCTGAATAGAGAATCGGCGATAAATTTCTATAAAACGACCTGGAGGTACCATCGGCGTTCAATAGCTGTTGGAATCGCATGAAGAAAAGCTGTGAGTGTTCGAAAGGGCTCGGGAATATTCCAATTCTCCCTCCTTCCCCAAACGGGCGAAGAACTTGCTTTAAAACCTCTTTCCGCTTTTGAGATCATTATTCAAAGAGCGAAGGATCGGATGGAGTGAGAAAACTTTGTGAATGACCTTCCTCAGTGTACAGACGGTTCGGGAAGGTTACCGTTCAAGAAAAAACCTTTCAGCGTTTTTCGAGATTTATGAACTAAATTTCACACTGCAGTAGTTGAGCAGTGGTTGCGGCAAATTCCAACATCCAAGTAAGCATCCTATGTTTGAAGGTATTGAATTGCCAAACGTATCAACATTTTTGCTATGACACCGATACATGAATTAACCTGCTACTGATGCTTTGCTATGTAATATATGGATGATATTATGATCCATATAATATATCATTTATGATCCAAATAGCAAAATATGGATTTTCGGTTAGAGATGTTAATTCATGTATCGGTGTTATAGCAAAAATGTGGATATATTTTGGAATTCAATACCTTCGAAAAAAGGATGCTCACTTGGATGTTGGAAAGAAAACAATAGTATTTGAAAAATATTTCCACTGACATATGAGTTGGAACGGTTCCTGTGATTGAACCATCGTCAGTCCCAAAACTCTGTTTCCTTTGAGTACAATTTTGGGATTTGTGTGTAGTCTATATCAGCTTCATGTCCATCCATCCTGAAAAGGTAATTCCGTTCTCCCACGACCTTCATAATGGTAATCATGATGATTTTACACAAAAAGGTTAACCTTAGCCTAACAAAGTGCTATACAGATATGAGGGGCCACCCAAAAATAAATGCCCCTAAACTACGTGTTTGCAGATAGCACTTTCAAGTTTAATTGAACAAAATATGTTAAACACAATAGTGGTAACACTCATGGTGAATAATTCTTGTGACATACCATGTTTTTCGATAAAAATTTATGAAATGGCCTGCCAGTTCTTTCCTAAGCGAAGGCTGCACTTGGCCTGATAGCTGATAGCACAAACCAACATAACCTGACTCTTTCCCGCCATTTTCAATGAACAGTGTTACTCAGAACTGATAGTAACACTCGTGATTATTTGTTTACACCAAACAGTGGGACTCTCCTGTTTTTCTGCTCTACATTCAAAGTATTAGAAGTAACTGAAAATACCTTCACAATTCGAAACAGCATCATATAACAGTGAAACCCCCCGTGGTTAAATTTTTTCAGATGGTGATGAACTTCACACCCACCCCCTTGGGACAGTAACACTCGTGATGTTTTCAAACTTAACATTGAAACTTTTTAACAATACCCCTGCATTCCTCTCCAAAAAAAACCTACAAATTGATACCATTTTTTTAATTTTTTTAAAGCTGAAAACCCATGTAAAAAACGATGTTAAAGACTGCGGACATCAAATGTTCAAATAATATTAGAATATCCCATATGGGGTCTGAAGTGACTAAATCTTGTATCAGATTCATCTGGAAGAGGAAGAACATCAGTTCTACCCATGAACTAATCCATAAATTCGTACGAGCCATAGATACACACTCTTGCGCTTTTCTTTAATTTATGAAACCGGTGTGCGTGTAAACCCCACTGTAGCGGTAGCTTAAGCGAACTACATAGTCAGAGATTACCCTTAAAATTCACCCGAGAGTTTCCACTTACCTCCGAACTACGGTAATTTTTATAAGTTCGGTTATAAGTTTTTAATTAGTATAATTCTGTCCATAATGGAGCATCGTTTTATATTAACCACACCTGCTCAAGTGTATATTTATGGAAGTAGTTCATTTCTAAAACAAAAGTTTTCTGCTGCTACGATTTACTGAACCTTGCTCACTTTCTCGCTTGCTGCATATTTTTCATTATTATTATCAAGAACTCAAGAAAGGGAGGTCTTGAAAAATACTCAGAATACAAATCTGTACAAAAAAAAAACTAGACCGTTCTATTTAAAATTCCCGAGATAATATGAAGTTTTGAACATTTTAAACGACCGGACGGATTTTTTGGTTCATTTTTTCTTAATTCGGTCGTTCTGATTATACGTATCATGATACATAAACCTGCGTGATTTTGAGGGGCTAAAAAATTTTTTTTTGATCGATTTCAATTATTTGTTAATAAAAATAATAAACCGAAGAAAAAAGTTCAAGATTCATCTTGAGTTGGGTCTTGGCCTGAAAATGAAAAGTTGCAAACGAGAAAAAAGAAACCTCCCACTATGCATAGTAAAAAAGAAGAAGAAAGAAACTTCCTCTAAACGGAGTAGTTAAAAACCGCACAATGGCTATGATGGCTTACAGTACGGCACAATGCTCGCTGTGGGAGGTTACGATGATTGGAACTAGGGGTCTTTCCTCCTTGATTTCTCTTGGGAACTGTACAACGCTTCGACAAAAACTTCCACTGTCGTTTTCTACGTTCGTTGGGTTCGAAATGTATCACGAAGATTATTAATACATCTCAGGTTTTTGGATTGAGAAAAACTCCATCATCATTCCCAGATGATTCTTGAAGTTTCTCCTGAATCATAATTTCTCGAAGGTGCTTTTCAGTTTAAGTCGAAAGAGATTTATTTCATTGACGTTTTCTTTCTTGGAATCTACCTTTCAGCGTGTCAAGAATTGAGGGAACTAACTGTTGCCAAATGGCAAAGTAGGGTGAAGATACAAAATGACACGAAAGGGTAGTAAGTTACAGGAGCATTGAAAAGTAGCTAGGTACCTAAAAATTATTTCCAGTACATTATTAACGCTCGCCAGCTGGTGTTGTTAAGAGTAACGAGGATTTCCCGGTGGTCGGCTCATAGAGACAAAGTAGGGATGTCCGATTATCCAAAATGGATCGATTTAAATCGAATCGATTTTTTTAGGAAAGGAAGCGTGCTTGGGTTCCTTACTCTTGCTTAGGGCAAAAGTGGGAAAATCTTGGTCAAAATTCACGCTTTGGAGGGTCTTCAATCCACAGCCACGTACCTCAAAGTGCATGTCCCTTTTGACAAGGTCTGGCATAAAGAGCAACAGCACAAACTTACCAAATTTCGACATCATAATATGTTATCTTCATAAAAGATAATATCTTTTATTATTATTATCTTCATGAAAGATACAAAGAGTTGTTCACTCGACTCAGACAAATACATCTCAACATAATGCATTTTCGACCTATTGGGAGAACCTATGAACTCGAATACAAATACGTTCCCCAAACGTCCGTCTTGAGCAGCCTTTTGACTTTTAGAGTTTGTTTGGTATTGATTATTCCCAAACAAATACGAATAAAAAAAAATGAAAAAAAGTTGAGGTATGATATAGTGAAAGGAGACAGAGTCTAGAGTCAAAATCCACTGCCTAACAAAAACATTTTTCGAACCATATTTTTCCTCTCTGCAAAAAAAGCATCAAAGCTTTTGAACTGGGTCGACAATTCCTGTCCAAATATCAGAGCACGAGAATTTCTCTGTTTTTTTCCCAACAGCAGAACACCGAATGACGTCTTTCACTTTCCACGGGGCTCGCGCGAAACACATAATTCTTCCCGGAGACTCAGAGCCCCCATTTGTCTGCCGAGAAAAAACAACAGTAAAAATCCGGACAACTTCGATTAATCTTCGAGACCTCCGCCCTCGTTCTTTCTTCAAAATTCTTTCATTTCCTCGACTATTATTCCTCCCGCGATCCTCTGCCTTCGCGGCATCGGGGGAACCCGCTTTCTCACGAAATCAGCTCATTACGGTTAACTACAGTACATGGTTATAACGCCGGTTGAACAAATTAATGTGTTAGGGGTTAGCTAGTCTCATACGAGTTTGCACCAGTTGTGTAATACTTGCTTCGAACAATGTTGTTGAGGTTGGTCGCGTGAGAATTTCACATCAGAAGTTGGCTGACTGAAGTCAACCGACTCGTTTTCTATTATAACATTCCCTTTTAGCTCAGGAGCGTGATCGGATATTTCGAGGTCAAATTTATCGGGATTTTCCGTATTTACCGGGATTTGACATTTCAAAGTACCTTCTACTGATTTGTTGATGATGAGCCTTCTTAACAGTCAAGGATTTTCTTTCTCTCAACCGTTTGGGTGATTGAAAATTGGCATTGACATTCAATTGAAAATTTGAATCGCCCGCTCATTTCGTAGTGAAAATGTTACATACCTACCTCTTATAGCGAATTTTCGAGGCAAATGAATCCAAAATTGTTAAACTCGAATTTCCGAAAAGATTTCACGATAGAATGGATATAAAAAGTTCAAATTGGAGGAGTAAGATGCCGAAAACGACTAATAGAGAGGAAAGAACACAATTTCGGTTTAGTATGGCGTCAAGATGGAACATCTCAATGATTGGTCAGTTTACCAATTTACTTAATGGGTGGAAAGGGGCAAATTGAGGCAAATGCTGCGAATCACAATAATTGACCGGTAATCAAGGGTCAGTCAACAAGAGGGGGGGGGGGGTTCTTAATCTACCAACCCAATTAATTAATATTGAATAATTGGGTGTTCTACTATAGTGAATTTAGAAATTTATTTCCAACGTCTAAGTCAATCACAGCCTGAGATATCCTTCAAAAACTTTCCAACCTAGGTTCTACAGGCGCATCCTTCCACATTCATCACAGGCATGATGAAAGGAACCGAATAGGTTCTTACTTGAATTCCTATAAATCCCTAATAAGTTTAAGATTGCCCATATTTGAATGAAACGTTCCAAACATCCCATTTCAAATCAAACCAGTTATTTCTTAGAATATTTGCTCGTATAGCCGTGCTGCATGACTGGATTGTCAAGGCTTATTGTAGTTGGTAGGTATTTGCTTTAGAATGGAGGTGAAAAAGGTACAAACTTCACGTTTAGTTTTGGAGATTGGATTGAAAATGATACTAAAATAATGTTTTTATGTCGATACGACTACCCTATCATGTACGTACTCCTGCCTTAATCTTATGGAAATTACCAGCCTATTCTGGTTTAATTAGTCTTCACCCACCCTCCGATCTTCAGCTTTTCGAACAACTCGCTCAACCAACATTTTAAATATTTTGTTTGCATATTCTTTGAAATGATGTACTGTAGTTGATCCTTGAAATGCACAAATGTATGTATATGTTATGGTACCAAATTAATGATGAATTTCTTTTCGTTTTCAGGTAAGTCGATTACATCTGTACATTCTCTCTGGTAAGAGTATCATATAAATCGAATAATGATTGAACACACGTCTATTCTTAGCGTCTTAACACATATTGTGATGGAGGTCATTCAAACTCTTCCCTAATGTTTAAAAGTATATTAGAAGTACACGTTAATGTCTATTGCGATGAAAGTACCTGGTATAAATTGAAATGGCCTACAAAACGACTCGCGGTGGAAATTAGAGTAACCGCTAGTAAGCTAACAGATAATTATAATCTATTCGAACTTTCTTCGTTGGTTTTGAGATTGCGTTGGCAGATCACGATCTTGTTAGGGGTGATCATTAGAGATCGATTTCTCCGACCACAAACGTTTGGGGAAAGAGCCATCGGATGCCCTGGCGGTCAATCACCATTTTGGAGTCCTAGGGTTAATTTTATTAATTTTTAACACTTTCAAATGAACAATTTCACGAATTTCTTTCTAAAGGATGTGGGTGGTCGTTGCTTGCTTTAATATCCGTTGCAAATTAATTCTTAGGTTACCGTGACAAAAGAATGGAAAATTGGAGGGCAGGACTGGGGAAAAAGTATTAGACGATCGAAGTCTACCTAGCACTTTCTACCTCAAGGTGTGAGCACATTTTAGGCATGTATGCAAGTGAAGGAGCTAGATGTGCTGTATGGCTCATTTGTTATCTTAATCTTTAATAAATAAAGAATTTGGAAAAGAAGGGACATTTTAGGCAATTATTTGAAGTTTTCTGTGTTTTTGGCAATTGTAAATGTGTAAATGTTTAAGGAAACAAAAAAAGCTTGAAGTTATGGCAGTGGTCAGAAACATGAATTTTTAATTAGTGAATTTGAGAAGAAAATTGTATACCAAAATCCTTTTTAGACCTTCCTGAATTCACTGCCAAAAGACACCAACAATTATGAATATATTCATTTATGTATGTGTCATTCAAGACGATGACTCTCGATAACCCTTTCATTTTAATAGTTTGGAAAAAATTGGTTGTCTTAGATACAGTTTTCATTTGGGGCAACTTGAGCTCTAATATTAACTGTATGATAAAAATATTTACTCTGAATGGAATCTAATTAGGGTTGGCAACATTCCCTCGGGTCTCCTCGGATTCGATTTGACGATTCCTCCGGAAAACCTTATTGATTCGAATTAATTCGTGGGGCTCAGGTTCCTTTCTCTAACCATCTGGCGATCCTTTTCCAATGGCTGCTAATGGCCGGTCCGATACGTCTCAAATCAATACGTTCTTTTCTTGGTGGAATCCTTTGAGGATTCAATCGAGTCCCGATAGCTTTCGCCGTCTCGATGGGTTGGTGGGGACTTGAGGGCTCTCATTCGCCTCTGGCTTGATCGTCACCATCGGGAATTTTGTCGTCGTGACTTTTGACGATTATTTGTTTCTCATCATTCCAACGCCAGGTCGATGATGTGACACGTCATTAACGGTTTATCTATGAAATGAAAGTATGGAAATCCGTTTTCAATTTCAACAGCGTTCGGGGAGTATTAAATCATAATTCATTGTCGACAGCTGGATGACCGCAGCGCCTCGTATTCGATTTCACAAAGAGTTTATACCAGAGGTTATGTCAAACACGTACTTACATCAACTTGTACAAATAATATAATACACTTTCCGCGTCATCTCATCTTCTTACCAAAATAAGAATTAATCTCAATTTTATCGGAATTTGCAGCTTTTGTGGCATTATTCATTGTTCGTTTGAAATCTGGTAATCCCTCACTCAGTAGCCACCTTCAAAATACCTAAGTGACCTCCCTTCTTCGATCCTTATTTCCCAACGCGAAGGCTTGTTCGCGTAATTACTCACTATCTGGTTTTTGGATGCTTCTATAGCTGTCAATAACTTCTCTGCCCAAATGACACGATTAACCAATTCAACATCTCGCAACTTGATCTGGTGGTCTTGTACATTCGACTAGAAACCTGGGATTGGAAGTAGATTCTCAGGTGAAATGGGGACAGAAAGTTGCTTCTGTATGCGCGAAAGTCTATAAAGGCCTTTACCAATTTAGGCGTACTGCTTTTCATTTGCCTGAGAGTGTGCGAATCAAACTTGTGGAGACGATGCTTTTTCTTATTCTCGACTATGCTGCTGTGGCGTACGGTGAGATGTCCTCTGAAAAATAAATTGCTGAATAAATAATCAGTCAAACAGTCAAGGCCTGAAAACCCCCGACACGCCATTAACACTTAATCAACAATCACTATAATGATAGCTAAATCTGTTGTTAATATATCGTACCACGCGGTCTCTAATTGTTCAGTCCTCCAAGATGCATTCAGCGTTTCTATCGAGGTTTCGATATAATATATTCATATAATATATATTATAGACTTTGAAATATACTAAGCCTGGGAATCGAAGAAAATTTAAGATTTTCTATGTTGATTTTCTATGTTGAGTGAGCGATTATTGATGTATTATCCATTCTCTGTTATTCACAACTGTCTTTAAAATGGATAGCCAAATTCCATAGCCCTAAACGTTTCGCTACGTTTCACTACTGCTGTAATCTTCGCCACCTCGCTGATTGGGATTCATGGCGTTGGTCTCGTGATACTCATCGGGCCCAACATTCCCGTTCTATTAGTAAACCACTTCGCCCTTCCTCACGGCCTCTGGTATAATATCCTGACTTCCCTCTTCATTCAATTCCTACGTAGAGGGACTTCCCCACCTGCTTCCAACTGATTGATATTCACCTGGCATTCGAATACGGTTTCATTTCCATTATTAGAACTCGAGTATCAGCTCCATTACGGAGCTAGTTTGAATGGCCTGTTAATCCGAAGAGACGCTGTTGCGTGGCAAATTCATCCAGCGTCGACATCTATTGTATGTTCTTAATCTAGAATATTTTGGATGGCAGGCGTGTAACCGTAACGCTGATCGGCACAACTTTTAGTTATTATACTTCCCCCGTTCGTATGTTCATATGTTCGGTAAGAAATATGATGCCAACTACAAATCCTGCTCATCCCTCACAAATTTTTAGCGGGGGTTAAAATTGGCTTTTCCTTGGTCGATTTCACCGGTTCATTATCCAACAAACCTTTTAAGGTCCCTTTCGTTTATGAGGGCGAGGTTTGTGTTTGTGAGGACGTGATCTGCCGTAATAACGTGACGTCAGTGCAGCCCACCTGATGATAACGAGGAAACGTCAAGAGACCGGTAACCTTCCAGAAGGAATCGATACTTGGACGACCGCGAGAGAGGTTGGTGGGAGAAGGTTTTAGCATGAGTCATCGCGTCTGAAACGATTCAATTCACAATGGAGAACTATCTGCACAATGCGGAATGCCTGGCCACATCCCGAAGTTGTACAATTCTTATGCTGCTAACTTCTCGAATTCGCGCCAAATTTACAATTTAATAAGTGGATTAAGTCATTAATATTAATCAGTTAATCTCGTGCGCTGCAAAGGGTATAATTTATTAGTACTAGGGACGTCCAGAAAGTAAGATTGCAACATGTGTTCAAAGTTGAAAAATGAAGTCACAATATCCCACCCAAATGAAACAAGCAGGTCCTGAGTGTGACGGTAGGTATGAGTGATCTAGCGTTGTCATGAAGCAGTGCCACTCTACGAGTCCTTGAATATTTTTTTTCTTCAAATTCTTGAATGTTCCACAGTATGCAACTGCATTTTAGGCATAGAATCGACCAATAATATCCCTTTCTGGTTCCAAAAGACTGATGCCATGATCTTCCTCTCTGAAAATTGGATTTTGAAATTGTCGATTGATGGTGAATGGGTATGGTGCCATTGTAGAGACTGCCTTTTTGACTCGGGAGTATAGCGACACATCCACGTTTAATCACCAGTCACAATTGAGTCAAGAAACTTTAACGTTTCATCCTCGCCGAATAACAGAGCGTAGGTGGAGCAATCGCTCCAATGTTTGACGCGTTTGGCTGATGTGACGTCATTTCGTTAACGGACTGAGGCGTTTGATGATTTGTTTTGACCGTTAGGAACCTCTCTACCTACCAGTGGTGACAACTCTGAAAACCCAAATTCCCTTCGTCCTACGCAGCCCTTGTAACCTTACTTTCTGGACGTCCACGATTGACGACTACGTTACTTGGTGTTACGTATGATAGGTATCCCCTAGTTTCGTTGTAATCGGTCCATCAATATGAGTATTACGTATTATCATTCGGGAAGGCTCGTTTTACTCTAAACTGTCCAGAACCAAATCTACTGCATTTTTGAACCTTTAGATTTCTGATTCACTGAATTCACTTATCAGCCGTCAATCGTAATAGGGACATGGTAAACTAGTGTCCACATCACAGAAGAAATTACCTTTTTTGTGATTCTGTGATATTTTCAGCAATCGCTGTCGAGCAAGTCTTTAAAGCGCGTCTTATGGAATTATAGAAGAATGCCCTTAACTGAATTGGATTCGTTGGCATTTCGTTGAGACATAAAATGCCACTTAGCTATTTAATGGTATCATTCTACCACGAGTTTTTCTGATATTAAACGTAACCGTTACATTATCACGTTCCCTGGAATTTCGGGCCTATTCAGAACTCGTGGCATTCATCTAAACAGAGTTGACACGAGAGGTAACGGAACTAACAGATGATCACAAGTAATCCCTCTTCCCCTTGTGACACGAGGTGATATATATATCATTATTCATCTTATAAGAGAAGAAAAAACGACGGAGCCGGTGGGTGCAGAAGAGGAAATTGTGACAGATCGGCGGATCCTTACATCTGCGACCAAATATGAATTTCATGGAGTGATATACGTCTTGGAAGAACGCAATATTTATTTTCTTCGGTGGTAATAATGAAAATATTTCGTTCCTCTCGTATTTTGTTAAACTAATTGACTGGATGGTTTTATTAATCTTTGGTTGGTTCTGTAAACAATCATTCTCCCAAAGCATGTAGGATCCTTCTTGAATCTGTTAATTATTGATTTTAATTTCAATGACCAATTACCAGTCTTATTTGGCGTCAGTTAAATGTCAGTTGCAATCTTGAAATCCTTGTCAAATTTTAAATCGTGTTTTAAAACAATCAAGTCGGTTGAAACTGTTGTTTGATGAATCCAGTCGCGTTTATTTTCTACGGCATTCAACATGCGAGTGGCATTGCGACGGTCTTGTGGTCGAAAGAAAAAATTACTCTCAGCTCCAAAGAGTTTTCCTCAGAGTTCGAAGTTTGATAAGTCAAAGTTGGTCGGGTGGTGGAAAAGAAGAGTTGGAAAACACAACAATTACCTCCGCTCGGAAGATCGTGGAAAATTTGACAAGCGATCTTATTTGTATGCGCTGGCTTGCCAAGAGCGAGGTTATTTGCTTAGGCAAAACCTCAGCCGACATCGTTAATTGGGAGTACGCAAGTGAAAACGGACCTTCCCGTAGGAATGATGATTATGATCATTACGGGAAGAAAATCGAGGTCAATTCTTTTCTTTCGAATCTAGATTTTAGATTTGAAGAAATATCTGAAAATCAAGTTTATTTGAAACACGGTCAGCTTGAGATTGCGAGAGATGACTATGGTTTGTACTCTTACTTGATCTAACTGGTGTCTGCTTTACCAATATCAACCTCAATTTACTGATAGATTATTCCATTTAGGAGTTGAAGAACGTGTCACTTGAATTATGTAGAAAAAAACTAATGGTTAAAATACCCACTGAAGTGAAACTGAATAATTGAAAACTGAATTAAAAATTGAGGAATTTCCCAATTTTGAATAAATATGCAAGAATGGTAATTATATGCAAAAATGTTCAAAATCGACCAAAATATGCTATTTAAATTTCAATTTAAACCACACCAAACGCTTCAGGTACCCTCAAAGCGTGAAACAAGGAACATATACGCATTTTGAAGACATATTTAAAATATGCAAATTCCATTCTCTACTGATGGTGAATGAATTCTAATACTGTTGGATATCACCTATCAATTCTGACGCAGGTCACATTGAGTGTGCTCACTTATTTATGTACTTTCCTCTTGATCAACACTCGACCTGAGTGTTTTGTGAAATAACTCACCAACCATTTCAGCAGTTGGATTGTTGATGAATCGTCGATTTGATCTGCCGATTGCAAAGGCTTGACGATTTTGTACGCCGTACTTTTCCTGACTCGGCTGAAATCAACGTAGTTCCGAGGGAGTAGAACCTCTGGGTCAGCCGTAATTTGATTATTGCGACTGTGAATTATTACGGTCAGTTGAGAGGGAACTCAAGCTTGAACCTCATTAAAGATTACTGGTCTTCTCATTTCTCTAAATGATCCCCACGGAGTCTTACCATATCTGCTGAGGCAGCAATACGTGCATCTATAATGCACAATTTATCAGTTAGAGTGGGGACTCATTCTCCTGGTGGGGTCTAGAAATTGTTTATCGAGTTGATGGACAATAATTGTCCATCACCCATCGAGTAGGGGGAGAGTAAAAACGGTTCGAACCGTACTGTGAGGAAATTCGAGTAAACATCAATTACGACAAAAAGAATGACAAAAATGTGATGGAAACTGTGCGTTTTTTGAATGTTTGTTTGTTAGCTACGTCCCCATTGAATAATAAGGAACATTGGAAGCTGCTTACGGTGCATGCTAAGGTAGCAATTATTTATACTTACAGTATGTCTGAAACGAGGTCTGCCGTTCCAAAATCCGATAGATCCACCGGTTCAATGTGGGTTTTGGGAGTCTAAGAACTGATGAGTGGTCATTTCGCTCAGATGTTTGTTGGTGGACCTGCAAATTCATAAAAAGAAGGCCGAGACGTTTTATGAGCTCCTTCGTGAAAGAACGAAGCAATGCTGACATTCTCTTGCATTGTCAGAAGAACCAGGTATTACCTTGAGTGACTGACCAGTCTGCTTACTATTTGAGACAACTGTACAAATACAATCTTGGTAGCCTCAGTACTGCATTTTTCGCTCAATTTTTTACAAATTCCTGAAAACATCAATATCTTGAGAATTTGTTGTGATGGGTGTGGGAGGCAAAACAAGAACTCCACCGTAATGACAATGCTCTCCTATTGGCTGCTCAAGCTTGCCCCCACCCATTTGAAGGAAATTCAAGTTGTATTCCAAATGGCAGGCCACTCTTTTTTGCCTTCCGATACGGTCTCTGGGCGGATTTAAAAACAGATTAAAAAGATTGAAACTATTGCTACCTTTGTAGACTACCTAGAGATTTTTGCACAGCATGGGACTCTGATATCTCTGGCGGGTAAGGTGGTAGATTGGAAGGCATTTTCCAAGATTGTCACTAAACCCACTGCTCAGTCGCATTTCCGACAAAAAGAAAAGCAGGCCTCAGATGATGTATAAGTTGGAGTGTAGACCCATGCTCTGGGTGAGGTCAGCAATGTTACATCTACCACCCCGTTGTGAGTTCTAAACACTGCATGGGTGTAGACAAATATGTGATTTCAGAAGATTTAAGATAGTTGACGACGGCAGTTTGCACCTGCACCAGTGCAAAATTAGTTTGTAATCCACAAATGCTGATTTGTGGTGTGAACATTTGGTAAATACCAAGACGAAAAGTTGCTCTGGGCCCGACTATGGGAGAGATCCCATTGTAAATCAATGGAATGGGCTCCCTTCGGTACTACGTTCGCTAATTCTGTCCGTTCGGAGAAGTTCCATTTTAAATCAACATGAAGGATCACCCGTAAAACATTCTACTGTTTTCCGCGAAAGGTGAAACAGCTATATTTTCCTGAGCGTAGTCCTTAACGGGGCGGAAGAAATATATTTGATGAGGGTTGCAAGGGAACTACATTATAACATTAATGGCCCACTACGCAACGTTGGTTAGGGCGAAGGCGTGAGGGACTGTAATCCGGAGAGAACCTCCTCGCAACTCACATCCGGAACACACAAGTTTCAGGGAGTTGAGCCCACACGGATATCCACTCAGTAGCCGGATGTTGCGGTTATTTTTCAGGATTGTTAAAGAAGGTTCGATACGTTTTTGTCGTTTCCACGAACTGTTGTCAAGTTGGATGACGTCCTCGGGATGCTCTTGTCAGTCTGATCCTGACCTGAATCCGTCCTCTGATGATGAACTCTAACAGTATCCCTTCTCCGCAAATTCGTCCACAATGGTTATACATTTTCTGCGTAGATCACTCGTCTTTCTAGATCACTGTTCTGCTGTTTCAAGGAAAAACCAATTATCTGCAAAAATGTCGACGTTCAAAAAATGCCTCTAGGTTATTCAGCTGGCCACTTCATTGCTCGACTCCAGTTTAGAGGTACGAATCCGTATTGCCCCTTCGAACATGATGATATCGATTAAATATCGAAAACATCGATTCCCTTCGATTAATCGTATAGTCCTGGAGCCGAGGCCGAAAATGGGTGTTCATTTTAGGAGAAGGTTTGATATAAAATTATGAAAATCTAGTCAATTCTGAGTAAGAAAATCCAAGTCTGCCATTTCAAAGCGGTTGCTTTCAAAAATGGCAGCCATTTAAAAAGTGACGAAAACGCACAAACATGACCTGTCTTTAGGATGGATGGAACTTTTATAGATGATAGATTATGTCCAAACATAGATGTTTTCACCAGTCTGCCACTTTCAACCGGTTGAAAATGCGTGGCAGACTCAATTTCAAAAATTGCATTTTTCGGGTGTAAAATTTACAGTATTTGGGACGCCTCAAATTTTCACACATGATTATATATGCCCAAATAAGGAGTTTGAGACTTGTCTGCCAATCTAAAGCAGTTGAAAAGTAATGGCAGACTTGAATTGAAATATTGCCAAATTTGGTGATAAATTTCATCAGTTTTAGGAAGATTCAAATTTCAATACGTTAAAGTACCTGTGGTATGAGAGCAATAGACCATGGTCTGCCTTGCCTAGCCAGTTGCTTTCTACCGACAGACTGAAATGCAAAAATTGCCAAATTACTGATCAAAATTTTGTGATTTTAGGATGCTTCAAATTTCGGCTCAACATTGTTCTCCTGCAATAAGACTGAAAAAGAGTAGTCTGCCTTCAGTAACCCGTTGTTTAAGTTAGGCAGACTGAAATTGAAAAATTGCAATTTTCAAGGTCAAAATGAATGTATTTTGGGAAAGTTGTAATTTTGGCATGTGATACTAGCATGTTAGTGTAAACTTTTTGACGCAGTCTGCCATCAATATTCCGCTGCCTTCTGGCGGCAGACTGAACTCAAACGTGGGAAAACAGAAATAATTTCAATTATTGACCATTTTTATGGTAAAAATGCATCTTCTTTAGGACGATTCAAATTTTGGCACATGATACTACATTGTAAGAAGAAACTTTGTGACATGGTCTGCCATCAATATCCAACTGATTTTTTCGGCAGACCAACAATATTAGGTATCTTACTTACATAATATGTTACAATTTGCCATCCCTCAACACCTTTATTAGCTGCAAGTAATTTTTTCTACATCCATTTTCCTTCATGTCCGACTGTAGAAAATATCTTTAATTTATAAATGAAACAAGGGAGAAGCAGAAAACAGAATGGGAAAACACTAAACTTCGCGTCGAAAACGGCCGTTAGGTGGGTCCCGGGTAGCCGCCCAGAATAAAACTGCCTTTTTTTCATCTTCCAGGTAAACTACAGTCTAGAAATTTTAACCGTCAGTCGGGGATAGACCACATTGCAATATTCACTCGGTTTCTCATCTGTAAAATTGTTTAAATAATACCTTTTTGTAATAATACAAATTAAATTTTGATGCTGAGCTATTGACTTGAAATTTTAAAAATAGGTCAGAACTGGATCACAATGCAATATTCACTCGGTTTTTTGTCTGTAAAATTGTTTAAATAATACCTATTTGTTTAAACAAATGAAATTTTGATGATGAGCTACATACTTGAAATTTTAAATATAGGTCAGAAATGGATGACATTTCAATATTCACTCGGTTTGTATGACATGGTATGAGTATGGTATGGTATATTATTGTATGTATGATTTGGTATAGTACAGTATGGTATGATAGGAAAGAAATTCGTATGGTATGGTATGAGTACGGTGAGAATATGGTATGGTGCCGATTTGCAACACAGTCTGGTATAGACAGAAGGGAGTTTATTTTTCTATGGCCATAGATTTAGGCAAGTTTAGTTATTTTCCATTGTACATTGGTAACATCAACCGAATCCAGAAATAACATTATTTTGTTTACTTTTCCAACAATTTTGATTATTTATTTATCGCCACATTGCATCCGACATTTGGACATTTCACCGCTGAACACGACGGCGAAGTCAGAATTGCAATCTCGCATTACGTCCTAAAATGGACGAAGCGATTAGGAAGAAGTTGAACGAAACGAAACCTATCCATATAAACTTCACGAATCTGAAGACATACGTAATCCCATTAAAATTTAATAAGTTAATATTAACTCACAAACAGTACCTTAAGCGGACGAGGCGAAATACATTGGCATGACTCTCGACTGCAAGCTGAGGTGGAAAGCCCATGTAAAGAAAAAGAAATAAAAAACATACCGTTCTATATGAATTTTTCGAGATATGAGATTTTCAAATTTTCAAAATTCGTTTTGAACCCCTTCCCCTTGACCTAGGGTTATGAAAAGTTTCGAGGACCATTGTGGGGTTGGTCGAAACCCATAAAAAAAATTTCGTAATTTTAACTCAACGCTAACTGGGCAAAGTGCCGCGGACGGCGTACGGCGTACGGACGGATTTTTTTTTATTCGATCTTGAAACGTAAACCAACAAATTTTGAGGGGGGGTTAAAATTTTTTTTTCATTGGGCGATTCCAATGGTTCATTATCGAAGATAATAAACCAAAATGAAGTACGAGGTACGCGGTGTGGGTGTGACAGGGGGCGCAGAGACATAAAAGGTCTCGTCGTATGACGCACTAGTTGGCTCCTGCCAGCCGTATTACGTCATACGCTCGTGCGTCATAGGCTCTGACGTACTTGTTGGCCTCCTGCTAGCCGTCTTACGTCATACGCTCGTGCGTCATAGGCTATGACGCACTTGTTGGTCTCCTGCCAGCCGTCTTACGTCATACGCTCGTGCGTCATAGGCTCTGACGTGCTTGTTGGCCACCTGCCACCCGTCTTACGTCATACGCTTGTGCGTCATTGGCTCTGACGCACTAGTTATCCTGCCAGCCGTCTTACGTCATACGCTTGTGCGTCATAGGCTCTGACGTACTTGTTGGCCTCCTGCTAGCCGTCTTACGTCATACGCTCGTGCGTCATAGGCTATGACGCACTTGTTGGTCTCCTGCCAGCCGTCTTACGTCATACGCTCGTGCGTCATAGGCTCTGACGTACTTGTTGGCCACCTGCCAGCCGTCTTACGTCATACGCTTGTGCGTCATTGGCTCTGACGCACTAGTTATCCTCCCAGCCGTCTTACGTCATACGCTCGTGCGTCATAGGCTCTGACGTACTAGTTGGCCTCCTGCCAGCCGTCTTACGTCATACGCTCGTGCGTCATAGGATCTGACGTAATTTCCCGCCGGTCGCTTGTGTTCTGACGTGATCTGAGGGAAAGGGTGAATCAAGGGAACAAATTTTTCCCGTTTCAGTTTATGTGCCAAAGCAAAGACATGAAAATGTCAAAAAAATGTGTAAATAGGTACCTAAGCCCAACTGTAATGTCAATTTTCTGACAATGAGTTTTCGACTATAGTTTTCATACCTTTTTACTTAAGTACTTATTGAAATTTGAGACTGATAATGAGCTGTTTGCAAATAAAAAGTCTGATAACTTCATTAGGTACATCTTATTAATCTATTTTCAAGTTCCGATTCACAGTTGAATGTGTTTTATTTAGATGTCGTAAAATTCGAAAACGATGGAATGACGAAAAACCTGTCGACTACTGACTCAAGTGATACTGTCGACTTCTAACACATGTAGGTCGACTACTAGTGCAAAACCATGTCGACTACTGAAGAAAATGTTGGTCACTGGTATCGACTACTACCTAGAGCATTGGGATTTTTTACAAAACTTCTTTTTCCCTTTTCAAACCATGTTGAATAATATTTCCCGCTGCCAGGTCTTTTAGGAAAGGATCTTGGGTACACAATGAACAGGTTTGCAATGAGAAAAAAACCTGGATAGGTTTCGTTTCGTTCAACTTCTTCCTAATCGCTTCGTCCATTTTAGGACGTAATGCGAGATTGCAATTCTGACTTCGCCGTCGTGTTCAGCGGTGAAATGTCCAAATGTCGGATGCAATGTGGCGATAAATAAATAATCAAAATTGTTGGAAAAGTAAACAAAATAATGTTATTTCTGGATTCGGTTGATGTTACCAATGTACAATGGAAAATAACTAAACTTGCCTAAATCTATGGCCATAGAAAAATAAACTCCCTTCTGTCTATACCAGACTGTGTTGCAAATCGGCACCATACCATATTCTCACCGTACTCATACCATACCATACGAATTTCTTTCCTATCATACCATACTGTACTATACCAAATCATACATACAATAATATACCATACCATACTCATACCATGTCATACAAACCGAGTGAATATTGAAATGTCATCCATTTCTGACCTATATTTAAAATTTCAAGTATGTAGCTCATCATCAAAATTTCATTTGTTTAAACAAATAGGTATTATTTAAACAATTTTACAGACAAAAAACCGAGTGAATATTGCATTGTGATCCAGTTCTGACCTATTTTTAAAATTTCAAGTCAATAGCTCAGCATCAAAATTTAATTTGTATTATTACAAAAAGGTATTATTTAAACAATTTTACAGATGAGAAACCGAGTGAATATTGCAATGTGGTCTATCCCCGACTGACGGTTAAAATTTCTAGACTGTAGTTTACCTGGAAGATGAAAAAAAGGCAGTTTTATTCTGGGCGGCTACCCGGGACCCACCTAACGGCCGTTTTCGACGCGAAGTTTAGTGTTTTCCCATTCTGTTTTCTGCTTCTCCCTTGTTTCATTTATAAATTAAAGATATTTTCTACAGTCGGACATGAAGGAAAATGGATGTAGAAAAAATTACTTGCAGCTAATAAAGGTGTTGAGGGATGGCAAATTGTAACATATTATGTAAGTAAGATACCTAATATTGTTGGTCTGCCGAAAAAATCAGTTGGATATTGATGGCAGACCATGTCACAAAGTTTCTTCTTACAATGTAGTATCATGTGCCAAAATTTGAATCGTCCTAAAGAAGATGCATTTTTACCATAAAAATGGTCAATAATTGAAATTATTTCTGTTTTCCCACGTTTGAGTTCAGTCTGCCGCCAGAAGGCAGCGGAATATTGATGGCAGACTGCGTCAAAAAGTTTACACTAACATGCTAGTATCACATGCCAAAATTACAACTTTCCCAAAATACATTCATTTTGACCTTGAAAATTGCAATTTTTCAATTTCAGTCTGCCTAACTTAAACAACGGGTTACTGAAGGCAGACTACTCTTTTTCAGTCTTATTGCAGGAGAACAATGTTGAGCCGAAATTTGAAGCATCCTAAAATCACAAAATTTTGATCAGTAATTTGGCAATTTTTGCATTTCAGTCTGTCGGTAGAAAGCAACTGGCTAGGCAAGGCAGACCATGGTCTATTGCTCTCATACCACAGGTACTTTAACGTATTGAAATTTGAATCTTCCTAAAACTGATGAAATTTATCACCAAATTTGGCAATATTTCAATTCAAGTCTGCCATTACTTTTCAACTGCTTTAGATTGGCAGACAAGTCTCAAACTCCTTATTTGGGCATATATAATCATGTGTGAAAATTTGAGGCGTCCCAAATACTGTAAATTTTACACCCGAAAAATGCAATTTTTGAAATTGAGTCTGCCACGCATTTTCAACCGGTTGAAAGTGGCAGACTGGTGAAAACATCTATGTTTGGACATAATCTATCATCTATAAAAGTTCCATCCATCCTAAAGACAGGTCATGTTTGTGCGTTTTCGTCACTTTTTAAATGGCTGCCATTTTTGAAAGCAACCGCTTTGAAATGGCAGACTTGGATTTTCTTACTCAGAATTGACTAGATTTTCATAATTTTATATCAAACCTTCTCCTAAAATGAACACCCATTTTCGGCCTCGGCTCCAGGACTAGTAGTTAAGTTGTTCTTCCCCTTCGATAATGTAAACTCAAGCACTCAGTGTGGAGGCAAAACCACTTGAGCTGTTTTGCATGCAACCACTCGCCATTTCTGACTCATCGTTTTTTGGAAAAAGCACTTGAGCTAAACTGGATATCACAGCTCGATGTCATTGAGTCAAAATCTGTTTACCCGAGTTCCGAGATAAGTAATTTGCAGGAGAAACAAACCAATTGGGTGTGAAGCGAAAAATCACTTTGGTGACCAAATGGTCCTCTCCAAGTGGAGAGTGGTTTGACTCAATCGAGTATTCGAGGCTCACCCCAGCTGTAGCTCACCTAGTTGTGTCCATTTGGAGTAGGTAATCTATTTTAGGACCAAATTCATGAAATCTCTGTTTGAAAAGTGTCATAATTTCAAATATTTCATATTGGTGAAAGCTATTCTACAGGTAGATAAGTAGGAACTGTTGTAGACGAAGTTGCTGTGTCCACTGAAGTGAACCAGGCGCCTATTACGGTACAAGCAGCTCTTCGCCACCTGATATCATATTTACAATAGAAAGCTCCTAATAACCCTCGGAAAAACTTTGTTGAGTTTGATGGCCCTTGGGGACCTCGCGCGGCATAACTTGTTCATCTTGCCACCTCGTAAAGACGGAGCAGAGACTGCGGTTGAATGTTTTTACTTCGCAAGTGCCTTGAACGACTAGCTCCGAGTCTAGAAGTAAGAATCATATTACTGTAACGGCTACTTCGCCCTTTTCAGCCTCCGTTTTTGACCTCTAGATAACGGAACCAATTTAGTTTAATGGCCTTAGCGGGAGGTTTTAATGCTAGGAAACTCCCTCCTCGCTTAGCCGTGGACACTGATAGCCTGAAACATAGGAGGATCTTCATTTTCCTTTCCGTGGCACCGAGCGGAAATGGGTTTCTTTATTAAGCTCTTTCTGCTTTACCATTAGATCTCATTGAAACTTACTTTCTGCTTTTACTATTTCCCTTCATTGAATTTATCTATCTAAGCATCTAAATAGACTCCACGAAAAACGTCTTAGGTTTTCTTTTCCGGACCACGAGATTTTTTCCCTTCACCTTTGAAATTACAAACTACGTTCGAAATCGAATATTGAACACCCGCTACCCAAAATTTGATCTTTTACAATTGATGTAGAATATTGAAATTCAGTCATTATCATATAGCAGTAAAGAACTGAAACTTTTGATATAATGGCAAACTTTTCTCCTTGGATATAAAAAGTTTTTAAAGTAAAATTATCAATTTGAATTTTCACCTCCAGAGTGGTTTTGACCGTTCGTATAACGACTTGATGTTAGTAAAAGTTCATCACAACGAACGTGAATCGATAGAAAAAGTTTCAGTTCAATTTTCATAAGTAGTGGGAAACTGTTCTTCAAATTCTTGTTTTAAATTTTGGAGGTACTTTTACTGTACACGGAAGGTAATTGTTTATTAGACTGACGATATAAATTGTAGTTTTGTTTGTTTTAGCGTTTTCCCACTCAGTCCGATTCGAAAGTCGTTGTTGTTCATTTCCTCCTCCTTCAGTTTTGTTGTAACTCTGCCCTCATTTTCATGTTGATGAATAATTAGCTCCGCTGATAGCTCCTCTTGTAATGCAATCATCCCTCTCCCGACCCCTGCGAGGTTTGTGGCTCCAATCAAATTAGTTCGTGCGGTCGATTAACTTGGCTTTAACTGGTAACGCGGGGGTGCCAAGCTGAGGTTTTCAAGTGGATGAGAGTTTCCGAGTAGCGTCCGGTGAAAATCCCCTATCAACGCACGAAGGTGATTGAATATTCGATTCGGCGTATTATCGCCAGGCCTACCCTATTAGCAAACTCAAACAACCTACTTCGCTTGTACAGACTGTTACGGTTGTTCTGTTTTGATGGATGTCTGGTGTACTGATTGACTGCTAGACATAACTTACACTCGCGATTCAGTATGAACAGTGACATAGGTGTTAATGACTATTTGATAAACTCTAGAGAACCAGACCGAATGTTATATTCACATGCAGCTGTATATCGTTTTCCATCTTACCAATTGGATGCTTTGCGGTATCTTTAAGTAATTAGGTAAACAATCTCTATTAACCCACTTAATTAAAACCAAGAACATAAATCGCTCTTCATCTCTCCTTGTCAGAATTAGCAGTTGAGAAACCTTATTAAATTGTAATCTGAAGCTTTGTTCTTTTCTACCGAATATTCGAAGGTATTGTTCTCGGACCAGAATTTTTGAAACTCGAATTTCCGAAAAGTACAATCAAAATTTGTTGAGCGTACCTACAAAACGAGACCGAAGTGCAAATTTTGATATTTCCGAAAATTTGACGTTTTTCTATCTTTTAGTAATTTTTCTTTCGGTGGTCCATCTATGGGAAAAACTTGCTTGGAATCTAACCTTTCCTACGGTGTACTCAAAATGCTAAGTTTAAGGGAGAAAATGACGTTTTAATGCCAAAAAAACGGAAGATTTTCAGCAAAATCGATGTTTGCCATTAAGATAGCGTTTGTTACGGATAGCATTGACATGGTTGATAGCATTACATTTTCCTCAATCGACTGAAGGATTTTCATTCCAAAGACATTTGATGAGTCAAATTGTGAATACATGATTGTTTTTTTTTTAATAATACCTATGTAATAAATTTGATGACCTATTACTACCTACTAATTTACTATTATTATTATTTAATAATAATAATAATAATAAATTTAGAGGCTCCTCTTAATGTTTACAAAATTAGTCAAGGAGGTGCTCTCGTTAGAAAATAAATGAATTTCTTTGCAGAATATTTAATATTCTGCAAAGAAATTGACGTTCACAAATCCCCAGTGATTTATCGTCACAACAATTGCTCAAAATGACTAATGCTATCTTAATGGCAAACATCGATTTTGCTGAAAATCTCCCGTTTTTGTTTGCATTAAAATGTTGTTTTCTCCCTTAAAATCAGTTGCGAATTTATTTTGAGTACACCGTTGGAAAGGTGAGATATATAGCAATGTCTTACTCCTTTGACAAAACTAGAGCACTTTGAAGATGAAGAAACGTGGATGTTACTTGAGATGTCCTTCACGGTCCAACTGCTCTAATTTGCTAATGGAATGGAAAATCGCAATTCCGACTTCACCATCGTGTTCAGCGTTGAAAAATCTATAAACCGAGGCGATACTCGGCAAAAAATGGTTGAATGAGTTTTTCCAAACATCACATTTTACATAAAACTAGTTATTTCTTCGAAAATCTGCTCTTATAGCCATGCTGCATGACTGGATTTTTTTTCTTTTTTAAAGCAACATTTTACACCTGTAAGTGTGAATTTCTCATTTGGTTCTAGCGAATCCAGTTCTCACGTCAATTTGAGTAATTAATTAATTTGATTGAACTTGAATTGTGATCAAATCTCACCGTACACGCCAAACTCCTCATGGAAAAAAAGACCTTGAGAAAATATGGAAATTCAATAAAAGGGTGAATCGGCCATCTCTCACCGGTCGGTAGAGAAAGTACATTACTCAACATCCGTCAGAAAACCGTACGAAACTTCTTTACTGGGGAATGAACTCTGAAAGGTTTCTAGCAGTGCCCTCACTGCATAACGAGACCGAAGAAAGGAAAACTCCGAAGGCTCGTCACGAACTCCTTCTGTTTCAATTAGATCTTATTTTATACCGTAGAAGTTATAACTGAGACTGGCGTGGTGCCAAAGAGTTTCATCCCATTCACCTTTACCGTCTTGTCTGAAGGCCTGTTCCCGTCTCTGAGAATATCTTTCTCATAATCAACAATTTATTAAAGAAGAAAAAGAAAAATCCTTTAACGTCCCTTGCAGGTCCCTTCGGCTGTTTTTTTCCCCAACACCTTTTTTTCTATTTTTTTTCTTCATTTCAAAACCATCCGCTTTTATGCACATCAAAAGGATGAATTTTAAACACCTTATTAACCCTGACGGAACTCCGTTGCATGAAAAGTGGAGGGAAAATATGAAGGAGGCCGGAGTATTTTTATCACGATCTTTGAAGTTCCTTCACAGAGCCTTTAGGCAGCAGTGCACAAAGGACTTATCGTCACTAAGTTGGAGGCCATCATGAGAATCACCACTACCACCGTCTGTTTTCTACAATATTTCATTCTCACCTTTTTTTCCATTACCATTGTTTTCTCATTGTTCAGGCGCCATGACAGCCGCAAAGGACTTGATAGTGATTGAACATTCGGTTTAATTTTCCTGTTGGTACAAACATGTAAGTCCGTTTTAGTTTTTAGTTGGTCAAAATAACAGGAAATCCTGTTTTGACAACACAAATAATCTTTTCGCTTTGTCATAACATTCCAAGCCACTCTCTGATTCATTTGGAAATCGCCACAAATTACTTCATAATTGCATAAATACTTTTTCCGTGTAGCTGAATTGTTCTGGTTCTTATTATTTTAACCACATATTATTTCGACGCACAAGGTTACCAAAAGGCAGATACGTTTTTACAATATCAACACCTTCGTCGAAATAGACCTGAAGAGTAGGTAGTACCTAGGTATTGTAATTTTTCTCATTTTGAAATTGGCTCATGCCTTGTTCTTGAATCCTACAACACTTATAGAAAAGAAATCTGCAGTCATGCAGCATGGCTATAAGAGCGAATTTTCGGAATTCGCTTACATGCTTCTTTCCCTTATCACTTCATACCACCGAAGCATTAAAATTGAACGAGGCGAGTTAATATGTCAGAAACACCACTGTCCGCAAATACTTTTGTGAACAAAGGGTTTGGTATGGGTAGATGTTGACATTAATGAGGGTTTTAGTATAGGTAGATGTTGACGTTAATGAGAAATCCGCTATTATACAGGATTATTCTGACATTTCCCCAATTTTATCAGCATCCTTATAAATTGTCGACTATATCCATTGACAAACACAATAGAGAGGAACACAAATGATCAGATTGTTTGTTGTTCAGTAATGAAGAATTTTAGTCCTCTCGTACTGTTCAGGTCGCGCACTCCAGTATCGTTCATACAGGTGTACTATGTCCCCGTGTTGATCCTAATTGGCTTTCAGCTAATGGCTGATCCATCTTCTCAGCTGCCGCCGTGTTTACTCTATCCCTTCCGATCTGTTGTTGCCAAGTTCCCTTTCAGAGTGATGTATGTCGGTCATTTAAGCCGGTGGATTTGCATAGTTACACACGCCATTCCAGAGGGCAGTCCCTCGTCTGGTGAGCGTACCGCGACCCTCCCGCGTCTTCAATATTCCCTGCTGTCAGCAGATTTGGACTTCCTTCATACAAACCACGCAAACTTTTTTCCAACCTCATGAATCACCCTTTGCACTTAATATTCTAAAAAAAAAAACGAGTATCTCTTCAGCTAGAAACTCGAATCTGAATATTCACGTCAGTTGGACGAAGATGGATTTTCCGCGTTTATCTTCAGGAAACGCCCTCATTAACACCTTGTTTATTTCGAGCTGAAAATATATCGAATTTTACTTGACTACCACCACCGATGGTCAGTAATTTAAACCACCAAAATTCGGTGTATTTATTCATCCCTAAACCTCAGGGCCGCAAAGCTAAGAGGGAACGCTTGAAATATCTTCTGACACCAAACATTGTGGAAGTTGTCAAAGAGCAGCTTTGTGTTCATTCTGCCCCACTTATAACAATTTTAGGTCGTCCCTAAGCCAGTAGGTTCGAAACTTCTGTCTTGTTTTGATACCTGTCACATACCGTGAGTTTTACTGCTTAACTTCGTCCAGTGTCCCATTCTGAAATTCATCCCTACGCTTGTTACGCGAATTAATTATACAACTTTCCTAATGACTTTGTATTCTAACAATATTACTTTTTTTTCCTTTGATATTTCTTTATTTGCACCAAGTAGTAATATGTATGTACACAAAGTGAATACACAATCTAGTTATAAGCAACATTCATCAAACCATTTTTAGGAGTTAACGGAGACCTAGAGTACCTTACTTAGTTCTCATTGGCTATTGTAATAGCACTCACACCAACTGGATCAGCTCGTGTGGTTTGGTCCTCTTGAGTCGTCTGAGTGGATCATCCATGTCAAGGAGTTGGACTGCCTCCTCGTTGATGTGATCTTGAAGCCACTCGATGTGTTTGATGGCTTGCTTTCGAATTGATGGCTTGACAGGGTCAATTTGTAGTTCCCCACAGTTGCGCACCAAACAGGTTTCAGGACTTTGTTGTACAGAATGAGTTTGTTGTAAATGGACATTTTTGATGTGTTCCCAACAACCATTTTTCGAAATTTTAACTTGAGTTCTGCCCTCTTTTTTCCAAGCGTCATTCCAAGGTATTTAACCTCTTTGGCATGCGGAATAATAGAACGCTTCATGTTCGATTCGCTTGTTAATGAAGCAACAACATTACATGATCTTTCAAAAGTGAGCTTCTCTGCTAAAAACATTATTCCTGGCCCTGTGTTGCAGAAATACTTGTAATATTGCCACATTTTCTTTGCTTTGAATGATGCCGTGATTGATGTATTGCATGCAATCCTCACTATTTCGCATTCTGTCGTAATGTGTATCATACTGCAAGTATCATACTGCAAGTCTCTATAGAACACATTACGACAGAATGCGAAATTGATCATAATGATTGTAAGAAAATTGAATCTAAAGTCATTTTCCGGAATTACAAAGCGTGGACGTGGGGTTTTATCGAATTTTCGAAGAAAAGGAAGCTATTGTTCTCGGTCCAAAATGTTTAAAACTCAAATTTCCGAAAAATGTTTCTCCCAAATTCGTTTCAGACCATTCTGAATCCACTGCCAAAAAACAAGGGGGGGGGGGGGGGGTGCTTTACTCACAATTCCAAAAATGAAACAGTTTGAAAAGTGACACCTCATTTTAAAGATTTTTAACGGTGAACACGATGGTGAAGTAGGAATTCCGATATCTGATTCCGTTGTCGAACTGGAGCACTTTGAAGATGAAGAAACGTGGTTGTTACTTGAGATGCTCTTCATGGTTAGTCTACTCTAATCTGATAACGGTATTTTATTATGTATTTTGTAATACAGTTTTGTATGTATTTTGTTACTAATTTATTAGATACTTAATACCAAATTTGAAAACTCAGCATCGACATTCATTTTGTGGCCAATTTCCTGCCAAATTCTTCCCTTCCGATCTGCATTAAATTCGAGGTATTTGGGGGTCCTTCATGTTACACAGCACAGGCCTTTCCCGAACCAGCTCGAGGTACCTACACACAGAAAATTCTAAAGTCAATCAAAAGAGCGAATAGTTGCCGTGGGCCGTGGGAAGGCCACTGTGAGCGGCGGGGAGTCACTGTGCCTGAATCGGCCACTGTGAGCGGCGGGGAGTCACTGTGCCTGAATCGGCCACTGTGAGCGGCGGGGAGTCACTGTGCCTGTGTCTGAATTTCGTTGGCCGATATGTATTTTTTTCGCTGAAGGTCACTGTACGGTACATCACGTCACGGATATGTGCGGTTGGACCACGGACAACACCCGTCACCTTCCCACCCCCCTCATCCTTCCCCGCCATCTTCTTTCTCCTCCACTTGCGATTACCGCCCACGATGAGGGTCAGCTCATGAACGACAGACAATAAAAATTATTATAATAATACATTACCACAACCTTCCTAGTAATATGATACATTACCACAACCTTCCGACTATTCATTGGCCATTCATTAGCCGCCAGGAATCCCAATATCTCGCCAATATTCACTGCTCTGAACGACCCGCGCCATCTCGTCATTCTTTATTATTCTCCGATAAAAACATCGAAATCCTCCTTCAACTGCTTGAGATCTCGTTGTCCTATTGATATCACTTTACCCCCTTGAGATCACGTTACCCCCTTGAGATCACGTTATTCCCTTGATATCTCAATATCCTCTTGATATGGTGTTGTGCTCCCTTCACCCTCCTCCGCCCACCCTACCCCCCATCCTCCTCCCCCACCCTCCTCCCTACACCTCCTCCCTCCTCCCTACTCCCTCGATGCTCCTACGTTCTCCCTAGACCCTCCGCCCTCAACGAGAAACCGAGTGAATATTGCATTTTCATCCAGTTCTGACTCATGTTATAAATTTCAAGTCTACCTCATTCTCCGAATTTAATTTGTTCAAACAAATAGGTAGGTATTGTTTCAACATATTTACATACAAGAAACCGAGTGAATATTGCATTGTCATCTATCCTCGACCCATGCGTAAAATTTCAAAACTCTAGCTTATCATTCAAATTTAATTTGTTTAAACAAATAGGTATTGGTTAAACAATTTTACAGACAAGAAACCGAGTGAATATTGCATTGTCATCCAGTTCTGACCTACATTTAAAATTTCAAGTTCATCGGGTAGTTGAAGAAAAAAACTTTGTCTAAACTTGGACTAAAATTTCAAAATTCGTTTTGAACCCCTTCCCCTTGACCCAGGGTAATGAAAATTTTCAAGGATCATTGTGAGGTTGGTCCGAACCTGTAAACCAAATTTCGTAAATGTAGCACAACGCTAACTGGGCAAAGTGCCACGGACGGTGCATGGCACTTGAAACGTAAACGGGTAACTACACATCTTGAAACGTAAAACCTCCAATTTTGAGGGGAGGGTTTTTGAGGCGTTTGTTGATGGGTTGAGGTATTTCAAATGGTGCCTGGGAGGCATTTTACCTCCAATTGTTTACGTAGCTACGCGCTTATCTGTTTTTCGAACCAATTCGTAAGGACGCCGCTCAGCGATTTTCGAAAGCGCCGATTTCGATCCTCTAGTTCCTGATTCTCACGCAAAGTAAGCTACTGGATCTAGGAACAGCATGAATATCAGTTTCAGGGGTATTCCCAATGTTTTAGGCCCACTGTCAGAAGTTTGACCTAATTACACACTGCTCTAAATGACTGACATATAATTGTAAGAGGGGGAAAAATGCTGCATGACCGCGGATTTTCAAGGAACATCCAGGGAATCGCTCTCGGTACAAAATTATTGGTTCCTTACAAAAGCCATATTCCTTGTTATTCGTTTCGACCCTCCCCATCTTTGCCGTCCCGCACTTAACCTTTCAGGTTGGTAGATGTACTTCATTTATTTCTGTGTTTTGCTTGAATAATAGTGCCCTTTGGGATGGAAGATATTTCCTGAGGGTCCTGTTTAAAAAAAAAAACCAATGTGTTCCGATATCGTAGAATTGGTCTGACAGATGGAAAATTGGACTGTGAAACTGGATTGTGTGGGAGAATTGGGTTGGTCTCCAACGCTTCGATATCCCATTTCATACATTACCTAACATCATTTTTTCTTGATACGAGTGTCTCGTATATAAACTGGATTTCCGGGATTTTCAGTGCCTCCAGTGTATTGTCCTGATTTGTTCGAACATACAAGAAAAGTAGTTGAAATACCGTTTTAGCGTTCAGTGGCCTACGGTTTGGTGTCAATTAAAGTTAGACATGTTATAATGGATGAATTTCGAAAAACGGACCGACGTTACTTGCTGATGGCTGACTCGAACATCCATTAACGCCATCAGCTTTATGAAATTGAAGGGTACAGGGGAAGAAGGGTACGATTCCAAATTTGGAAAATGTTCAGGAGAGCACAAACTAACTTAACCATCTCATGATACGTTGCCAAGATATGAAGAAAAAAAAAAAAAAAAATCAACTGCCTATTCCAAACCATCATGGAATGAAATCGTTCTTCACCAGTACCGACCTACCACGTGAAACTACTCCAGAAAGCCTCTATACGGCATTGAAACCTCGAAATCGACAGTGGAATTATACCCTTCTTCCCCTGTAGCCTTCAATTGTTTCCATCTCATTACTTCTTTCGATAAAAAAAACTCTGCAAATTCTTGACACAACGGTTCATTATCTTCTTTGTACAGATCACCCTTCTGTCTAGATCACTAGGTCTAAATGTCTAGATCCTAAGTGTTAGATTAATTATTATGATGAATTATCACTAATTATTGATAATTTTATCAAGTACCTAGTGAAAATTATTATAATTTATTGTTAGTTATTAATAATTTGTATTTATTATTAATAATAATAATTATTAATTATGATTAATTAATACGATATAATTCTGGGGTTTTTAATACTACGGCGGTAATAATTTTTCTATAAAAGAAGTACCTACCAACAAACATTCGAAATTACCTTCATTTCCGTAGCACGAAACGCACCTCAGAACAACAAACTCGACATCACTTAAGCCATATGATGTTCCAAAGAGCTTGTTAGTATGAAAATTGACCCGTGTTGTGAGGCACAATCTGTGAGCCGTCATTGTGAACGAACGGCTGGTCGTACAAAGCTGCGGATGGTCTTAAAAAATACGAGCGTATGACGTAAGACGGCTGGCAGGAGGCCAACTAGTGCGTCAGAGCCTATGACGCACGAGCGTATGACGTAAGACAGCTGGCAGGAGGCCAACTAGTGCGTCAGAGCCTATGACGCACGAGGGTATGACGTAAGACGGCTGGCAAGAGGCCAACTAGTACGTCAGAGCCTATGACGCACGAGCGTATGACGTAAGACGGCTGGCAGGAGGCCAACTAGTACGTCAGAACATATGACGCACGAGCGTATGACGTAAGACGGCTGGCAGGAGGCCAACTAGTACGTCAGAGCCTATGACGCACGAGCGTATGACGTAAGACGGCTGGCAGGAGGCCAACTAGTGCGTCAGAGCCTATGACGCACGAGGGTATGACGTAAGACGGCTGGCAGGAGGCCACCTAGTGCGTCAGAGCCTATGACGCACAAGCGTATGACGAAGGACGGCTGGCAGGAGGCCAACTAGTAGGTACTTCAGAGCCTATGACGCACGAGCGTATGACGTAAGACGGCTGGCAGAAGGCCAACTAGTACGTCAAAGCCTATGCATAAGAGCCTATGACGTCATACGGCTGACAGGAGGCCAACTAGTACGTCAAAGCCTATGCCGTAAGATCCTATGACGTCAGAGGGCTGGCTGGCTAGGTGATTGGGTGGTAGCGTAGGGGGTGGTGATGACGCCAGAGGGGCCAGAGGATGCAGATATCTGAAACCCCCATTTCTTCCTCACTACTTTCGTGATCACCGTGAAATTTCCTAAAGGATCTCCGAGTTTTGTATGTATGATTTGGTATAGTACAGTATGGTATGATAAGAAAGAAATTCGTATGGTATGGTATGAGTACGGTGAGAATATGGTATGGTGCCGATTTGCAACACAGTCTGGTATAGACAGAAGGGTAATCTGCACAAGGAAGATAATAAACCGTTGTGTCAAGAATTTGCAGAGTTTTTTTTGAAAAAATTGCGTACGAGCCCTTACCATACGTTTTAGCTATGTAGCTAATCAATAAGTTCACTGACTGCTTGGAAGTTCGCTCTCGGTCCATCAACCTCCATTGTTGTCTAAACTGCCTTGGCAAGTAGGTTCAATGACTCCGCTTTCGTTTTTCGCCTCACTGTTTTTGAAATACGGCAATTTTCTAGTTACAAATACACTGGAGACCAAAAAAACCGGCGCAGTTGAATTGTTTCTAAAGTGTCAAGTTTAAATCGATATCAGTTAGGTTTGAATCAATAGTAAGGTCTATAACAAGGTTAACAGAGATTATGTGCCGAGGTCCATCCCTGTTTTTCCTTAACTATCCAGTGTTCTCC
The DNA here is from genome assembly GCA_963920205.1 of Stenodema calcarata. Taxonomy (NCBI): domain Eukaryota; kingdom Metazoa; phylum Arthropoda; class Insecta; order Hemiptera; family Miridae; genus Stenodema; species Stenodema calcarata. Next base: position 26,334,951 of record OY986055.1, read on the forward strand.
TGTAATGCTCTCTTGAATTCACGATAGAAGCCTAAAGGACGAAAGATGACTTTTCAACAGTCTGCCTTCAGTGCGGGGTCAACACAAGCCTTTCTTGTCACTGTGCCTTTTTAAAACATTTTTCTCGAACTTTTTCCTTTTGAATTAAATTTTTTTAAAGTTTACCCGCCTTTAAAACGCTTTTTAGACGTTTGTGTAGTCGCAAGACTTGTTGCATTGATAGAGGACGGCCGGAGCCAACTTTATGCGGCCAGGGCCCTTGGGCTGCCCGAAACGACGGTTCGACGGGCAGTTCAGAGGTATCGTGAAACTGGTAGCTACACGAGAAGGCCGGGATGGATCCTGCTGATCCTGCTGTTTTATTGTGATGCAAACCCATAGAAACTGCACCCAGACAGCTGTTGACACCTCTCACCGGCTGCGTGCTGCTCGGGGTGAGAATATCAGCGTGCAAACGGTACGCAGACGGCTTGCTGATGTTAATCTTCACTCCAGAGTCCGTGCTTTAGGTCTGTGATGTAGGATTCAGCATTCAGCGATGGCCTCTGAAACACGTGGAGGTCCATCTTTGTCTCCAAAGAAATTCCTCCCATACCATCGCTGATCCACCACCGAACTGCACTCTTCCACCGATATTGCACTGAGCGTACCTATCGCTCGCCTTGTCTTCTCCACACCCGAACTCGTGCATCTAAATCTGGACTCGTCGGAAAACAGAACGGAGGCTCAATTTGGCTCAGTCCAAGCAGCGTGATCTCTAGCAAATTGACTTTCGAGCCGTTTAGTGTGCTGGGGTGAGTAGAGGAGCACGGACTCTGGATGTTTTTCGCAGTAAAGGAGAAATGTTATTATAAATTGAAGGTATAAATAGAACCAATTAAAGTATCAAGTATGAAAGTCGACTATATTCGAATATAAATGACGAAAAGACATAGTTGAAGACAAACTGTCGTTGTTATTATTACGACCTTCATGCTTATTCTCTTTCAAAATCCTGATGAATTAGAATACCGATTAATCACTACCAATAATCGATTGATACAAAATAATCGGTAGCTATACATCGTTTAAAATCAATCGATTAATCGGGGTCAAATCGATTTGCATCCCAGAGCCAAATTACAGCAGGGTTGATCGAATCCTCTATTACCGGTTTTCACTTATGCGGTACCTACAGTGTATTTGAAATGGTCATTTTAATGTACCAAGTCTTAACGGGTAAAATTGGCTTGTTGTTTAGTTAAACACCAAAGTTCCTAAAAAAAACACGTAATTACAAGACTGAAAGGGCCACTTCTGTATCCAATCTTTCGCGACACTCATCACATTGAGTAGTTGATCAGATCGCCGTGTCTGGTTTACGCGGTAAATGCTCGTCCCTCCCGTAATTCCCCCTTAAAGCGTAGCCGGTCTAAATCGGTCCCTAATTGAAAGCCAGCCGATTTCTAAAATTAGACTCTCGCCTTCCCGTGTTCTAAGGTCACAATTTTGGTTGGACTTTTCCAATGAATCCTACATGTGGAATAACAAAATAACTATTTTTTCGCAATAGGAGGAATAAATGATAAATGATTTATTCCTCCTATTGCGAAAAAATTGTTGTGGGGCATAACATACAAACTGCTGGTCAGTTACTTATGGGACATAATATAACAAACTGCTGGTCAGTTACTTATGGGACATAACGTAACAAACTGCTGGTCAGTTACTTATAGGACATAACATAACAAATTGCTGGTCAGTTACTTACATACTTAACCGAAGACTGTAGAGAACGTTACAAACCACTTTGAACCAGTGGAATCGACCAAGGGCATTTTTTTTTAAACAACCTCCCACAATTTTCCCCCACAAAAAATGCAGTATAATATATTATGTATTGATAACATATTATGTTATCAATACATATTATGTTATCTGTAGTAGTTTCGCCCCTTAAACACGAATTTGCTATCAGAATTTGGCTATGACGTCACAGTTTTTTTCCAACCTCAAAAAGTAGGTGAAAATGAGATAAATAGCCGTATGAATAAAATGGAAGCATTTGCTTTTACTTCACAAAATGAAGCAATTGCTTCATTAGGGATGAATAAATTTAACGAAGTAAAAGGTAGGGCAAAGGAGCAAAAGCAAAAGGTAGGAGTTACTTCAAAAAGAGCATTCGGTATGATTAAAAAAGACCTTTTGCTTCATAACAGAAGCAAATACTTCAGAAAATATGCATCTACTCCAGAGTAGAATCACAGGTGAGTTCCGGTTTCCTATCAGTCTTATCAGAGTACCATTGTGGTTTCGTGAACGATCTCGAGTTGCTGATACTTACTATTGCAGTTCGAAATGGCTGATGTGATAAGATTGCGTAAAACTAAGGTGTACAGAAATCGTTTGTCCCCGCAATCAAGTGATTTTAAAAGTTTATTTCGATTCAGTGAAGAAAACGTAAATTGGTTAGCAGCTAATTTGTTGAATGAAAATAACGAAAGACGAGGCAAGGCGTTATCATCAACACTCAAGATGAAGGTATTTCTAAGATATGTGGCAGATCCAGGGTTTCAAAAAGGACTGGGAGAGGAACTTGGTTTGCATCAGACCACTATCTGTAAGACAGTGCGTGCAGTGGCAAGACAAATCGTACAGAAATACGGCACATACATTAAATTTCCGACGTCCCCTCAAGCTGTTTCTATAGCGAAGGAGCAGTGGCAAACTACGTACCGCTTTCCCACTGCGATCGGAGTGATCGATTGCACTCATGTACGTATTGAAAAACCGCGTCTGCATGGAGACGAATATGTTAACCGAAAAGGTTACCCTTCGCTTAATGTACAGGCAACGTGTGATTTTAACTGCGTGTTCACTAGTGTAGATGTCAGCTGGCCTGGATCTGTACATGATAGTAGAATTTGGAGGAACTCTACAATCCAGCGAATCATGCAAGGCACTACAAATGCAGTACTTCTTGGAGACGAAGGATATGGAATCGAGCCATGGCTCATGGTTCCATTCCGCAATCCTACTGAGCTTTCACAACGAGCCTTCAACAACCTTTTAAAAAAAGAAAGAATGACTATAGAGAGAGCGTTTGGACAGCTGAAACGAAGATTTCCCATTCTGAAGTATGTTTGTCGTGTGAAGCACAGGAACATTCCTAATATAATAGTAGCATGTTTCGTTCTCCACAACATTGCTAAGAAGTTAGGAGATCCTGATTTTGAGGACTTCGGTGAAGACGATGGTGACTCCACCCCTCTTGATAACTATCTCACTGAACCTGAGGACAGAGGAGAATTACGTCGTCGAGGTCAAGAACAACGAAGTCGTTTGGCTGATATAATCTTGCATGGTTAGGTTCCTATAACCTTCTTAGTTATCTTCTTAGCTAACTTCTTAATTTTTTACCAATTTTTCATTTTAATGACTTTATTCAGCCAATTTAAATGTCGGTACATATATCATGAAATAAAATTTGGTTGAACACAAATTTGTATACAAGCAAGTTTTTCTACTTAAAAAAATAAAATAAAATAAATAAATAAATAAAAAATTGACCGTGCAAATAAAACGGAAATTCACATCTAAAAGCAGTGAAATCAAATTAGAAATCATCCCATATCAACATAAGTACTTCCTCCTTCAATCATGAAACGTTCAGGAGGTGTATTCAATTTTGATAATTTTTCTTTGTAGTAAGCCCTTTGAACACGGGCAGTTTCCAGCTGCTCAAGCAACACCAACCGCTGTAACTCGACAGTTGTCAACTTCTTTGTTTCTTCGGTTTCGTTGTTCCTCCTACGGGAAGGTTGGGATACCTGTGACTGTGAGGGAGACGGGGATTCCACTGACGTTGAAGGAGGCGTTGGGATGTCCACAGATGATGGCGGAGAAATCGATGATGGTACAGACATCGATGATGAAGTTGGTCCTCCACAAGCCATGGCACCAGGAATTCTTGCCACTGTAGGATTAGTTTTCCCCTCCATCGCCTGATAAAATTGTTTTTCCCATGACCGCAGTCTGATTGGACGGTTTCCAGTCTTATTCAAGTCGGTTTTTTTCTTCAAACGAGTTTTCATATTGTTAATTTTTTTCATCATTTTGTTAGTATCTACCAGTTTACCGAACATTTGCTGGTATCGTTTGATCAAAAGCCGCATCGCGTCTTCTTTCATCCCTTTCACTACAGGAGCCTGGGATTTCGAGAGAAGCACTGGCTTGTCTGCGACGAAATTCGCGATGAGATCCATTTCGCTCTGGAATCCAATTTCACTATCACTGGAATCCGTTTCCATCGCGTTTCCATATGAATTAATTTGAGAGAGAGAAAGAACGTGCTCAAAAAATTAAAACTCATGTACCTAACACGTCTTGAGCTGGCGTTATGGCGTTCCAGCGTGGCCTATCACTTGGTAACCGTGTCATTCACGCCCCAGCTGATATTTCCCGCCCTATTCTGCAATCAACCTTTTGCTTCACAAGTCGAAGCATTTCCTTCGAAGTAAAGCATAAGGTTATTCATATAAAATGAAGCAAATGCTTTTACTTCTACCTTTTGCTTCACACCTTTTGCTTTTGCTTCTACCTTTTACTCCTACCTTTTACTTCCGTTTTTATTCATACGGCCTCAAATCGAGAAAAATAAAAATAAAAATAAAAATATTTAAAAAATTATTTCATATCTGGATCTATATTCACGTGACTACGGACCCATTAAACTGGAATCCACACCTAGAATTATGTCAGACCTTTTTTTCTGACCTCAAAAATCATGATTTTTGAAAATTCAATCGATTTGAGCCAAATTTGGTGTAGAGAGAGTTTTTGAGTCGCTGATCACGAATCCTAAGACAGATTGGCAAAATTCAAAATAGGCAATCCAATATGGCGGAGGTGCTTTTTTGGGCCATATTGGATTCGCCATCTTGACTTTAAAAGTCCTGTTCCACACAGAAAGTTCTAGAATTCTACTGTTTTCATATGGGTTCTTGTGAATGTGCTCAACGTAATCGACTTGTTTCCATAAAACTTCTGATTGACTCCTGTACATTCCACTGAGCCGCAAGGAATGACGTAACAGTCAAGTCGGGAAAGCCGGCTCAAAGGTTCGCTTACTATTTGTGAAGAGCTAAGCTAAGCTCCTTGCCGGTTGAAATGAGCTTACGGCTGCTATCTCGACTCTGTTTTACCCGCCCTAGTTCGCGTGATCGGTGTGGTGTTTCTGTATCCCAACGAGAGAAACCATCTTCAAGTGTGTCTTATTAGGAACCCCAATTCTACTTTAGATTGTGTAACAACCATGTGGAATCCTACCGATTGTTGAATATCGACTGTGCAGGTGCAACACTTCGCTCTTACCTTGTTCTCATTCTCGTTCTTCTCCTTGTTCGGCCTCTCCACCTTCACCGATTGTATTGAAATTTTGTACAGAGCTTCGCTTCAACTTCAAAGGGTGTGAAGCCCAGTTGAGTTCCTAATACCAATTTCAATTGTAATGTCAATTTCGTCGATTACATACTACCCACTAGCTTTATGAACCGGGTGTTGCTGAGCAGTGCTTCTCTAGTTTCACACCCTACATTCATAGTGGTCATTCCTGAAATTCCATCTACAACCAATTTCAATTGGGTTAAAAAACCAAAGTAAATTAATGTTAACTCTATTCCGTGTGACTGATCTGCCGCTGTCATGGAAGTGATCTGCTGTTCTCTAATGATGATCAGAATTAATTTGGTCTGAGTGCTACTCATTGCCTCCACCCTGTAGTGGAGCTCAACAGTTACGTGGGCAATAAGTATCTTAACTTCGATGATCTTGATCAAGTTGGACCGTAGACGTACTCCCCGAGTTTAATTAGAATCGGTCGATATAGATAGGAGTTTAACTGCGCATCTTCTCCTTCCATAACCCTCTCCTCAGGGTTTTTCTAGTGAAACTTCGAATCATTGACGTACCGTTTCATAGAACCGCTGTAATAACTGTTCAACCGAAACCCTTACCTACGTATGGGATAATGGAAATCCCAACTGCCATTTCATTGAAATAATGGGGTAGAAAATTTTCAAATAATTCAAAATTTACCGTACTTGGTAAACTAGTTATACCGTACGGATTTTTCGGTGAGCCATGATTGTTTATCAACCATCTTAAATCATGGACATTTTGTCGTATTTGAGGGACAATGATTAGTACCGAATCGAGTACAAAATCTAGCTTATCACACATTATTGAATTGTATATTACACGGTCATCGGGAAATGTATACTTTGTAGTTTTTAACATGATGTTCAATCCTAGCGGAATCTTAGTGCGAATTATTGTGAGGAGGGCAGTGTGGAAAGTGAAATTCATGTATTACAATCAAATCTCTTTAGGTGACGCCACCATTAATTCAGGAGCCACAAACTGTGTGGTATTGAGGGGACAACACGAGTGCCCTGAAGTTCTTCTAATTGGCAAGGAAGGCAGTTCGAATAGGTACTTTATATTAAAATATTTTAGTTTCTGGTGTGTTTTCGGTTCTTATTTGACTAGCATTTCTTTCTTTTCTCAATTTTCTTTTTTATTTCCTACTTTTATTAGAGAACAAGCCTTCGCTCCGTCGTCAGTTTCCACTAATAGTACCAGTGAGCTCCTTGAAATCTCAATATACATCTTTCTGTCGTACCCTTGAGCCTATGTCGCACGTGAGCGGGTCTCAGAGGTGCCTCGTTGAATAAAACAAATCGCTCTCCGTATCCCGAGGATATTGCGGGTTTCTTCCGACCGAGTCAATTTATTTCAGCTGCTCCGCTGAGGTGAATCATTGCTTGGTTTCGCTGCTGTCGATTGACCCTTTGACGTCACTAGATCCTGGCCACCTCTCGCTAAGCCTCTCGCCTATCACACCTTCCTGAAAAAGATCCATTGACTAAAACCTTTTGGATTATTCTTAGTTTTACACCGTCTATCAATCCTTTTGCTAAAAACAATGAAAAACCACACCATTTCCACCCTTGCCGCATTCCTGGGCTATGTATGCTCTTTCCTTAAATGTCTTTTCACGCGACGTGGAGTGAAAATCAAATCAAACATTTACTCGCCTTCTGTAAATACGGCGGCTTCTCTCTCTCTAGAAACCGAACGAGGAGAACCAAGTGTAAACAAGGTGTCTAAGGTTCTACCTTCACACTGCTGATATTATTGTCGATTCTTGTGTGTGCTTCGTTTACGAATTCTTGTGGTTACCTTCAAATGAAAAATTGTATGCGCAGAGAGTGCGCATTTTGTGCAGCCATGTGGACTTGTTAAGGATAATTTGTATGCAATTTGTGTACCGCAATGCACTCGTAAACTGCACGTCTAAATGATGGTCAATTGTTTTCTGGAAACCCACATCACCGTACTGCAGCAGACCTGTTGTAAAAGTAGCATGTAATGAGCGTTGAAGTGATGTGAAACTGAAGGGAGTTGGATGCAGTGGGCATTTACGCTCGTTGGATAAGAAATCCGGGTGCGTTTCAAAAGCATCATCGTTTCTTGGCCTCTAAAGTGAAACTTGACGTTGTAGTAGCTCAATGGTGAGCTGGTAAATCATCAGGGGTGAAATCCCACAGCACAGATCCTTCTGTTCTCCGTATTTCGGTAAGTTCAATTATCAGTGAACACAGCTACACACAACCATTTGGAGGGTGATGATAACCACTCAAGATCTCAATAGTGATTCCGTCTACGTGTGGTATGAACCTTTAGAGCAAAATTGTTATGAAAGATTTCACAGATCTGCAATAAAAAAATGACCACACCACCTTCCTTGGTCAAACGGGCAGCTTGAAATAGTTTATTTCACTTGAATAACCGTCGCTGAAGTTGACGTCTTTGTTTGGGGAACTCAGTAATAAATAGTTATTAAAGGATACTAGAAACATTTCTTGACTGCGTTAATTTTTTTACTCGTATGTGCGAAATCCGATGGATTCAAAACCCCATGCACTTGGTGGAAAAGTGAAATTGAGTAAAATTTATTTTTACTGCCAGTCGTCCTCGTTGCTCATTTAATGTACTTAAAGGAGAACTTGGTTGGTATGTGGAGATTTAAAAGTACTTATTGTGTACCTATGGGCTCAACAAATCCCCCTTGTTTGTTGCGTTTATGGGACAGAAGAGACTGAAAAAACCACTATAAGCAAAAAACTGCCTACCAAGAAGTTTAGCTGTTGATGAAAAGAACGTCTTCAGGAGACATAGGTACCTTTAAGAAAGTGTTGTTACCACCGCTACTCATAAAATGCGGATTAATAAAGCAATTTGTTAAGTCGCTTCCTAAAGATACCGAATGCTCCAAGTATTTGGGATCTAAGTTTCAAGGTTTATCGATTGCAAAATCATGATCATATCCACCAAAGACTTATCAGTCCAATGATTGCATGCAACTAACGAAGGAAGCGGTTTCTGCAAGTGATCTAGGAATCATCTCGACATTGCAGTCACTTTTGTAAAAACATTAAGCATAGATAATTACCTTCTGATTACTGTTGGAATAAGTTATGGTAAGAAACTAGCAGGGCTGGCACTGGAATGTTCGGCCTATCATGTAAACACAGAAAAACTGAGAGACAAGGCCTGGACAGGTAATAGTGACCTATAATAGTGACCTGGGAATATTGCTGTAAGAAAATTTGTGAACTGCTAGAAAATAATATTATATTATGTATAATGACTGTTTTTGTGAATTAATTTTTTTTTTCAGTTCCGTAGCAACGACTTGGTTGTAAGTGGAAATCATTGCAAAATTTCGTGACACATCGCCGTCTCCCAACCGCGTCTCCCAAAAACGTAACTCTTTTTGCCAGTTAGCTCAAGGCTAAAGCATGTTCCATGCTAAAAACTTAACCACAATTATTGTGGTTTAGTTCTATTATAGCAGGCCGAAAATTCTCTTTTTCAGATCTGTGTTATGATCACGCAATGAAAAAAGATTGCTAAAATGTAGTAAATTTGGCTATTATTGGTTATATTTATCATATTCTAGGGGAAAATTTTTCACATACCGTATTCATATTTAATCCTATGTTCCCTCATTAGATATTTTCACGTTTCTACGTGAAACAGTTTTCACGGTTCTACCTACGTCCAATTTCAACAGGTGCGCTACGGACGTCTCTGAATGTTGGTCAGTGGGCAGAATGTTCCTTTTCAATCCACTCTGCCCTCAGGCTATCATCTAATAGAAAGGGGTTTCCGGTTGGCTCTCCCGTTTCAGCCAATCGCCAGTAGAAAACTAATCGTGTTTGGGGCTCCCGTATTTCAACCGAAGGTTATGAAATATACAAAAGGGTGAAACTAAATTCAATCATCCTCGTGAAGGGGAATTTGTGAATGGTCGAGAGGGAAATTCTCAGCTATTCCAATTCTGTGGTTCATGTACGTGTAATATTTATTGACATAGAGGAAATGTCAGCTTAGTACGGATTTTGAAGTGCCATGAATCGACAAACTCCCATTAGAAGAAATCACACTTTTGGTTCAGGGGAAGCTGCAGTAGTAAGCGGTTTATGATGATTATAGCAGATGACCACAAATCCAAAAATTATATAGATCACCTATAAACCGTCATTGTCTTTAGAGTTTGCTGAGTTTTGCAAGGCTGTCTTTGTTTTGGTAATTCTCTCCTTAGTTTTTTTCTCGCTAAACTGGGTTGAAGGTGTGGAAGCCTTTCCTGTTATACTGCCCTCGTATTGTTGACAACTGCGGAGAAGCCTCTTAACGTGGGAGGGCCTTTATCTACAACAGTAATAGTCCAGTTTGGGCGTAATGACCTGGATGCCTATTCCCGGGGCAGTCGACGGTTTTAATCGATTGCTGTACGGTTCGCAGCTCGCTGGATCCTTTTACAATCATTTGAAAGTCGAATCCCATTGTAACATTCGGTAACATCCGGTAACATTCGGTTGGACCAACATCGAAATCTTAATTTTAGTAGGATAAATCACCCAGTCTGTCAGAATCAAGCTGGTTCAATCAATGTTGTTCCACGCGATAAATTATGCAGCGTTAGCATATAGTAACCTCTCCGGAGAACTTATACACATGCTGCAACATGCTTAAAGTGCCTGCTTGTAAAAAAATGTGTAGCGTTTTATTTTAATAAATTTACTTGGTATTAATATTTCAGTGTATCACCCTTTGTGCACAATTGCACTTTTTTCTTTATAAATTAAGTATAAATTTAGCTGGCAGCCATGAATAAAATTGTTTGTATGTCTTATCAACTAAAATAAGAGGCCTTATATATAATCCTGTTTAGATGACATTATTAAAAACATCAGTAAACTCGCCAAAGTCATCAACAATTCTGGTATACCAAGTAGTTCTGGTTACCAAGTAAGTAACTTGGTACATTTAGATTAGTAAGATCAATTTTGCCCCTGTCGTTTGGGAATCCGCTTCGGGAAAACAATGGAAAATCCGCCATTAAGCTTCATCCAACAAGTATAACCCTACAAAACAAGGTTCGATGAAAAGAGCTGGGATGAAAAGGAGAGGGTTATTTTGTGTGTCAGGGGGGACGATGAATGGTGCATGGGTCTGATGGACTCGGTACATGATAAGCCACGTACGAGTAAATGACTAATGACCAAACGTTTCCCTCCCATTTATTTCCCCTCGGCGTTCTCAATGCTTCGGTTCACCAAGTGGCCTATTTTTATGTTTGAACGAGTTTTTATTTATTTATTAAAAAGTAAAACAAATAACGTGCTTTCAAAAATAATAACGTGTATACAGGGTGGCCCATCTCATAGGGGTTGAGATATATATCGAGAATCGTATAACTACGTGTCTAATAATAATAAACTCCTTTATTGATGGTGATCAGCTCTTTCTCCGTTGCCCAATTGACCCACACCACCAAGACAGCGAGTATAATAAAAATTTTGTTTATTGGTCAAAATCATGTTCCTAAGAATGTGTTTTGTGTAGTTGTTCGTTCAGTAGTATCTCTTATGAGTTCATTACAGTAAATACCTTAACCAGAGTTTGGATCATGTTGCATGACTGGTCGTTTCGTGACTATGTAGATTACATTCGATGAAGCAGATATATCTAATCATGGTCTTTCGAGGAGAACTAATTAACTTCTCTCACCTTGTGCGTTTTTGAAACTTTTTTTGATCCTGTGACTCCAACTCTATTAACTAGTTTATTCGTTTTGAATTTACCACTTTGAATTCTACCAATTTACCACTTAGAATTGACTGTTTTGAATTTATCCGTTTGCGGCCCAAATGATTTGAGAGAACTCAATCTATACGTTTCCATTGGTTGGTTGAAACCAATTTAAAGAACTTGTTTGGTCCAATTCCATTTGAAAATACTGAGATCGAGTTAATTTGTGCGGTAAACTCGGTAGGACTGGGATTCTTCTTCTAAAGTTGTAGTATTATTTTTGAGTTTTAAAAGTTCACTCTGCAATATCCACTTCTACTCATTGTCTCTAAATGGAGACCAGGGAAGATGAAAGACGTGATTGCGTTTGTCCCTCTTTTGGCCGGTGTCCTTTACGTTGTCTGACCCGTGTCTGTGTTCATTCTCTTTGAGGCTTTTATTAGGTTCCTTTCCTCATTTCTGGTTCCTCTGGACGTTTCTTTGAACTCGTCCTGCCGGGGACATCTCATCCACCTGACGTTTTTCTCCCTGAAATGCGGAAAATAGGGTTCAGTTTCTCAGACGACCTGACCGTAAATTAGTCCAGTGGTTCGTCAATTCCATGTTTAATTGCTGAATAAATAATATACCTACCCACTGTATCGTATTTTTGGTGGTTTTGTAGGCGGGTCGCGGGTGCAAATCGCTCGGATTCGACAAGAAAAAATAACGTTGGAAATTATGAGGAGGTATAAAGAGAAGGTTGCCACTTACCTATGATGCCGTCGACAGTACTGTCCCCGGCCGGGGTTTGAAGCAGCGAGAGAGAAGACCGGTTGTCCTGAAGATGGCAATAAACATGAAGGGATAGGAGACTGGGGATTTTTGATACGTATTGTGTTTTCCAATGCATTGAATGAACACTCGAAATATAACAATTACTCGAGTTGGGAGAATGGCGGTTTTTCTCAAGATGCGGGTTTACAAGAAGGGGGGGTTGAACGACAGCGATGGCTACTCACGCAGGACTGACTTCATAGGTGGAGGAGGCGATCAAGTTATCAGTTAGCTGTTATGTATAACTTATGTTATGTATAGTTAGCTGTCACGTATACGTGAACTGACCTGTCTGTTTTTCTTTTTTTCTATATCTTTAGCCAGAACACCCACAAATTTGGTTAGTAGGAAAATTTGTTGGTAGAATAGAATTTAACTAATTTAGTTATCTGTATTACAACCCCCTCAAGAATCCGATTGTCACAGGGAATATCATAGTGAATCTGGGTTTTAAACGTTAAACATGAAATTGTTACTTGAATTTCCCGGTGAATAATTTATCGTCAACCAAAAGATCTAAAACGTTGGGGAACGGACAGGGAACTCCTCAATGAACTGGGAAGTTTTGAAAAATTATGGCAATGGTTAGGCAAAGAGTTAACTTTCTAACGATTTCCTAATTCTCCTTAATTCAAAGGTTGTCGTTATTTCCGTCGTTGGAGATCAAAAAGGCCTAATACCGCCTCGCGAAATAATTAGTTTTTAATTGGATTTCATACTCCTGGTCTTGTAACGTTATCATCACTGTTAAAAAATGGCGTGGGGGCGTACAAGCGCGAAACGAGCGATTTGCGTTGAGGACGGGCCCTAATGAAAACGTTATGGTGCATACCGTTTAATTACAATGGGATTTTCGTCAAGGTTAGAACAGCCCTTTATTAAATTCCTCAGCTCCGAGGCGTCACATTGTCAAGTTAATAAAGACCTGTGGGTCTGTAGGGAGGTGTTGCAGGACTAGTGCTGAAAGACTTCCAATTTCCATTCATGGCCCTGAAGAACGCCCTCTTTGTTCTCTCCAACTTACAGTCAGGTTCATCTACTTGTAACTACGGCCTTTCAGTAGACTTGGATGGTATTTATATAATTGAAAGACTTGGTGATATTTGAGTCTAATCTCGACTGGGGATTATTACATATTTTGTTTGGGGTTGCTTTTGACAAAGTTGCTGGGTACACAAAACAAATTACAGTTCTGTTACCATTGATCAGAGGATCGGTAACGGAAAGTATCCCAATAAGCACTGCGATGCCTCTGCAAAACCTGACACTATTTGCAGTCAAAACTGCGTATACAAGCGAACATTGGATGGAGAGATTTACGAGTTATTAAAGGGACTTGATAGTGGGAATTCTAAAGAATGCAGAAAACAGTGTGTGGGTCTACTGACGTAGACACTGTGCCTTGCAAAGGTTTGGAGCAGATCTTGCCATTGTCTCCATTTCTCTGAGCCGTATGTTAGAACGGTGATTATGAGGGCCCTATACATTTCACATTTCAGTTGGTCGGAGAAAATTTCGGATTTGGGGTACTTGATCATACCCTGATAGCAACCGTTCATTCTGCCGCTATTCTGGCCTTAATTTCTGGGATCGGGTTTCCACATGAGAGTCTTGCTGGCTTGTAGTTGTATTTGGTTTTTCCCTCATTAATGGAAACCCCAATTGCTATAGTCCAATTGCAGATCTATATCACATATCGTCCGTGTATGCCTCTGGCTGGACTGGAAGATGGTTCCTCGGGTCTGGATTCGTGCATCCCTGATTACTGTTTTCCAATGGAAGATAGAACAACAGGCAAAACAGGCAAAATCACGTTGTCTGTGACGCTAGGAGTGTGGTCATTCTGGACTCTCACAAAGCAGACCGAGTTCCACATGGTCAGCTCCACCATTTTAGTGTTTATAGGGTACCTTGAACTCCTCCATCGCGGCATAAAGTTGATTTCTCTTAATTGTGACATATGCAGAGTGAAAATCAATAAGCGAATGTTGGAGTGTCACATTAAATTCACGGCACTTCTCAACAATTTGTCGTGTGGTGAAAATCTGGTCTATACTAGACAAGTGGAGTTTATAACCTAGATTAAAATCTTTCCGTTCAGGTACCCTCTCAGTGAATCATCATAGCTGTCCGTATAGGCTATTCTCTCACCTATATTACTCGCCGCAAGTTATTAAATAAATAGCCGTTTGAGAATTGCTTTTTATTGTTTTCTAGTTCTCTCGTTTGCGCTGTAACTCGCTGTTTCCATCTTCATGAAACAGAAACCCTCGATATCTTCAATGTTTGCGTTGAGCTTGTGCGGATATTGAGAATGAAATATCGGGTTGGGGGAGCAATTCGGTTTCGAGAGGGCAGCGTGATAATTATTTCTACACCTGCGACCGATATGCCATTATCGGGTCTCCCAAATGGCACAACTTCCTAAATCACTTCTTTTTTCCTCTCAACCTAGAGAGGTTTTCATTCTTTTCAGAACCGAACAACACGGTTAAATGGTTTCTGAAGAACCTCTTTAAACATTTTCCCTCAATGACATTTCATATGATGGGCAAACTATTTGCTACTTTTTTTGAATTTACTGGGTAATAAAAATGATTAAACTCGTAGAGTTGTATTCATTAAACATACACCCATGGATTCCATTATTTATTATCCCACGTCATCCATTCTGTCAGTTGGTTCGTTAGGTTCTGTGTTCTATTGGCTTGACTTCGACAAGTTGTCATTATTTTTCTGTTGCTGTTCTTTCAGCTCGTTACGATGAGACAACGATAGGCCTTATAGAAAGAATCAGGGTCACCTCACATTTGTCAATTATACAATCCAATAACAAGGTGAAGGGAGCTTGTCATATATAAAAGGAAAGCGTGAGTCACTGGCAGTACCTAAACGGGTGCTTATTTATTCTGATGACGCATTAATACTTTAGTTTGTGAATGTGATTTTCCCGACCACCGGCCAATACATATGTTACCACCACGCCAAAAACGCCAATCTGCTTCATTGCTCATTTTTGGTTTAATGCACTCTTAGGTACTACTGATTTGAGCTTATTAGGGATGTTCGTTTGGTTACGGTCACTGATGCCCCTCTGTTCACTTAAGGACGCGTTGAATGACTATTGAGAAGTTCATGTTTAATCCATTGTGTGGTTAAAAAAATATAAATATTCATGTTTCATTATTGTAATCTTTTTTTCTTTCTTCTTTATTTGACAGAGCTAAGTAAAAAATTAGCGGCGAGCAACAAGAATAAACTGAATAGCAAATCCTTCTGACAAATTTAGATCTCTAGCTGGAAAGTAAAAGCCAAAAAGGAAACCCCTTGAGATGGAAAAACTTTTACGGGCGGTTGATGCTAATGACGGAGGTTGGGTGCGGCGAGAAATGGCTGTTTAATTTTAAACGGACGAACAGTTATGGTTACAGATCCAGAAAATAGTGAGACCGAAGGAACTTTTCGTGGTATACAGGATGAGATCTGTATCTGAATGAGTCAGCTGACTCATTCATCAATAATTATTGTTGAGTTGTGTTGTGTGCTGTAATTTTAATTAATTATTAATTATAATTAATTACAATAGTCTGTTTTTCTGGTGACACTGAGTCGATTCGAACACAACACAACTCAACATAGAGGTAAATATAAATTATTTATAAGGCAGTCTGGTTGTTGCCAATAAGCACCCCTATTTTATTAATTATTCTCTTCTTGCCAGTGACTCGATTTGGTTATTTTAACTAGTTCTTTGGTTACACTAAAACATGTTATCTCATGGGAAATAGACTGTTGTCACTAACGGCTTGTCGTTGTTGTTGACGTTTGTTGCAGAAAGAAGATCGAATCAATAGGCAAAATGACGCAGATGACGCAGGAAGAGATCATGGCCAACACGAAGATCGTGGTACAGGGTCTGGAGGCATTGAAAAATGAGCACAACTCGATACTGAACGGCCTCAGCGCAGGGTCACTCGAGCTGACGGTCAGTGCAGTTGAGCGTGCGCAGATCGCCGTGCACAATGCCGAAGCGTCTGTCCTCAACGAGCGCCAATCCCTGGTCCAGAAGTCTCTCGACATGATCGAGCTCGGTCTTGGAGAAGCTCAGGTGAGTAATCAACGTAGTTTTTCAGTATCTGTTCAGTTATCCTAACAGTTACCAGTGTCCTTCATAGAAGTTTATGGAAGGAAGGGTTTTGAATGTTAAATGGAAGACGAGATATCCTGACCTTTCAGAGGCCTTGATTGTATTGACTGAAAGTTCCAACTTTTTTACAGGCAACCCTGTACTACTGTATGTTACAAATTACAGTGGAAATCGGTTGTTAGAACATCCAGGGGGCTTGAGAAGTTAGTTCTTATAATCGATACAAATATTGAAAAGAACATTGTTTTTGAAACTTTGGATAATATCGCGGTTCCTTTGAGCAGTGCAGCCCCACAACTGCACTCCATAAGTCCAAACATGCTTGAGGACTTGATTGTACAGGGTTAATTTGTTCTGGATCGTCATTTTCGAGCGTTGGCCCAGTGTCATGCCCAGGTACTTGGTCTTATTTATTTATTTTATTTTTTTAATTGAAAATAATTTCAGCATCACAGAACCTATTCGAAAGGTATGAATTGAGTATTTCTTCGAACTGTTTGGGCAGGTCTCAGTAAATCTTATATTTCAGCCTTCGTACCGTTGAGATGAAGTGGGAAATAGTCCGTCTTACAGTTGGTCAAGTCGACATGAACTGATTTCGCTTCATTCATCCTGATCTTCCATTTTGAAGTCCAGTCTTGGAGTTTCTTGATAGATCTTCTGAGCTTGCAAACATGCATGCTGCAAGGACAGCTCTGTCATCAGCAAACGTTGCTAATGTTCGTTAGGCAATCCTCTCGTTCTGGCACATCGCTGGTGGACAGGAGCCTCAAAAAATGGGGGTATACTGAGTTTTAGCCAATCATTCCTATGGGAAGATGTTTTGGGGGTTTTGCGCCACTGCGCCGTCCTCTCATTGTGGTATTCTCTTCCTGATTTCCCCGTCCCTCTCGTTGACTGCTCGCGGCAAGTACTGTGTAAGTGTATCCGAGTTCTAAATCTGTCTTCGTTGATTTTAACGAAAATAAAAAAAAGAAAGTTTTCTTGAAGTTTTGTCGGTACGTGAAGGTACCGAGTTTCTTCGCAGCGATTGCACAAACATTGATTTCCCGTCTTGGTAGTTTGAAATGTTTTTCGCCCCTCGTTGTACCGACTTCCGATGGTATAACACTCGTGATTTTCCCCCTTCCATTGAACCGGTATAAAGTTTACTCCGGAAAGTCTGTAGGCTGCATCGTAGTTATTCTTCCCGCGTACGCCCGAGTACAACTCCAATAGCTGAGGCCCGAGCAAGGGAAACCACTCCGCCGCTTTTTCTTTTTGCAAAAGACATTTTCTCGTAAAAGTCAAAGTCGATGCCTTTTCAAAGTTCCCGCGAACAAGATTCCAACTTTCTTTATTTTGGCTCTTGTCAATTTATCCAGTCTCTTTTCACGTGAATACTACTTGTGTTGGTGTCGCCATTGTATTCATTCGTAATATCTACATTTCTTATATTCCATTTTATAGTTGAGAAAACTGACACCTCAAAATCCTGTTCCTCATATAACATATTTCGAGAAACTACTTCAGTTCCTGTATTAACTTTTTTTTTAATATTAGATAACTTTATTTGTAAATATTACGTTGTAGTTTTGCACAAATAATAAATAGGTAACATAGACCTAATAAATAACATGGAACTTGTCTAAGAGGTTCTGTTCTAGACCATTGTCAAGCCTCACATAAATCTATGTAAGTAGTTAATAACAACGATAATAATTATTGTAGGTACAAGATGTAAGGGATCAATGCAATAGATTAGAGGTGGGTAATAAATGGTTCTTAGATCACAAAATCACTAGGAAGGTCTTTTCCTTTTGAGACGTCGTCTGGCTCCCAGTATACTCAGGTCGCTGTGGAGGGATTGATTTCTAATGAACCAAGGTGAGCTCGTCATCATTCAGGCATCTGTTCTGTTGGACTTGGGTATTTGATGCTGGTCCCCAGAGTCCGCAGGCATACGTCCACATCGGTCGAATCATGGTCTGGCAATCAAGCCGTTTTGACTAAAAACTCAGTGGGGATTCATTTCCGTTGCTTCAGAAACGTGATTCTGCTGCGAATCCGTCTAATTAGTGAGGATATATAGAGGTTCCATGTCAGTTTTGAGTTTCCAGTTCTGAGTTTTCGAGTGGAATTCCTTCGCCACCAAATGTAATGTTTACATCCTTTACTTTTCTTTTTAGAATGAACCTAACTACTCTGGACTTAGTGGGGTTCACTTTGATTCTCAATTTTTACACCAATCGTTGACCTGATGGACCACCTGTTGACAGTCGGTTCGTGTTGACTGACAGGCCTTTCCTGAGTGATCTGCAAACTGTGCAACTAATATGGAGTTAGGGCTAAACTAGTTAGGGCTAGACTGGGGAAAATCTGACGAGTATATGAGGTACAGTAATGGCCCCCATACACTACCTTGCGGGACACCGGCAGTCAGGTCGACGATGTAGAGCGAAGAAGTAGAGCAACTGAGAAAGTACTATTGCAAAGGTATGATTGCACGAGCCGATAAAGCATATCCGGAAGGACGTTTTTGATCTTGGCAAGCAGCGTCGGGTGCCAGACCCGATCGAAGGCTTTTTCCACATCTAGAAAAACTCCAAGGCACACAGAGTACTCTTCAAATGTTTCCATTGTCAAATCTGACCCACGATGGAGTTGCCAAATTGGGCGTCAGGAATTAGAGCACTCAAGTAGGTCATGAGATGGGGATGTATAGTCATGTATTAACTAGTTTTTGTTTTAAAGTGAATGCGCTGACACAATTATGGTCCCTTTCCTGCTATAACTGCTAAGAAATTCCACCCACACTGTTGATGAACCAAAACTGAAAAACTGAACTACTTTCGATTGCGCACACGACGTTTCGTCTACCACTACTAACTTTATTCTGCCCTTAGGTGATGATGGCTCTGGCCTCACATCTCCAGATCGTGGAAGCCGAAAAACAGAAATTGAGGACGCAAGTGAGAAGACTATGCCAGGAGAACGCTTGGCTCCGAGATGAGCTGGCGAACACACAACAGAAACTACAGGCGTCGGAACAAGCCGTGGCCCAACTGGAGGAAGAAAAGAAGCACGTCGAGTTTATGGCGTCTGTCAAGAAATACGATCAGGACCTAATGGTTGGTTTCAGATTAGTGTGGTTTCATAACAGATTTTAAGTTCTTTTACAAAATAGATGGCGGAGGCACCAAGTAGATTGCCTCATCCTGTTTTCGGCAATTTCTGCTGAATCATGATTGTACTTTGCTGCTGCCTGGGTCTACCAAAATGTACTATTAAGACCTGGGGGGGGGGGGGGGCTTGCGTATCAAAAAGCACCTTGAAGAACTTGCAGATGCTGATCGAAGGTTTTATGTACAATTAATACATGAATACCATAAAGGATAGGATTAGAGTAGATAACTTATAGATGTATAGAACAGAACATTCCTGGGTTAAAAAAGAGAATCGTAATGACAGAGGTGGCCACTTCAACCTCGTTTACTTCGATTCGTTCAATTTGCTCACAAACGAAACCCGGGTATTTCTGGGTCTTTGAGGATATCCAAAGCATTCGGACGAAGGCGGAGATATGAATGCTGTAAAAAAGGTAACCGTATAACTCCTTGAATTGGATTTTTTATGGAGTTCTGAGGGGTTGTTTTAAAGGTCCAGGTTTTAAATGTCTTCCCCCAGGGCTAACTCTCAGGCAGGGGAGTCTCGAGCCAATTCCCTACTCTTACCACCAACCACCTTGATACCGAGTCTAATTAATTCAACTCTACAATACCTACTATACCTTTAGACGTTATTTTAATCGATTTGAGTGTTACATTGTCCGTCCGTAACATCACAACATATACGAGAGGTAAGGGGTTCCTAACAGTCAAAATAAGCCCTGTGGCGTCAGTTTGTTGTGAAATGTCATCAACAAGCGATTCCGTCAACCTCTGCAGGGGCCGTTCGTTCCACCTGCCGCCGATGCGACATTCGTTTGGTCATCAAGATCCTCACACACAAAGCCACACTCCATACCAAACCTGGTTGTGTCCTGTGGATGAGATATTGTGACCAGACCACTTTATTCCCCGAACCTAGCGCCCTCAGGTTTTCAAATTTTCATCAAATGGTGCTAGACACCATTTTTCCAACGACGATTAGGTCAAGGAGACAGTGGAGAAGTGGCTTTCGTTGGACCAGAGCCTATACAACGAGGTTGTAAAAAGCTGGTACCTCAGCTGAAGAATGCATCGAACTTGGTGGCGATCATGTTGAGAAATAAACACATATTTTAGAACACATGATCCAATATTCAAAAATATTCAATTTTCGATTGTTAACCCCTTTTGTAAACTAATTTTCTGGCTATCCCTCGTACTTTTGTTGGAAGAGCGTTATGTTCGAATCTGTAAACTATGTCCCTGCTGGAAAAGTGCTCATGGTCACAATTGGGGTGACCACATGTTCACTTGATCATGGTCACATCGCCGTGGGCATGTGATGAAGGAAATGTGACCACAGGCAACATGCTCGTGTTCACACGTTCACATTCACTGTCCTTTGAGTTAAAAAAAAAAAAAACTACTTAAGAGCAGATGGTTTGAGCCAACAAGACATGAACGTATCACATGCAATACATATTCCCCAACTGAGTTATTCTTAAATAGGGTTTACAGAATGCAATCTGTCATGGACGTGCATCCATGCAGTCCATACACTTCCCCTAGGCCTGCTCTATCGGCCCAGTTAGGTTGATTAGATGATTTCATCATCTTCATACAGGGTTGATTCATTTTCCATTTTCAATATTCAAAGATATTTTCATTTCTATTTTAGCAGAGAAGGAGGTTTCATTTATTTTCCACTGCGTTTTGCACCATGCGTTTTGCACTTATTCATTTTCCCTTATTTTTTATTTTCTCTTTTTCTTCCCTTTTCCAAAATGTATATTTTTGGGGAATACTATCCATGGTAGCACACTCTGCTGACTATAATAATATGATAATATTATTATATAATAGGGTTTAGCTTTTTTCCACAGGCCCTGGGGCAAAAATAGCTTTTAGCATTACTGTACAAGTTTTCTTCCGTCATAGTCTCCTCTTTACGAATACTTCTGTACAATTCTCCATCAACTTTTTTCATTAATAAAAAGGTGCGTCCTGTCTAAACAAAAAGCATGGAAAATTAAGAAAAAATATCACTTAAACTTTTGCAGTGCCACACTCTAAGTGACTGCTGGGCTCACTGAATGTGCACACGCTTTTCCTTGGCTTTGCTCATGGGAACAGCTAGAGTGACCGTCCGCACAATCATAGTGCACTAGTTTGCCCACACAGGCACATCCGCTGTCACAATCACTGTGCAACCAGTGTGAACATGGGCACTGCCGCTGTGACCGTGGTCGCTGTACCTGTGACCATGGGTACATTTCCAGCCGGGGTACGATGCAATTATATCTATTTTCTAACCTCTGTTTAAATTATGCAGGATGAATCCCAATCTGAATCCAAACAAGACAAGCCTAAATCTGACGACCCCGTCGTAGACCTTTTCCCAGAGGATGACGCCGATGACAGAAATAGTGAGTGGATGTCCAGTTTGTCACTAGTGTAACCCCAAGAGATGTTTGGTTTAAAATGAAAATAAAACGTGAACCTGCAACCAACTAATAACAACTAATAATAACTAACACTCTACGTCGAATGATTACAAAGGTTTTGTAGGCTAATGAACACTCTTTTCCAGCCATGTCGCCAACTCCTCCAAGCCAATTCGCTCAACAAGTGAACGCAGGCTACGAGATACCCGCAAGACTGAGAACCCTGCACAACCTAGTGATACAGTACGCGTCCCAGGGGAGGTACGAAGTTGCTGTCCCCCTCTGCAAACAGGCCCTTGAAGATTTGGAAAAGACCAGCGGTCACGATCATCCCGATGTGGCCACTATGCTCAACATCCTGGCCCTTGTTTACAGGTACTGCATGTCCACGATGGCCACTTATTCCACAAGTTGTGCGAGTCACATTTAACAACCGTATTGTATTATTTGTCTTTCAGGGATCAGAACAAATATAAGGAAGCGGCTAATCTATTGAACGACGCGCTTGCCATTCGAGAAAAAACCTTGGGCGAAAATCATCCAGCTGTAAGTATAGTTTTCCTCGAACGTGCGCCTCTTTGTCAAGTCCTGAAAAATAAAGGAAGAAGAAGAAGAAACGTGGATACTTAAGAGGGGTAGTATCCATGGCGGAGTGCTAATAGTTTCCATAGTCTGTGGAAAAGTCAAAGAATTTTGAATTCTCGATTTGGCAGTTACACTGCATAAAGCTTCCACGTTTAATATAAAATTATTCGACTGGTTGATTAATATCATTTTTTGTGTAGGTCGCAGCCACTCTGAACAACTTGGCAGTGCTTTATGGCAAACGAGGGAAGTACAGGGACGCTGAACCTCTTTGTAAAAGGGCGCTTGAAATCAGGGAAAAAGTCCTTGGCAAAGATCATCCTGATGTTGCCAAACAGCTCAACAATTTGGCTCTTCTCTGTCAGAACCAGGTAGTCATGAAAAACGAAACAATTGTTACATCGACGTTCGAGAAACAATACCGCATATCTCCCATTTCTTGGAAAACCTATTCGAGTTTACGGGAATAGTAATAATAATTAGTTGTAGCAAAACGATTCCTTGACACAATATTTTGAATCAGTTTTTCATTCTTCCTGTAAAATTTTCACTTCAGTAGAGAGGCAGTATTGTGTCTCGGTCGTCGATATTATCTCAGTATGATTCGGTGACTGGCTTATTTCACAGGGTCGATGCGAGTATGAGGAGGGAAGATGTCAAGGACCCTGAGCCTGAAGGTCTGTGGTTCGATCTTCGGATGATATCAAATTTTCAGGATTGGATGTCGTCTTTTCTAGGTGGAAACGTATATCGTCTGTTAAGATCCCACAAGGTCTAACTAGCGTTTTAATGACCAACAACCTAAATTGGAGTACCCATGTCAAATACAATGAAAATGGTAGCCTGTTCAATATGTCAGAGTTACTAAACAGTTTCCGAAACACATACCATAAAATGCTCATAGAAACGTACAAAGCCTGAAGAAAATGAAGTATGGCTGTATTATATTGTATTATTTGCATCTGGATATTCTATCTTTTGTATCATTTTGAGAAGTATTATTTATGATTTATTAGAAGTATTCATTATTTTGTATTATATTAATATTCATCTTTTTTTCTGTATGATTGTATGAGGATTTGTTAACTAATTTGTACAGGGGGGATGTAAGAGAGGACCATATGGTCCTAATACTTCCCTGTTTATTTAAATAAACGCCATCAAACAAATAAACAAACAAACTACAACCCTTTCTGGCCACGTTGAGCGGAAAAAGTTCAAATTCGCCATGCTTCAGTTCGATCTGGCAGTTGAACACAAATTTTGTCGTTTGAAATTACTCATTTTACATGTCTTGTGAGTCAATTTTCGATTTTTGACCATCAAAGAATGATTCATTGACACACCTATTATTATTATAGATAATAAACCGTTGTATAAAGAATTTGCAGTTTTCTTAATATCCACAAATCTATATTGTAATAGCGCTGCTAAAATAAAGTTAGTTAGACCTTGTGGGATCTTAACAGACGATATTTCATGTTCTTGAAGGTTTTGATGGTCCTGTGTAGCTTCAGAGATGTATAATTTCATCCTGATTGGTTCCCCCCAAATGCTGCAACCTACTTTCTGATAGGTAACTCTTCACTTTTCCTCAAAGATATGTGATGTAGTCCTAAAGCCTTTCATTCTATCATAGAAATGGTACCTGGGTCTGGTTGTATTCCGCTATACTGCCGTTTCAAGGAAAAACCTCTTATCTCCAAAAATGTCGACGTCCAAAAAATGCCTCTAGGTTTTTCAGCTGGTCCCAAGTTTCGAGTTGAGTAATTTGCAGGAGAAACCACTTGGGTGTGAAGTCAAAAATCACTTGCTATGGAAAAACGCTTATAAGCGTTTCGTGGCCAAACCACTTGTCACCAGATTTCGGTTGATGAGTGGTTTTGCCTGCAAACGTGGATGGCGTGAAATGTCGATAAGTGACTGAAATTGACAAACATAAGTGGTTTTGCTTGCAAACTACCACAGATAAGTTGTTCTGTCTCCAAATGTTTTCACCAACGTTGGTGAATTCAGAGATAAGTGGTTTTACTTTAAAACATCAGTATATCGCTCCAGTCTCTCTACGTTTAACTCATCTGGACTCTTAAGTTCTCATCTGGAACTCATAAGGAACATAAGTTCTCTGGACACTTCTCGTAAGTTCAAACCTCGCCCAGGCATCATTCTCTTGTAACGTCACCCACTTTCCCCTCCGTTTCCTTCCAATCTCACTAAGATTCCTGTCCAGGGCAAGTATGAAGAAGTTGAACGGTACTACCAGCGAGCTTTGGAGATCTACGAATGCAAACTCGGCCCCGATGACCCCAACGTCGCCAAAACCAAGAACAACCTGGCTTCCTGCTACCTCAAGCAGTGCAAGTACAAGGAGGCCGAAATCCTGTACAAACAGGTCCTCACCCGTGCCCACGAACGAGAATTCGGAACCATTGACGGTAAGATTCAATATTTTCCACCAGTACACATGCTCGCTTGCTGACACTTCCTCACTTATTTTGTTTCCATTTCTATATGAATGCATTTTTGTTACCTTTTTGTTTGTTCTACGTTATTTGTGTTGGCTTCCAGTTTTTATCATCCTGACATCTCATCTCGATTTTAAATCTAAACTTGAAAATTCAGAAACCCCACACCCCCAAATCGAAAATTGTTCACTTTCTTGAGCTGTCTTGCGAACCAATTAATTCCAGATACAATGTTAAACCTAAACACAATCCCTATGCTGCCATCTAGTCCACATTAGAAGTAATTTGATTCTTGTTTTTGTGTAATTTGTTCTTGTCAAAAAAGTGGTTACGGAGGTTGAACTTTCGAAGGTCCAAAAACCTGTTTTGGATGTTGAACTCTTGAAGGCCAAAAAAGGTTATGGGTGTTGAATCTTTGAAAAGTCCACAAGAAGGTTATGGATGCTGAACTCCTAAAACCAAAAAAAAGGTTAACGGTCCAAAACAAAATTAAAAACCAAGGGATATCAAAAAATTGTATGTAAAGACGTGGCAGAACCAGTTGGGATCATTCATCAACAATAATTAATTTCTAAATATAAATTTACTTGACAAAGTGCCATGCACGATATAATACCTGTTTTTGTTATTCGGGTTCAGGTGATCAAAAGGTCGCGAATAAAACTGAAGCCACCTCCAAGGGTGTCAGTTAGATGATTCCTGCACTTCCTGCAATCGTCACAAAATTGCATCTCCAAAAAAACAAACAAAGAAAATGCTGTGTTTATTATTACTGTTACTTAGCTTGTCTTGTATTTATTTTTTCCCGCTTTTAAATATACAATTGTTTGTTTTTATTTTTGACTTGTTGTTTTAAAGTCCCAATAGGTGATTTTGTTAGTTCTTTTTTTTGTTTGATTTTTTATAAAAAATATTATTATTATCGCATGTTAAGGTTGTTATTATTTTAGTTCAACGCTCTTTTCTGTTATGGCACTGCAGTCTGTGTTATTCAGTAGGTGTAAACACCAATTTCTCAAGGTGTTGTGCGGGACAGGAAGTACTAAAGGACCCAATTACTATGAGGCTACTGTAATTCAGATAAGGCGGGTTAACAGGAAAGTCCGGATTGCGGATTGCGTATTGCTCTGTGATTGGTCGAGGCCATGGAAGTACACTCCCAACCTTCGACGCTGACCAATCACAGAGCAATCCGCAATCCGGACTTCATGTGAACCCTCCTTTAGGATTTCGTACTTCTCAATACAATCTCAAGTGTCAATTACTTTGAAGATAAATGAGAAAAGTGTTTGTGGTGGTTACTTTTTGTATTCATTAACGAGGTGATTGAACGAAGGAACCGCCTCAAAATTTTCGTTCGATACATTTGAGGCCAACTCTGTACACTCTTAGGGGCGGGTTCACATGGAGCGGAAATTCCGGATTTGCGTACTGCTCTGTGATTGGTCAGCGTCGAAGGTTGGGCGTGTACTTCCATGACCTTGACCAATCACAGAGCAAGACGCAATCCGGACTTTCCGCTCCAATTTGGACCCACCTTTAATGTGTTATAATTCTAAATGTTCTCCTGTCCTGTTCGGTTTCACACTCGAAGATTTGGCATGCGTAGCTTCATCTGTATGTACCTACATAGAATGCATGAAATTGTCAGAATCCGAGAGATTTTTACCCTAGAAATCCTCGAGACGTCAGATCAGACACGCATGAAAGTTGGCCTCGTCTCCACTGTTCTTCCTATTTCGCAACGTAATTAGTACAAATTTTATTATTTGATGTTTTAATTTTAAGGCTGAGAAAGAAGACCTCAGGTGAATTATTTGATACGTTTCTACGTAATTATTCAATTAGTTTTTGTTCACACGATGTTTACAGATCCATTAAATTTTAATATTGGTTATTAAATGGTCTCCTACCATATTTTTGTTTTTGGCTGATTAAAAAAATTGTTAAGATTCTCTGGAAATGTACACTTAAGGGCGTTTTCAAATATTCCGACTGAGGTCTTCCCAACAGCGCAATCTCGTTACTTTAGATTTGTAAAAGCGAGAGTTGTGAAAAATAAGACAATACTATTTTGTGATTGTGGCTACTAAGATTAAGTGCAATAATTATTTGTTTATTTTTCATGCTAAAGTGTGATTACGATTTGGGACTCCCGCAAAAGGCTTACGAGTTTATAAATATATATCAAGTTTTATACTTGTTTTCATCACTATAGAGGGCACTTCTCATTAGTTCCTACCACTGTTTCAATATTTGTCTTGATGTGGCAAAATTCTCTCTATTGGGTAGGTATGTGGCTTGCTTGTTACCTGGAGAATGTCCACGTATTGGAATAAGCCCTTTGTATGAACGCTTTACTTTGCCTTATTCATAAGCTGCCTTTATTTCGAGGGTTGTCTTTTAGCAGAACATCACCGAAATACAACAAAGACAAGTTTGACAGATGAAATTTTTGCCGTTTCGGCAGATGATTTTATTTATGATTGTAATAAAGTTTTGCTGTAAGTAAACTTCTTTTTGTACGGCCATCCTACATTTTTTCTGTATAATTACGTTATTCGTTGTTTTTAACCCTTTCAATGGTACCTTGTGCATACATGTTCAGTTGATTTTCTTGCCACTCGAGTTCACTTCCCTGTTCTATAGGCCCTTCAAAGTTCTTTTTAGTGCCAAAATAGTGTATTAGATGATTATTCTTTCACATTGAAAGGGTTAATAGATTATGTGGCCATTTTGTCAGGATTTAAAATTGGTTCATTGTCCTACAGTCAACCTAGATAATATTACAGTCAACCTAGATAATATATTATATTTCCCTAAAGAAATCCACAGTGTAAATTTTGTGGAAGGAAGACTTGGCATTAACTAACCTTCATCCGCTCGCGCTCCTTCAAATCACACTTGCGCTCGCGGCGCGGCAAACTGCCGCCGAACCGTAAATTATGATTTTATATTGGTTTTCTTCAATCCACTAGCTTGGTAGTAACGAACTGTCTACACGTGAAAAACGAAGAGTTTTGAGCAACAAAAACGTTAAATACAAGTATAAAATAGGTTATGTTCAATACTAATAGATAGGCAAGTTCCTATTCATAGAGCAAAAAACAGTTTATGTGGTAATTTTCAGTACTTTTATCCCCGTTATGACTAGAATTATACTAATAAAGATTTTTCGAAAGTCCTTGCATTCGATAAATTACACAGATCTGCAAATAATTGGGTTCTGGTTGTTGTTGTACAGCTGGAGGTCATTTCTGAAGTGATTTTCTGCGTAGAATGTGAATCCGAGCTCAGAATCGTCCTATCACGTCTGAATTTTGAAATATTTGAGGTTATGTACACAAAAAATGGCTATTTTTGGAATTTTTGGCATGGGCTTAGTGTTTGAATGCTTTTTGGGGAATAGATAATGCGAAATAACACATTGAGGTTATGTTCTAACATGAACCGATTAATTTTCGTGTCATCTCTTCACCTTAAAATCGCCATAACGTCTGAAAGAAACATCCTACAGTATCATTCAAAGTCTCATTCGCGTTCGTATTCGCAGAGGATTCGAATGATGACCTCTGGATTATGATATCGATCCCTGATCAAAACAAAACGCAACTCTTTGTTAGTTCTGCGACAGATGAAATCTTCAAAGAGGAAAACAAACACAGAAATGTAAACTAGTTAGAAGATGGTAAACTACACAAAAAGGCCCACAATCATATCAAAACTTATTGGTAGTTATAAAATACTAATATCTACTGAATACTACGATACACATGCTGGAAGTAGTAAAAATTTACTTACATTATGCTGACGTGGTACCTAACTCTGTCATCCCCAACTAGAGTATACGTGCCTATTTCGGAACAATCTCAGGAGATATTTCGCTGGTCCAGTGCAAGACTGGGCTATCTAAAAAAAACATTTTTCAGATGAGCCGTTCAAGGTTTTTGTTCTCCCCTTCCAAGATATCCACTATCAAGGGTATCTAATAAAGTTTCCACACAACGTTGTCATCATCTCATAGGTCAGCCCTATCGATTCTCGAAGGATTTTCCCCCCTCCCTACACCATAACTATTATATTCCTGAAAAATCGTTTTTTTTTAGATAGCCCAGGCTTCCACTGAACCAGCGGTTTATCCTCTGTTTTTCAAATAAGCGGCAATCTGCCGCCAGCGCGAGAGGACGAAGGTTAATCTTGATTTGGTTCTCTGTGATGTACATTCTATGCCCATTATAACTAACTAATTCTGACAAACTCGGCCCAACGACCATTCTTGTTTTGTAAGTTTCCTCAATTTTTGAGGTCGTGAAGCACCTTAAAAAGTGCACATCTGTGAATGAATAGTGTTGCGGTACGTACAGTGTTTTTATTTTTTTAATTTTTTTTTTTTTTGCTTTTGCAATATGATAGTGTAGTATGACTATTAAGCCGCCACTTCACTGCTTTGCATGCTTCATCTTCATGTACAAAA
Source organism: Stenodema calcarata (assembly GCA_963920205.1). Lineage (NCBI taxonomy): Eukaryota > Metazoa > Arthropoda > Insecta > Hemiptera > Miridae > Stenodema > Stenodema calcarata. The sequence continues at coordinate 26,364,149 of OY986055.1, forward strand.
TATCCACTGTATTCAGAGAGTGTGCAACTGTACACCAAAGCTACAGAGTTTTCAGAGAGATGTAGCGTTAAATTGTTTTTGTTGTTAGAACGAAATGTGGACATTATTGTGTTAAGTGGTGACGTCGCGGTAGGGGTCGAAGATTCAAGGGTAGCTGTGGTGCTGTGGTTGCCTCCTTCGTCGAACCAGCGGCTGTTTGATGCAACGTCCCGACTTCGATTGAATTAATTTTACTGTTGTATCGATTTCCCGTGGTTTCTCTGAAAATCATCTCTAGCCGACGTGTTCAGTTGTACAGAAAACTACATGCGGTTTTTTTTTCTACGGTTTTCAGGAGACAACAAACCGATTTGGCAAGTGGCTGAAGAGCGGGAGGAGAACAAACATAGGAACAAAGATAACGTCCCGTACGGCGAGTATGGCGGGTGGCACAAAGCGGCCAAAGTCGACTCACCGACTGTCACGACCACTTTGAAAAACCTTGGAGCCCTCTACAGGAGGCAGGGGAAGTACGAGGCGGCAGAGACCCTTGAGGATTGTGCCCTTAGATCTAGGAAAGAGGTAAATAAGGTAAATATTTACTCGTTGTATTCATGATGTTCGTGTAGCATCCTCCTCGTGAGGATTATTGGGCTGGTGCCATTGATTGAACGTCTTATGAAGAGGTTTCTCCTTACCCCAGGTTTCTCTTATACCCAGGTTCCCTTGTCCTTAGTATCTTATTAGAGAGTTCCAGGAGAGTTCCGCTTCGATAGGACCAGCTGTTGAGGGCTTATCCTAGGGTGAGCAAGACCGAACGCTAACCCAATAACCCCAAACATGCTCAGTTCTAGAGTGACGTTAATAGCGTTACCTAAGCAACGCCTTATTTCCCGCGATTTTCCGTATTTTACACGTTCACCTCAACAAACGCCTGAGTTCACCTCAGTAAACTCGACAACTGGCGAACGAACACTGACACGGGCGGGAGAACCAATCACTGTTATCCACATGAAAGGTTACTTTGCGACCAAACAGATGCTCAAGATAAGGACGCTCTATTTTTAAGACCGATGAGTCCGGATGATGTAGATAAGACGGTCTTATTGAACGTTAAGGCGGTCCTATCAAAGCGGACTTATTTCCTTGCAACTCTCTGTTAAGAGGTTTCCCCTTACCCCAGGTGACGGGAATTTTTTTTAAATAATATAAAATAACTTTTAATGTTACTGGACTTCATCTTGAAGAAGCCTTGTTGAAGAAGCCTTTTCCTGCATTGCAACAAAGGCCAAACCAATGAGCTAGAATGACGGACTGAGAGATTTCGCATAATTATCCGTTCCTAACTCATTTTGCCAAAAAACTGAGTTAGACCTGTATGAATTCCTATTAAGGGATTAAGGGACGAATTCATACACCAATGGAAAGAGGAAGTTCCTACGTTTATTAACCTATACGGAATTAAGCAGCCATTGATTGAACGTCTTATGAAGAGGTTTCTCCTTACCCCAGGTTTCTCTTATACCCAGGTTCCCTTGTCCTTAGTATCTTATTAGAGAGTTCCAGGAGATAAGTCCGCTTCGATAGGACCAGCTGTTGAGGGCTTATCCTAGGGTGAGCAAGACCGAACGCTAACCCGATAACCCCAAACATGCTCAGTTCTAGAGTGACGTTAATAGCGTTACCTAAGCAACGCCTTATTTCCCGCGATTTTCCGTATTTTACACGTTCACCTCAACAAACGCCTGAGTTCACCTCAGTAAACTCGACAACTGGCGAACGAACACTGACACGGGCGGGAGAACCAATCACTGTTATCCACATGAAAGGTTACTTTGTGACCAAACAGATGCTCAAGATATGGACGCTCTATTTTCAAGACCGATGAGTCCGGATGACTTAGATAAGACGGTCTTATTGAACGTTAAGGCGGTCCTATCAAAGCGGACTTATTTCCTTGCAACTCTCTATTAAGAGGTTTCCCCTTACCCCAGGTGACGGGAACAATTTTTTAATAATATAAAATAACTTTTAATGTTACTGGACTTCATCTTAAAGAAGCCTTGTTGAAGAAGCCTGCATTGCAACAAAGGCCAAACCAATGAGCTAGAATGACGGACTGAGAGATTTCGCATAATTATCCGTTCCTAACTCATTTTGCCAAAAAACTGAGTTAGACCTGTATGAATTCCTATTAAGGGATTAAGGGACGAATTCATACACCAATGGAAAGAGGAAGTTCCTACGTTTATTAACCTATACGGAATTAAGCAGCGCTAGTTCCAGAAACCGCCTCTAGAGATCTCGCGCCAACGGACCGCCAGCCGCCATATTGTTTCTCTGGCAGTTGTGAGTGAGATGGCTACTGTGCAGCACAAGGTTTTCTGCGTTATTGAATTTGCAAAAAGTGAAAAAAAAAAAAGTTGAAACTTTCTCTTTCCATTGGCGCATAAATGATTCAGTTTGAATTTATACTTGAATAAATAAGAATTGATTAAATTGGGTCTATCATTTAGAATAACCCTAATTCATATTTATTGACAACTACAATACATTTGTGTTATAAAGTTATTATTAGGTATAAGTATACAAAAATGTGGAAAAAGTTAGATATGCATCAAGTACAATGCATGTCATATAGAAAATAATGATGAGGGATTTCGAGGGTCGGTCAAATGAGAGATGTTTTATGTGCCAACGTTTCGAAGAATTTATTTCTTCATCAGGGCAGTAGTGTACAACATGGAGTTGGACTCCAACGAGGAAAGCTCTTGCCTCTATATCACAGATGCAACTGTACAAAGATCTCAGATACAACATGAGTTGTGTCAGGAGCGCAACTACAATATGATCAGTTGGTACTCACTCCTTGACAACGACCAAACAATCGACGAGGACGAGACACGTCATCCGACGACAGACGTTTAAAAAAAGATATAAAATTCCTCAAATTCAAAAATTCATTTGAGGGGTTTGAACGAAAAGAAAGTGGTTGTCACACAAGAGTAGCTTCTATGATTAGCTTCTCTGAGTTGGTGCACTTCATTGTTTTTTGCACTTCCCCAATCCTATTGGCAAACCGAAGGTTAGACAAATACTGGAAAGTCTGCTGGGCTGACATGGAAACATGGACAACATATCTACTTCACAGATCAATGAAGAAACTCATCTCCTCTAATCTCCAATTATCAGCTGATACAACTGAAATCAGTCTTCAGGTTTTACAGAGGATTCTATCATATTCAGGTCTTATAAAACCAGATTTCAATGTACATGCTAACTAGCAGTTCACCTCATGGTCAGTGAGCTGGGTCTCTATACTGCCCACCAACTTGGGAGCCATTTTATTGGTTTTTTCCCTCCGAATTTTTCTCATTTGTTTTTCCATTCTAATTTTGTTCAATCGTGAAACAGGCGAAAGTGGCGCTGCTCCTCGGGTCCAGCAGCGAGAGGAGGAGCGGACGAAATGCTCGAGTGGATTCGAGGGAATCCTTGGAATCCATGCAGTACGACCAAGAAGAGGTGAGAAATCTATTCCATCATTTACTTGATCATAATTTATAGTTAATTGAATTTCCCCCTCCAAGTAGCTCATTTCATTTGAGCTCATACAACTGGTCAATCATAAAAGTGTTGTATTTGGATCTTACTTGAATTTCAATCTATTCAACGTATTCAAAATGAAACTCTTACTTCACAAACTATTTTCAGTCAATATAATATTATTATTGTAGTATATTAACTACCTTAATAATATTAATAATCACTTTGTTCGGGATAAATCACGAGGCGAGGTCGGGCATAGAGAAACATAATTTTATTCGACTGGTTATAAAGTCAACTGTTTGTCCCTAAACAAATCTCGACCATAACCGTTTCAATATCGTAGCAAATGATGATTTTTTGACAAGTAGTTCGATCTTAGGGAAATCGTTGGAGAACTACAGGTCAATTTTTAGAAAACCTAATTAAAATGAAACTATTCATTTTGGTTACATTTTTACTTCAGTGTCTACTTACCAGTCACTAGTAATCACTCATTCAGATTTAACCCTTTTCATTCCACTTAAACTTATTTAAGCTCCACCTACTGACAAAGAACCATTCCACAAATAACGATGTCGCCTTGAAAGGATTAAATTAATTTTGAACACTTGATATCCATTACTTACCTTAGCGTGCACATAAAAACCTAAATTTTCAACTATGAAATACGCCATTATTTATTGCCTACAATTTAATTCAACCATTTCTTAGTTTCTTTCCTAGATATTTATTTTGTCTTTTTTACTGTCATATATATACATTAGACTGTTGTTTTTCATAATAAAATGTTCATACCATTCTCCTTCTGTTCATCATGTTGTTTACTGTACAATAATTATTTGCATGTGCATGTTTACTGTTAACTATTCTCATAGTTTGTCAAAAAATATTATTGACTTAACGTTCTTCGACTTTTGCTTACCTAGGATTTTAAACCGGTTCATTCAAGAAGCAGTAGTTTAACCAAGGTATATGATTTAATTAATAAAGCAATCGAATTTTCACAAAAACACGTTGTGGTGGGGGAAAACTCTCCTTTTCCAAGCCTTCCAAGCAATTGATGTCAAGCTGATCGCAACGCTCATAAGAACTGTCTTTCTGCATGATTGTGCTTCATTTCCGTTTTCGACACGCTCAGTTTCCAATTTAGATCTCATAATTCTCGAGTATTGTAATTAACACTATTTAACCGTAGGTATTTCGTGATTTTACGAATATGTTGTTAAGTTAACGAAGACGCAGAAAATGAACGGTTATTCATTGATTTTGACAGAAGATTGACCTATCGTAATTAATTATAATTAATCGTTAGAAAGTGTCGTATTATCGAATATTTAACTACGTATTCACATAGTGTAGACAACATCAACAGCTTCGTTACTTTAATTTTTTAGTAAACGAAAGCAAATAGTTAGAACGAGGGCGGAATTCATAGTCCACGATCAAGTTAGGGGTCTAGTTACACTTGTGCGAAACGAAGCTGCCCTCAGCTTTGATGGTACAGTTGGGGTTTGTTTTCTCGGTGTGTTGGCAACCCTGGCTGGTGAAACAGTCGGGGAGGTGATGTTTTGGCGTTTTGACATTAGTTTGCACATTGAACACTGAGTTACACAAAACTGACTCTTACGTGAGTAAAATTGCAATACGAATAGCACTAGTGGTAAGATGGTAGAAACCAACACAGCCAGGGCTCCCCAAAACGGAACCAAAATTGATGGTCCATTAAAATTCCATTGTGTTATAAACGCTGAAAAGTCGTTCAAATAAAGCTGAGTGCACTCTAAAGGGGCCTGCGAACTGCCCTTTGGTTCGAAGCCCTCCTGACTCTAGTGTAGACTCAGCTTATTGCTGGTTGAGATTCATAGTGTGACAACTCAAAAAAGCTAGAAAATCGAGGTTGCAGTTTTTCACTTTATCTGGGTATAATAACTTTATTGTGTGAACTTTGTACCTCTGGAAATTCAACTTTTTGGACAACTTGGGAAGTATTTCAAGGTATGTGGCTGACTGGTGAAAAGCGGGAAAGACACAGTTTTGAACAGACCTTCGTCGGCTATTGCCACAACGTAACTGGCGCAGTCATGCGGTTGGTATCTAAGTAGGAAAGTCACGCTTCTCGACATTTGTAGAGCTCAAAATTCTCTACCCAACAGTCGTGCTAACTCGAAACTCGACTTTTTTGAGTTGTCACACTTTGAATCTCAACCAATTTTACAACTATGAAAAGCAGTAAATGCACACGGGCACTTAAATGGCACTTTTTAAGGCTAGACCCAAACTTGCCATGAGAAAGCCATGAATTCCGCCCTGAATCTAGATTGAAAATGCATTGGCCACCCACAGAGTAGAGATCCCACACAAGGTTTACTCAGCTGGATACTGATACTGCGAGAATCAAGGAGGCTGTGGAATTGAAATAGCTGTACCATGTGACGGATCCCGAATTTCCTTAATTATCAAAATTCAAGTTTGATTTAAACCCCGTTGTATTTCCGTTTTACTTCGTCATTAATTTTTGTTTTTTTACGCCACGCTTTTACGTCTGCAATTTTTGATGACATGAAACGTGTTATTTAGTTGAATCCTATTAGATTTTCATGGTCTTGTCAGCATGAGTAGGAACTTGTTAGTTTGGGTACTGGGAATCGGTATTTCCTTCCTTTTAGTTGTCGAAAGGTAAGTGTTAATTCTAATTTTAGTTACCACAATTTTCATCACAATTTTGATTTCTTCACACGACGCTTAGGTAAATTTGAGGTTTTGTATTTGTCACAGTGTGCAGCTCTAAGTTATGTACAGAGAACACCGTCAGGTTCCCTGGACACAAAACAAGGTGGACTCAAAACTAAAATTTTCAGCGTGCTTGGAATCAACCAATAGCTTCGACCCTTCCACTCCCTCCCTTAAAAACCTCGTTACAAATCTCTCGTCGCCAGACTTCCAACAAGCTCGACATTCAATGTTCTTTGAAAACCCCACAAGATCTAGACGAGCCCTGAATTCTCATGTAATTGCCATAATGTTCTGTGTATATATTAGCGAAATTTGAAGGAATTCTATATTTTTGGGAAAGAAATTTTACTCACCGGTGATGCTATACAATAATTGAACATAATGTTGAAATTTAACTTATTTTGCAGTAATCAGCCACTTTCAGGTACTAATGTATTTACATAATTCTCTCGCTCCAATCCTTAGCTTAATGTTAATGGTGTACCATATGATTCAACAATGCAGTGGTTTTGGTTCCTATCTTTGCACTTTTTATTTTATTTTGTACCCATAACTGCACTATTCATACAATAGTTATATCCCAAAACATGCACATGCACCCTGTTTTATCGTAACTCTCCATGTACTTCCCAAAATCAACTGAATAGTTTCCTTGCATTTATGTTAGATTTGTTGTGTAAGATCAAGTTGAAATTTCAGAGTTTAGGTTAGTTTGCTATAACTTGTTTATGTTCTGAAGGTAAATGGTGTCTTGTGCCATTTAGTGACGAATCAAATCACACTTTTTTCAGTTTTATACGTTAGTTTAGTTTTTTTTTTTTTAAACATGTAAAGTCTTTTTAAATAATTGTTAAATCGTTTGAGCATATTCACTAGTTACTATATCACTCGTTGACAATTGAAAATGAACTGTTGAAACTATTTTTTATGTTGTAAATAGGTGGAATTAGTCAAAATGTTAAATTTTTTGGTTAAATTTTAATAAAGTGAGTCTGTGATTGTGTTTAGACTTGAAATGCCTCGTTTCATTTTATTTATTCGAAACAACCAAATCACTTGCATGTTTCCCCTTATACATTTATATTCCCAGCATGCTTAGAGTAGACTAACTCGTGCCTCTAATAACCAGGTTGTATGATGTTCTCTGTACATAACGTTTTAGCGTCACCACTGTCCGACAATACTCCGTTTGGAATGTCATCATTTCCGTCAACTCTTAGTGCTGTTGTTAACTATTCTCACCTGTTACGACCCATCATAATATGGTACTCGAGTGTCAAACTTTGAGTGGAGTCAAAGTGTGCTTCGTTGCATTGTATTTCCGTAAGGATTTCATCTTCTTTCAAAATCCCAATATACAGGGTGTTTCATTTCGTGACGGTCACAGGCTTGGAATCGATTCTACAGCTAATTTCAGGTCGACAATGTCCTGTCGCAACTTTTTTTTACTCAGCTAAAAGATGGAGTTTTTTCAATTTTAAGATTTTTTTCGTGTTTTCGACTTTATCACACCAAAATGGCCGTAACTCCCTTAATTTACATGAAAATTCAAATATAATTACGCTGTTAGAAAGAACACAAAATTTCCTAACCCTCCAATGAAAAACAACTTTTTTTTATTCCCCGAAACGGGTAAAGAATCTACTTGAAAAGGAAAATTTGTCAAATTGTAGAAATTGCCACTTTTTTCAAACGCTCATAGAACCCTATAACGATAATTTTAACCTTTAGTCCTAAATTTTGCGCCTAAACTCCGCCTCCGTGCACAAACTTGCATCGCTCATTGATCTATCAATTAATAGAGCTAATTGATTAATTACACACGTTATAACCATAATTTACTTACAAGAATCACTCCCAAGGCCCACGACTAACCATATCGTAGCAAAGGTAAACAAAAATATCGTCTAAAATACCGACAATACGTTTTCAAAAATGGCACTGGTTCAATAGATTTGAACCAGTAGAAACCCACCAAGTCTTCCAAAATATGACCATTTTCCACTATATGCCTGGTTTTCAAAACGATATGACACCAAGGCTTCACTCTTAAACAGTGGACAATAACAAGCATTTCTGACAATATTCATGTATTTATAACAATTGTTATATCTTCATGCTGGATACCAGTTAACACAGTCCTCAACAAATGCACAAATCACAATGGTAACAACTCTGAAAAATGTCCACATCACTCTCCTCCAGAATTCCTGGTGAATTCTCTTTCAATTGCCCTTCTATTTATTTCAAATAAAAATAATTTTTGCACTGTTATGTTGATATTAATATTGCATTTCATGTGTCAAATGCCAAATACGTAACTCCGCGAATGATCGTCAAGCCAATAATATTTGACATTATTTAAGATCCGTGTCTTGTATTGCGTGCTTTCCATTTGTTGCTTGAATTTCACTATGTGTACATGTCATGATGCTTGCTAAATTGATAATGCTGAATATCAGCAGCTGTTTCTGAAAAGTACGCCGTGAACGTACGAAATTACATTTACCTTCTTCATTCATCAGATTATTAGATGAGTGAGCTACTGATCCTTACTGACTCTTTTCTGGGGTTTAGTTATGTCTAACAATTTGGTTGTTTTGCATGTTCAAGCATGAATTAAGCACTGGTTTTAATAGTTGAATGTAGAATCTTCAACCAGTTCAATATAGTTTTGAAACCAGGTTGCATAGTACAAACTAATCTATTTAAAAGGTTCGTAAATGAATTCAACCTTAAAACATGGCGCAGTCTAAATCTTACATGGGAGGTTAAGAGTTGATTTCCGCCCTGGTTATGAGTACCCAAGGCGAAAACGTTCATTAGGCGAAAAGAGTGAGCATTGCTAGGAGTGTGGAATTCCACTTGCTCAACCCCCAAAAAGTTCGAGATAAATTCAGCATTTAGAACGCCCATTGACAAAACAAAATGTTCAAAGGGACGAACAGGTAGGTTCTTGGTTTCACCACTCTTGATTTTATACCATTCCTATACTTAGTCTTCTAATAACTTCTAAGAACCACGAATTTCAAATTTCAGATAAATTGTGGCCTGAGGGACACACTGAGCAGTTAGGGGTTAATAAAATGAAAAGCTTGTTCAATAATAATTATTGTCCTTTTTTGGTCAGTGGGCGTTCTAATTGCTCAAATAATCATACACCGTTGGTAGCATGAATGTTTATAAAATGTGGGCAAGTAACATATGGATATGCACTCAGTCAAGAGTGAAATACCTGACTCGTGAAGGTTTCTCTGTTAATGGAACGGTTTTTGGTATATGAAGAGATAATAATGTAATAATAAAGTCTTTGAAATTCGAAAATCAAAAAAAGTGACATCGGGTGGTGCTTATCCATCATATTGAAACACCTCTTCTGGGGGACTAGAGGTTTCGTGGATCTTAGGAGTGGGCAGTAAGGTGTGAGGTAGCTACGAGATCTGCCTGCTGTCAATTGATGAACCGCACACTTTTTGACCCAAGAAAAGGCCTGGGTACGTCATCTTTCTGACAATCCGAGCTCAACACAAAACTGAGGTCTGCAGGGCTCGAAAAAATCCTTGAAACGAATAACAGCCGTTCAAATCAACCAGCACCAGAGCTTGAGGTGTAATTGTCTGTTCTGTCTGTTGAGACCGAAGTGGTGCTTGGCCTGATTGGTGATTGGCTGAAACATCAAAATGGTGGTCGTTCTATTGGAAATCTCTGATTGTTCTTACTCTGGTATCCCATTCCACACAAGTTATTCGATGTTTAGATTTAAACACACCCGTCAAATTTGAATAGTTGAGATTTGATAAGCAGAGATTCATATTTGCGAATATTACCAACTCGTAGACGACTCCACACTAAGTTCCACCAGAATAGGACTCACGTAAGAGAAATCTTTAGCGTACTTTCCATACTATATTATAGTGAGGCGTACTTTCATATTGTACTGTTAATATTGACAATTTATGCTCCTAATCGTTTGTATAAGTCGAAAACGTTCGTCATTATCCAAGATAGGAAAAGAAAACGCTTTCCTGTGTGCTTTTTGAGATCTGCTGCACTGTTTGTTTTGTGGTGTTAGTTTTGTCTAACGTCCCGAATCTCCGTGTGTTTCTCTCAACTATAATTTTCCGTCTCGTATGCAGATGAAATCAATCAACAGAATAATTTGTTATAGTACCTCCAGCGCCACCATTATAAACTTTATAGGAATAGAAGGTCCTCTCACTCCCGAAACCGTAGCTCTTCGAGAAAACCGAGTTCTACGAGTTGAAACAAAGGTACGTTGTTATGAAGTGTTTTGAATTCGTTCGTTTTCTCGATAACCTTTGAGTGTGGAGTGTGTTCTCAACAGAGTGGCCTTTCAAATAGATCAGTGGTTCCCTTGACGTGGTTCGCTGTAGTCGATACCGCACCGGCTTGAAGCATTTTCTTTTGCTTCCCCTTTCGTGGGAGCTCAACACTCACTGTGTCCTGCCTCCCACGGTGACGCCTTGTGATAGATAGATAGATAGCCTTGTGTATTTTGTTAGATCTTGCTAAACAATCCGCTGGGTTGTTAGATTCCTTGTAAAGGAGAACCTAACAGATTCCTCGTAGATTCCTAGTAACCTCATGGATGTAACCATAACATTGTACGTGAGACCTTGTTGCAGTGTAGCGGTTGCTTTCAAGATTCTTCCCCCTGGAGAAATTCTATGAGAAAAACCACGAGGGCCATTTCGAAAATAGGTTATAAATATGTGCCTCGCGACAACAGCCACCCTCGTCATCGCATTTGTCAGGAGTGAAACTTTTATTTTTACCTTGTTTAATTCTAACCTCCTTAGTTTTTGTACTGAAATTCATTAAAACGACCTCAGACTTACAACATTTTGCCCTGATATCCTTGAAATTACCAATCTGAATCATATAACTACAACGGCAAACACAAAAAAATTGAGAATCCGTCTGTAAATTTTCTGGTAGGTACTCGTATCTTTGTAAGTACCTACTGTTTTTCCGCATTCAAACTTGAATTTCTCCATGAAATCGACAAGGAATCGCAAAGTTGACCATACCATTAGAAAGCTGATTAAATTTGCAAGTTTTCCTGACATTCGACAGCTTCCAGCGCGTTTTTTGGTCATGCACAAGTACAAGTATTTTCAAAAATTTAATTTTTTTAAATTGTCAATGCTTGAACTGCAATTGCGGTCCTAAGGAGTTCGTTTTTTATTACGAACGTGCATTAGGCGATGTAGGAAATAACGCTGAATCCGAAAATGTGGTCAAAAGTGGAAAGAAGTTGTTTCAAAGTGAAGAAACGAGGATTTTTATGGCAAAAAACGAAGTTTTCTGAAATAAATCCCCCCTTTAAATATCATATCTTGAGAACGGATTGAGATGGGAAGGTGCGGTTGGCGGCGTTCTACTCCATTTTCAATCAAGTTTTACCCATTTTTCTTCTTTTACACCAAGTGGCACCCTGTATTCACGTTTAGCCTTGTCGATTTACTCGTCAATTTTGTTGTAACTTTTACTGCTACTACAAATTCAAGCATACCGTGAAAATAGCTTGAAACCTCAGTTGGGGAACCACTGATTCAAATTCTCTATTCATTGCCGTTCAACTTACATTCCTGGTTTTGAATCCACAATAGGCAGCCTGTAGAAATTCATTCAAATTTACTATGAACTGGGTGTCAAGCAAGACTCAAGTTATCGCTTAGAAACCTTTATTTTATCACTTACACTTTTCCACTTGAAATCTATCAGTGCCTCGTCAAATACGAGTAGTACCACATGAATTACTCTGGTCCTTGTTAAAAAAAATATAAAGATCCCTTGGTCAACAGGTAAGAAATCACACTTTACTTTTCAAGTATTCTAGTGCATGCAGTGTCAACAATAATTTGCAGTACCTAAATTTATTTATTTATTTTCAATCTTTAATTTGCTCCTCAACATTTCGCACACGACTTCCTCCGCTTGAATGTCATTATAACGCTTCCACAACTTTTTTATTAACATTTTTCCTCCCTTTCACGGGACTAATCAAGGATTGGGATTCGGGTAAGTATCAAATGTCATCTTTTACATGCTACCTCGGTTGTAGTAATTCATTCCTAATGATTGTCTGTTGCAGCATGAGTCAAGGAAGGTCAATGTTCGCTCTTAGTGCTAAGGATTTCTGTTCGAGGTACCTATACACCTTTTATTTCCCTCAAAATTATACATTTCTCATGTCTATAACAATATCAGTAACTTAATTTTGGACCGTCTGCGGCAAAGCTTCTGATTAATATTTTTTCGTTATTATTATTAGTTAACAAAAAGACAAGTGAGATCCCTTTGCTACTGAGACTTACTCTTAGGTGACGTTATCCTCAGTTATTTACAAATTCGGTTTATGGCCTTCTTCCCTCTTGAAGCGGAGGAGGTTTGGCAGTGTCTACTTGGCAACATTGGTGGGATTTAGGAAACCCTTCCCAATGTGCAGGAATCGCGTGGATGCAACTGCAGAACACTCAGGGGACTGAAGATATGCTCTGCCATTTCTGCTCCTTCATTGCAGAGTCAGTGTATATCTGTTCTGGCCGTACAGGAATAGCGTGAATGCAACAGCAGGGCAGCCAGGACACGGAAGATGTGGCTCTGGCGATAATTCTCATTGCCAAGTCGGCGTATTTCTGTCCTGGACAGACAGGAATCGCGTGGATGCAACAGCAGGGCAGTCAGGACACTGGCTCTGGTGTTTGTGCTCCTTCATTACCAAGTCGGCGTATTTCTGTCCTGGACGGGCAGGAATCGCATGGATGCAACAGCAGGGCACTGAAGATGTGGCTCTGGTGTATCTACTCCTTCATTTCAAAGTAGACGTATTTCTGTCCTGGCTTTGCAGACATTTTTGAGGTGGTGACAGTGGGCTTATGGTGGTTTGGAGGTTTTTGCGCCTCAGGGACAGAAGAGCGGTTGCTCGCTTCATTGCGAAGTTGATTTAGCCGCTGTGGTTTTGCGCCAGTCAGTCGCTCTTTTGTGGTCCTCGCATTTCTTTATTTTCAGAGTGCCAAAGCTCTTAGTGGCCCCGAGTTGTGTCTCTGGACCGTATGGGATGAACCCTGACTTCTCCCCTCAATTCCCTTGTGCCATCCACAGTATCGTGCGTTTGTTGCCATGCGCAGCCGTTCTATGAGATTTCAGGCAATTCCAACTCACTTTCGATGTTATGGAGAAGGCAGCGATAGCCTTTGAAGCCTGGCTGTCTGAACGGATAGAGATCCTTGTGCCTTGAGTTTTACCCGGCTACCTCTTGCACTCTTATTTCAATAGCATGGGTTTCAGCTTGATACACAAGTAACCGGCCACTTGGCTAAGCTAAAATTTAGCTCATTTACCACAAGCCTGACCCTGTTGGATGCTCTACTTCACGATTAGGTTTTGAAGGACCATGGGCCATGGATTTGGGTTTTGGCCTTTGGATAATGTTTAAAAACAGTTGAAAATGAATTCAATTCTGTCGAACAAGTTTTCTACCTTTATTGACAGAATATAAAAATATTACAAGAGCAGAAATATCGTTTTTTCTTCTTTGGTAAGTGGGAGTTTTTGATTGGGTATCCCAAAATCGTTGAGGTATTGCCTGCTTCATGTCGATTTCTTTACACAGCCAACAATCTTGGTCTATTTCTTGCATTATTATGGTATTTTGACCTACAAGATTCAAGTTTGCCAAAATGAATAAGAGCAATGCGTAGGTGTTTAGTTTAGATAATTGAAAATTAATAATGTTCAACTCATGCAAAAATCCACATCGAAACCCAAATGGAAGTAGTAGTCGCAATACAATTTGAAGCCTTGCTGCTGACGCTTAATACTTTGATGCTGCTATAGGCTACATGTCATGTATACAACACTTGGTTAAATGTCTGGCGTTTCAATTTCAACCTGATTTATCAATGGATGTTTGAATTTAGATTATTTTTCTGATTGAACATTTGACGTTCATTTTCGTCAATTAATTAATAGCCCAGTCAAATTAGACTGGGGAAAATCGGTTTGGTAGTCTTAAATAAGAGTAATAGGAGTTTGCGACGGTTTTTGAGGTGAGCTAAACTGTTGAAAGACAAAACACTGCGGAATTTTGGCCATTTTTTGCTTATGGTTTTTGACTTATCATCTTTAAACGCAGAATCAGATGTTCTATAACTTTGGTCATGTGGCGTTTTTCATTTATTACAGCCGTTTTCCAGTTACAGGCGCTTGAAAGTGGGGGGAACTTATTTTTCAGTAAAAAATAGAACGATTGGCTCTCCTTTGACTCCTCAATACTTTGATTGGGCCAAACCCTGAACCGAATTTAACGTTTATGGGAGGCATCCTACGCAGAATTTAGTGTTCTTTAATTTTGGTAGGGGTACAAATTTCTGTACGATGCAACGTTTAGATGTTATGAGTCAAAAACCCAAAAAGAGCCAAAATGTCGCGTTTTTGTTTAAGTCAATTGTTTACTATTTCATTGTATGTTGTGAATTATTTAACCATTAATTCATTAAATTCATACTCCATATTGAGTCATTAAGGGTTCACCCTTCATTAATTAAATTCATACTCCATATTAAGAATCAGGTGGAAATCATCCCGAGAGGCCTCTGAGCCTGGAGTTTACATCAACTCACTCCTCTCAGTTTATTCAGCTTCAAACTAAAACTTGTACTTGTTGTGTTGAAGTTTCTCTCCAGTTGTTCTTCTTATAGGCCTGTCTCACTGCGTACGTTTAGATCCAAAGAAGAATGCAGAAAGCTGATTTTTTGTTATGTTGTTAGGACATGTGTTTAAGTAGTACGAGTACTACACCAAGTTTGCAGCTTCGAAAAACCTTGAAATTTTCGTACTTGTTTCAGTTTATTCCTCATAACTTGTAAAAGGTTGGTTTTCTACGAAATGTTCTTCTAACCTTTATTGAAGTAAATAGAATAAGCTATAATTTACGCCTTTAATGTCTAACCTTTATCTCTGTAGGTTTAATAGATTCCGAGATAATGGACTTCGAAAATTCTTCCAAAAAGTTCGAAAAATACGTTTTAGTCGTCCCTAGGGTAGAATGTTGGCTCTAATACTCATCCCACGAGGAGACTCATAAGGTAACAAGTTCTAGAGCATGCCTGGGTTTCTTGGGGCTTGAGCTCCGTCACTTCATTAATTTGGGACGCTGCTTCCAATTTTCAAAGTCCAATATCTCGGAATCTATTAGACCTACAGAGATGGGGTTGGGCTTAAATTGTAGCTTATACTATTTACTCTAATAAAGGTCTGAAGGACGTTTCGTAGAAAACCAACGTTTTACAAGTTATGAGGCAAAAACTTGAACAAGTCCAAACATTTTGAGGTTTTTTTGCTCCAATTTTCCAATTTTTTGGACCTCAACATCCACGTTGACTGACCTATTACTTGTTACCTGTACTTTGTCTGCCGGCTCCAACTGCCGTTTTAAGAATTGATTCGTATTATTCCCTAGGGCGATATTCATTCAAGCATGATCAGCCAGAACCACAGCAAGCATTCAAGCTACACAACTCATCATCGTAGCTAACTTAGGCATTTAGCCCTCATCTTGCGTAATCTACACTCCTCGCTTTTTATGGCTTCTCAGCAAAATTTGATTTTTCCGTTTTACTTACCACAAATTTTTCTCCCTTCGACAAGAAGAATAGCCTACATCAAATAGGTCATTTTATAATAGTTACTTAGTACCTATCATTAAATCGAAACAAGTTACTCCCAAAAAATCAAATTTCGAAGGATATTTTTGCAGTTGAAAAGATTTTGCGTAAATTGAAAGGTCTTTCGTTTATTTTGTCCATTATTAACGACATTAATTTATATATATTTTTGTAATATACGATGCTTTAATTTATAATAATTACTGATTAATTTCGCGTTATTTCACTTCGATGTAATCGGTTATTTCGTTTATTATTATCTACAAATATTTCGTTGGGTTGTTGGCACTTTTCCCCCAATATAGTGGTAGATATTGAGGTTCATAAGAGCCACGAAGTTGACAAAATGAAATTGGCTGATCTTCAACTGTGTGGTTGAGGATGTGAGGGACTCTGAAAAGAAATTCAATTCACTTTTCTTTGTTCTATTTAGTATCAAAAGTTTGTTTGTCAATTAAGTATTAATGTTTAGCGTAGTGTCCCTATTTCCCATTTTTTCGAACAGATTTTAAGAACGTGCAATTTTTGTTTAAAAAACTTACGTAGCTCATAATGAATACATGCCTGTGTAATTGTTGATTTGTACCGTCAACTCCCAACCGTAATCCCTAACCGCTAAATAATCAACAAAATTACTGTTAAAATTTCTTACACCTACTTGAAATTACACTTCATTTTTATAGTATACTAACGTGTAATTGTGAGTAATGTGATATGAGTTTTATGTGGTGCTGACGTCATCTGGTTTTACAGTTACACTCCAGCTTGAATCCCAAGCCTTATCCTAAAGACATGTATTACTTACAATTTATACATGTTACATCAGGTAAAGAGTAAAATCGCCGTTAATCTAACCTCTTTTCCGAACTACAACATTTGAACTTCAAAGTAACAATTGTAGCAGTGAAACAGTTCTGGCTTTACAGTTCGTCGCAACTTTATAATAAAATTTATCTACTTAGAGAAGACTATTATACTTGTTTATAGGTAACATTTATTGAACTCGTCAAAATTAATGTAATTTGATTTTTTTAAATTCATCCAATTTGTGCAATTTGAAATTAAAACTTTGTAGCACAAACTAATTAAACCAGTTGATTTCATTTGGACGCACCGTTGTTACATTCCTTTCATATGTCGGCTTATATACTTTCATTTTGTGATTTCTGGTATTTGTACTTCATTTTTTTTTCGTGGCAAGTTTGTATTGTCGTATTGTAATTGATTATTTACAGGGATTAAAGTTTGTTGTATGCGAATTGGTTTCTTTCGTCTTTTCTCCTTTTGGTTTCTGCAGGTTTTGGAATTGGTGGTTTTTTCCAGTATTTACTACTGTTGAAAGGTAGCTCTGTGCCAAATTTCAACTCAATCGGTGAAGGTGGAGAGGCTGTAGCAGTTTGTAAAGTTACAGTTCTGGAGAAAATGTCAAGGGCTAAAACCCTGGTTTTTGAAGTTGTACAACTCGTCTCCATTTAAACCTAGCGACTTGAATCCTTCAAAAGGCACTTGCTAATTTTCATAGGAAGCTCTGTGCCAAATTTCGCCTTTACGATAAAATCGAGAAGAAATTATACATAGGATATCTCTCGCGAATGCAGTAATTGGTGAAGATGGGAGTTCTTCTAGGAGATAATAATGACAATGTTTTTGAGGCTAGGGGATGAAAAACAAGTTGGCGAAGCCGAATATTCAAAAATTCAAAATTCCGAGAAATTGGTAGGTTATCATTCTGAGGTCCACGTGGAGATGAGAGGTACTCTTTATAAGGCGACGATATGATTTATTGTGTCTTTCGGCAGTGAATTCTGGATGGTCTGGGACGGATTTTGGTATAAATACTTTTTGGAAATTCGAGATCTAACCTTTTTGAACCGAGATCAAAAGCTTCCTTTTCTACAAAAATTCGCTAACAGGAGTATTTTAACGAGCCATAAACCACGAAGTGACTCAACTCGACGAAAATACCGAATGGCAAAGCTAAGTTATACGTCGAACAGCCTCATCGTTCGATCGTTTCGGATATTTTTGGACAAGACTCACGTTCTGGAATGCCAATAGAATGCAAGTAGGTGGTTATCACTATGATAATGTATGTTGATTCGGCACTCTGCCTGCTCCGAGCAAAATTCGTTAGTGTGCTAAACAGAAGCATTTTCAAGAGTCCTGACATTTCTTCACTGGCGCCCCATTCGCCGATCGTTTGCCGATACCCCGTTTGGTTCCTTTCCGATTCGAGCTCGCTTGGAATGTATCGATTCCTTGAACCGAAAAAGGTTTCAGGGCCAGAGGACGAGCATCGAATGCAAGAATGCACCGGTTCCTGAGGCGCCCCCAGTGCCTCCGACGGATGAAGAAGCAGCAAAGAAAGGATATTCCCTACCGTACCGGCGACAGTCGGAACCCCGCGATAAGTTACGTGTCCCGAGTATGAATCTCTGATAATTAGGAGTTTCTTGTCCCTTAATGAAGGGAAGGATCCCCCGCTCTGATTTAAATACAATACCGGTAGGATGGACAATGGTTTTCCGCCCACTCCGCGGGTGCTATCGCAAGACTTATGAAGTTCGAAATGTCACCCGTAGGCTATTGTCCGTTGAAGCTTCTTCCTTCTTTATTTATTATACGATACGAGCTTACTGTGTATAAAACTTGCGGCCTTTATAATGCTTTGGGCTAACTGGCATCGTTGCCATTCATCATTGAACTCGTAGCGAGCTACCCTCTTAGATATATCTTTTCTGATTTCCATGAGCACGAGTAGCACGAATAATTACCAACCAGAGTTACCAGTGTACGCCTTACCTCGCTCCATCACATATTTCATGTATAACCACCTTGAAAGTTTCAAACTTTGGTATCTTCACGATTGCAAAAGGTATGAAAACAGCCTACAGAACTGAAACGATTGGCAGGAATGTGGTAAATGAACCGAACCAAACATCGTAAAATCAGATACAACATAAATATTCCAACGTTTCCAGATATTCGGTCAGTGGTTAGGGGTAGAAGATTTTTCGACCTGTCAACCAGTAGATGAAAGTCCACTTGATCTTGTTTGCGGATGACATCTCTGTATCATCGGCAGGGCCTACTATAAATATCCCGAGCTGAGTCCATGGTTCTTGTGGAGTAAGATGCAGAGCTTATAGAGTTCCATTAATGTGTTGAGGGTTTTCGTTAACAAACAGCTTTCTCATGGTATCTTTAACTCATGGTCTCCTCGTGGACTTCACCAATAAGCATTGAAGGTGCAAAGGTTTGGAGCAAGCCGGGCGGGAGATATTTGGGAGTCATGCTGTACACAGAGATCACTTTCTAGAGCCAGATCAGACAAGCCGCAGATCAGGCACTCCGCTCTTACGGAATACGGACGGGCCTTGCAAACGGCGCCTGATGAAGTCGGTGGTACTCTCGATTTTGCTGTATGGGGCAGAGGTGTGGGCAGATGCTCTGAAACGTAATAAACAAAAAATGTATTTCAATCAAAATTGACTAATTCATTTCGATTGAAAAGGCTCTTCGACAAGGCCAATATCAGACTTGAGAACGACGAAAAAATTCGAAAAAAGTGGATTATAAAAATGGTTGCTTTGGGGCTTAAGAGGTACAAAACCCAAATTCTCTGTCGATTTACTAATAAGAAAAAATGAAATGTTGAAGGTTGGGGAAAAGGTAATCCATTATTTTGCAGCTAGATGGTGTCACTGGCGTAGAGTATACAAGATATATCTTGTTTTGTATTTATGTTGTCGGACTAACCTTATACCGGAATATGGGGATTATTACTCTTCAAAACGTAGGGCATTGGACCACCGTTGTGGTTGATGGATTTAGTTGTGAGTTAGGGCCTTGAAGATGGAGGTGAACAAGGAGAAAATGCGGTTTGTTTTATAATTTTTTTAGAAAAAGGGGAAAACGCAAGTCAAGCGGCTGAAATAATTTCAATTATTGGAAACAGTGTTTATGGTCCCGATGTGGTCAATTTTGGTTTCGTCGAAATTTTGATGCCCCACGTTCAGGGAGGCCTACCGTCGAAAATTTCGATGAAGTTCTAGAGGTGGTTAGGAAGGATTAGCATGAGAGCTGTCTCAGCGTTGCCCAGGAGCTTGAAATATTGATCACAAAACTGTGCTGAAACACTAACGTACAGCTGGTCTGAAAAAACACTTGACATTTGGGTGCCTCGAGAGCTGATGGCATATGAAAACTACAGCTCTCATTAGACTAAAATTAGGTTCAAGTATGTGAAAACTGGTTAGCTCATTTTGTTGCCTCTAAGCAAAAATCGTTTTGGGAGAGTGGCATCATGAATTTGCCTTCTAAATGGCAAGCAGTATTCGAAAAAGAGGTCGGCATACTTGAGTCAAATGTGGCTGTACCTATTATAAATAAAGTTTCAAAATGAACGTAATTTAAAAAAATATATAATTATCAATAGTTGAAGTAGCTCACTACGATATCCATCGATATTTCGTCAATACCATATGAGTTATTGTTTCCAGGCGGTTTTGAGCAAAATCTTTTCCGTGTTCCGCTTGAAAATCGGGAGAAAGTTTTGGAGAAGAGAAGACTAAGGAATTTAGCTGTTGAAGACATTAGCGTAAGTCAGTTCTTGCGTTTCTGTAATATTTGTCTACCTTAATTGTACCTGCAATTAAATTGTTATTTTAATAAGATTTAGATACGCCATAGGTCTTTGCCACTTCTACATTAGCATTCGAAATCAAAAATTATTAGTAGCTCTTCTCATCTTAGTCGAGTTAAGTGAACCCTTAAACTTCCTACTCCACTTGATTAAAGCGAGTAAGTAGCTTCTTCAAGTATTAATTTCCTTACGCCTGAATGCACTATTGTTTAATACAACGTTTATAGTTCTTTCGATTCAAATATCTCTCCGCTGCGATCACGATTTCAGGCCTAGGGCTCATTGAGTGCAAACTAACCATAAAAAATTACTGCTAACGAGTAAGGTGATATTAGCATAGAGCGGTTTCATAAACAGTTCCGCCCAACAATAAGTGGATTGCGATTCTCATTTGTAAACGATGAAACTTACGAGGTGCAGACTCTCCACGACCGTATTTGTCCAGAGTTAAAACCAGCGGCGCCAAGACAATTGCAGGCATCGGTTTCTTCTGATGAATATTCAGGAGGAACCGACATTTTTGCAGTGTTATGGAAAGGAGTGAGGAATTATGTATTGGACGACGTTTCAGTGTTATGTTATAACGCCTCCTATAAATCATTCGAAAAGAAAATATTCCTGTCCAGATAGGTACCTACTTGCTTGTTGGGCTTTGCATTGTCGTTGAACTGCAGACCTTTACAACGAAATAATATGTGTGTAAATTTACACACATACTCGTATTTTTAGGTGTAGATCAGGTGAAATACACACGAGCTGATTTTTTCCAATTCCTGAATGTTCATTGACAACTCCGCAAAAATTCATACAACTTCCTTGATGTATTTCTGAAATGAAATGCTTAAATTAATTAAATAATAAGTAAATATCGAAAACGCCAATGGTAGGACTGATGTCAAAGGAAGGGACTGACCTTAAGTCAGGGGCTGATGTACAAGGGAGAGACTAACGTTCAAGGCAGGGGCTGTTGTCCAAGGTAGGGACTCTCATCCAAGGGAGGGACAAAACTTCAAGGCAGGGACTGATGTCCAAGGCTGAGACTGACGTCCTAGGGAGGGCCTGACATCCAAGGCAGGGACTGACGTCCATGACATAATGGACCAATGCAGTAATGATTTTAAATGAATTAATAAAAAAATAATCAGTCCCGACTTCACCTCATGAAGTCCGTGCCGCATGCCAGAACAGGGTTGGCAGAGAGTTCATGTTTTATATTTTTGTTATACTTTGCAATATAAATGCCTAATAAGGGAAAAATGTGAATTATTTTGGTCAGAACCACGGATCTCCAGGATTTGGCTGAAATTGAGCTCGCCCGGGTGCTCTCGGCCGAGGGCTGGTACCAGCGGGAGCTGACATTCCTGGCGAATCTCAGCTTGAACAATCTGGCAGCGGAAACTACCGTTCAACGGAAACGCGGTGGCCACGCCGGACGGCAGACCATCGCTTCGCAAAACAGATCCCCAAAGTAGGTTCGAGTGATGTGAATTATCAAAGAATCATTCAAGTTATGTCGGTATTGGTGGCGTCCTAGCGATGACAAACCGGTCCAATTTACGTAATGAACTCAGCCAGTTCGACGGTTACAGAAATACTCCCCCCAGTCATCTGTTTACAGAAATACTACCTATCTTAGGTCTTACATACGATTAGATATTGCTCACATTTTTATTTCGTAACGCACAGACGTTTCGGAGTACTGTGGCCCCTTGACGCCCGTAGTAACTACGAGTAGATGACTCCAATATGCGTAATCGATATTTTTATTCATTTTACGACCTCTTGAGTGGAAGAATAGGTACCTACACCGTTTCAAACTTCTACAGGTGAGCACTAGGCCTCT
This sequence comes from Stenodema calcarata, assembly GCA_963920205.1. Lineage (NCBI taxonomy): Eukaryota > Metazoa > Arthropoda > Insecta > Hemiptera > Miridae > Stenodema > Stenodema calcarata. Next base: position 26,386,587 of record OY986055.1, read on the forward strand.
TAGCGCAAGTAGGCCTAAAAATCTACCTACCAGCAGACTTTTGAGAAATATCGTAGCCAGGGTCGGATTTTTGCCTAGAGGCCCGTACCATGAAGGGCCCTGCACCACAATTAAAATTACAAAATAATGTCAATTTCAGACCATTTTAACTTGGCATCTAATGTCATGCCCAGGTATTTCTCTGAATTTGCATATGGTATCGTTTCGTAATTTACTCGTACCAAGACCACTCATCTTTGAATCTCTTTCTTGATTCTCCAAAATTAGCGTACACTAGAGTACATTTTGTTCGGTTGCCTCTTGTAGCTAAACTGATTGACTACATTCACCTGAAAGGATTCAACGGATTCAAGGATTAACGATTTATACGTTTCAGAAAAGGTCATGTGTCCGTGGAATCCAAAATGCAAATCCTTTCTGAAAGAACTGAAGCGAAATCGAGCCCGAAGAGTGAGAAAACCCGAGACATGAACGACATTAATGAAATCTGGTCTAAACCTTACGGATGGCTTGTGCTACCAGGAGAAAAAATGCCGATGGTTCGCTAATGTAGGGTTAAGTCGATTAAAAATGTGAACTAAGGTGTCAAACGTTGTTGTCTATTAACTACTCGTCATTGGGACATGACGTGAATATGCGTAAATATCTGATTCTAGTTTAGCACTCGGTGAATTCCATACATTTTTTTAAAATATAGATCTAGGCTAGGGATGCTAATCGGATAATCGATTATTTGACCTAGATTAATCTAATAATTTTATTTGATGAATAGCTACCGATTATTTTGTATTATTTGATTATTATTACTTATTAATCGGTTTTCGAATACATCAGGATTTTGAAAGAGCATCAGCATGGAAGCATACCTATGTCTTTGTCATTAAATGACAAATTTCTTCTTGTACTTTCTTTCATACTTGATACTTTTATCGGTCGTATACATTTTATACCTTTAATTTATAATAAAATATCTCCCTTACTGAGAAAACATTGAATCATGGATATGTCTGCTGTGAGCTTTAGGAGCCCCTAAGCTGACCCAGTTAATAATTATTATTAACATGATTACAAATACAAGAAACATTGAAGCGGAACTTAACTCTAGAGTACCTACTGGGGAAAACTCCCATACTGAGAAACGGTTGATTCCTGTCAAACCAGTATTTTAGTAAAAGCAGATCAGCGTTAATCGAGCCAATAAGGCTGAAGTAGTCCTTGCCCCAGAACACCAAAGCAGTATCACCTGCAAAGCCATAGAGATTGCCTCTAATATTCATACTCATACTAAGTTTTAGGCCATATCGAGGTAGGAGTTTGGCTTCATAGCGAATCTCGCAGAATCGATTAGGAACGTCCATATACAAGGAAATTGAAAACTTGTCACACATCTCATACTGGTTTGTTCAGTCAATGGACAGCTGAACGCTGAACAAGACAGCGCTAGCTTCACAAACGTTTACCAACAAATTGCCCTTGAAAAAAGTCAGAAAAAACTTCAGAGTCGCTCTTATTATGATAATGGTGGAAGCTATTATTTCCAAAGTGTTTCTTTAAAACATCACAACCGGAGATGAATGTTCGGCCGGCGCCCATTGTCCATTTCCCCTTTTAACCCGCCCCAAGTCATCAACCATTTATTCCACGTAACTTGTCCTAACCGCTTGTTTGTAAATCTTCAGACCACAAATTACATACAAAGGAGAACGGTTGGCGAAGGTTGGGGGTAGTGTTCGGCCGCCACGCTGGGGTAGCGCACTGGCTAATAAAACAGTTAAATCCGGGGAATAATTGGCATTCACCCGCGCGCTGGGTCCGTCCCGCAAACAATGGCATCAATCCCTCTTTGCTGTTTCTTTACAAGCGATAAATAACGATCTGAGGTATCCAAACGCGACCCACCCCTTTTATCCGAGGGTTAACTTCGTGCAATCTCCTCCATTCGGATTTCCGTTTTTGCAGACGGAGTCAAACGTGAAAAGGTAGTCAACTACGTGGAGGAGTCGAAGGTAAATGTTGGAATTGTTGATCGTGGGAGAGCAGTTCACTAAGGGCCCCCTGGCACCGGAGGGGGTTAACTCGAGAGCCGCGTAATCCCTGATTGAAATTAACCACTGCCAGTTAGTGCAAGAGTAGTTGCTCCAACATTTACCGAGTTGATCATGAGCTCAGATAATCATCACCAGTTTAACCGTCCGAAGATCTATGACAGTTGATGAAATCAATAATTAATAATATAACCTATGTTATGCCCCAGCATCCTACTTATAAAATCAATGCAAACAATAATATTAAATACACAAGAGACGCGCATAGTAGAGGATTCAGGGCGACTAGGAATAGTCCCCACTCCACCCACAGGGCAGTCCCTCAGACCGCTCTCCATACCCTAACCGGTAGAAGGGGAAGCGGAGGAGAGGGTAATAAAAACCCAGATTCCTCAGAGAAAAGCTCATAATATTTTCAGAATCCTCTCTCTGCACGTCACGAGTTAGGTATTAGATTTGAAAGAGTAGGATCGAAAAAAATGCAACAAATGTAAGAGATGGCATGATAAAGGATTCTACCCAGCACTCAAATTTCCATGCAACAATTGCAATGTGGTAGGACATTTTGCCAAGTTTTGTACACGGAAAAAGGTTAGAAAACTGTCAGATGATGGAAGTTCTGTCAGCAGCAGTGAAGAAGAAGAAGTCATAAAATCACTCAACGCAGCGGAGCCGCAAGAATATGGGACGGTAAAGAAGGTAGAAACAACGGTTTATTATCTTCCTTGTGCAGATCACCCTTCTGTCTATACCAGACTGTATTGCAAATCGGCACCATACCATATTCTCACCGTACTCATACCATACCATACGAATTTCTTTCCTATCATACCATACTGTATTATACCAAATCATACATACAATAATATACCATACCATACTCATACCATGTCATACAAACCGAGTGAATATTGAAATGTCATCCATTTCTGACCTATATTTAAAATTTCAAGTATCTAGCTCATCATCAAAATTTAATTTGTTTAAACAAATAGGTATTATTTAAACAATTTTACAGACAAGAAACCGAGTGAATATTGCATTGTGATCCAGTTCTGGACAATTTTTAAAATTTCAAGTCAATAGCTCATCATCAAAATTTAATTTGTATTATTACAAAAAGGTATTATTTAAACAATTTTACAGATGAGAAACCGAGTGAATATTGCAATGTGGTCTATCCCCCACTCACGGTTAAAATTTCTAGACTGTAGTTTACCGGGAAGATGAAAAAAGGTAGTTTTATTCTGGGCGTCTGGAGGTTGACCCACGTAGCGCCCGTTTTCGACGCGAAAGTTTAGTGTTTTTCCTAAACCTTTGCGCGCTCACTGTGAACGAACGGCTGGTCGCACAAAAATCCAATTGGTCTTAAAAGATTCGTAATTTTTCAGGTCATTCAAAGGTGAACTAAAAATTACACCCTTTCATGAGAAGTTTTAGAGATATGACATTGTCGAAATTTCAAAGTTCGTTTTGAACCCCTTCCCCTTGACCTAGGGTTATGAAAAGTTTCGAGGATCATTGTGGGGCTGGTCCAAACCCAGAAACCAAATTTCGTAATTTTAGCTCAACGCTAACTGGGCAAAGTGCCACGGACGGCGTACGGCGTACGGTGTACGGCGTACGGCGGACGGACGGATTTTTTTTTATTCGATTTTCTGAATCTACGTATCTTGAAACGTAAACCAACAAATTTTGAGGGGGGTTAAAAAATTTTTTTCTTTGGGCGATTCCAATGGTTCATTATCGAAGATAATAAACCAAAAGCAGTAATTGACGTTGAAATCAATGGAGAGTTGTGCCGAATGGAGTTCGATTCGGGAGCACTCGCATGAACGATGAATAAGACCATAAGGCAGAATTTGGGAAAACCTAATTTGTACCCCACAAATAAAATCCAAGGGAATGGCAAACGGAAGTTGAAGACTCTTGGGGAAACTGGAGTCCAAGTATACTTTATAAAGTTAGGCAACCAGATAAAGAGGCTCCAAGTAGTTGTAATGGATGAGCCCGATGTACCACTTTTTGGGTTGCCGTGGATTCGTAGTTTCAACCTCGAGTTGCCAGATCACGTGAAGATTCGAATGGTATAATGAGAAGAATGGGGTATCCGTTGCCTGTAGCACAACAATTGATAGGTTGTTGGAAGAATTCAAGGACGTGTTTGATGAATCATTGGGAACCATTAAAGGATATAAGGCAGCCCACCATTCACATAAAGGAGGGTATAGAACCTAGAGCATTGAAAGCACGACGGCTGCCATTTCCTCAGAAGAAACCTGTAGCAATGGAATTGGAACGACTGGTGACTCCTCTTTCTTTTGGACGACTCTTGAAAAAGTGGATACAGCCAAATCAGCAATAGAATGGAGCACCCCGATCATAGTAGCCCCAAAGAAGCAAGGTGGCGTACGAATATGTGGAGATTTTCGGGTGACATTCAATCCAGCCAGGGTTATTGATAGCCATACCATGCCAACGTTTCCTATAAGATGTTTTAACAACTTTCCGACCCGTGTCAAAGTTGATTTAACAAAAGTGAATGTTGTTTTATAAAAACCTTTTTACGTAGGCATACAAAATATTGCCTAAAATAATTGCAATGTAGAATATAATTTTTCATATAGGTATATATTTTTTTCCACCAACATTTGGAAAGCAGTGAAATAAGTACGGATGGCTGGTGTACTGTAATTTATTTACATAGTACACTCAAATAATATGTAATAAGGATCAACTCGTTTTCCCTATCAAGGGTTAACCCACTATGGAGACTGTTTCATTCATTTATGTACCTACTATACTTTTTTGTGTTTTTTTCTCTCAGAAGTAAACTTTTCTTTCATTTCATTTAGTAATCGAAACCCTTTTGCCCACTTGTAGTGAGGCGAAAAGGCAGTTTAACCAGACATTGTTCGTTAGATCTAGTGGAACTTCCCCGTTGAGTTGTCTATGAAAATCTTGTTGGTGGTGGCCCGCTGCACCAATTCGTGCACTTTGAGAACCTGAAATGTTGCGAAGAGGGATCCCGCATTCTCTTCAGTATGAAGGGGGACCTTTCAGTATTCTCTTCTGCATCGAAAAAAGAGAATCCATGAGTTCACCACTTTATATATTAACCACAAGAATGTCCGTTGTGGTATTTAAAATAGAACATTTGTTTATTATTTGGACGTGTATTTTTTGTCTGTTGTGATCGTCGGAATTGCCCTTACAATTTCCAACATCCTACTGCCTGAGGACTTCTGCAGGGATCTTTATATGTCCGATAGCATCAGCCGAGGGCCCAGCTCAGACCTCTTCAGAGACTCGAAGCGAACCTGTAATTGCACTTCGACTATAACAGAGTCGAGACTTAATTGCGATAGCTCACAATCACAAGGGGCTCCTAATGAAGGTGGCATCACGCTGCGGGAGGTATCTCCCAATGACTTCGTCTTTCTCCGGAGACGGTTCATCGACAGCAAATATCCACCATCGCCGTCATGAGGTCCACGACGAGGAATTCGCCGTCGAGATACGTAATCAATTTTCAAATGGTTTCGCGAAATCATTATTCAGGTCCTTGTGGCGAATGCGGAGAGCGGTGGTGATTTGATGCGGGAATGGGGACGGGATAGTCAAATGCCATTATTGATCATTTCAGTGGTCTGGCGGTCAGTGTTGATGGTGTTTTGATAGGCAACTTGGCTACTTGAGTCGCCTAGTCTACGAATATTCGAGATGTGAGTAGATCCTTAATTTTCAGGGGCAGTACGAAATTCGATGGTTATCTACAACACTCCTGATCGATCTACCCGTAGATCATCATCCTAATAGTCCCATAAAACCTATTGCCGAATCGACTATGAATAAGTCCGAGTAGGCATCTGATACCAAACCAGTAGGTAGATCGCGATAAATTCCCACGCACGCCAATAATTTAGGCGCGTGTTGAGCTATTAAAAAAGTCGTTCTGCGAAAATATATCCATTCGCGGATTTCTCTCCCCATTAGATCGCCACTGATACGAACTCAAACTTGCCCGGAAATAATTCACTAGCTTTTGACCACTTGAGGTGAAATTTTCTCCATTAACGCAGAACACGTGATGTTTCGGTTTTGACACCGACCGGTGACGTTAAAACACCTTTCAGTTCCCATGAAAAGGTCATTTTCCCATTGAAACAGTCGCTTGTCACAGTCAATAGTTTGACATCATGAGACGGTTTGTGTGAGATCAACACGTCTTGCCTGGTTGTTTTGTAAGTTGACACCGATTGAACGAGAAAATGAAAACGACGAGCACAAGAAATAATTATTATATCACTATTAGCCAAGTCTTGAATTAAGACTTGTTTCCCTCTTAACCGGTATTTTTGTTAGATGTCCTTGTCGAGGATCACAAACGAATAGCTACGTCATTTTCTTTAGATAATCACGATAATGTTTTATTGTGCACTCAACTAACTTGTAGCTTTATCATCTCAAATCTCATCTATAGATCGTAATTTATAGACGGTTTCAGTATTTCCAGTCTTTCTAATGGAATTGGGATGTCATCGTGGGTTTCGGATCGGTCATTAGGTTCAGAAAGATTTATGTTCTGAAAATTTGACGAGAGAAAGATAATATACATATTATGTCGACAAGATTTTTTAATTTGATACGCACAACCACCATTGTTTCTATACTTGCCACACACCACCCACTGCATCTGTGCTCAAAATTGGATTCTATTAGATTTTGTCTCCCCATTTTTCCTTCATTACCTCGACTAGGTGTGTTACAATTATACTTTTTATTCACCCCGACACAATTTGTCACAATCGGACAAAACGGCGATTCTACCCATGTTTTCCCAATTTGACGAATATGACCGCCATGCTCAAAATGTCCAAAATTGAGCAAATTTCCCTCCTGTGGAACTTAAACACGGTTCGGAATTCGTATACAATATAATAATTATAATATTTTTCACCCCTATAAAACTGGGCACAGTCGGGGAAAAAGGCGATTCCATCAATTTTTGAACAAAATTTGACGAAATGACCGGTATGTTCTAAATTTCAAAAATCGAGCAAAACTCCCTCTTAGAAAACTTGAATGCTGTTCGGAAAGTGTATTCAATTGATTAATTTTTTTCACCCCGATACGACTGGGTACAGTCGGGGAAAACGGCGATATCGCCGTTTTGATGGAATATTCCATCAATTTTTTAACAAATTTGACGAAATGACCGCAAAGTTCGAAATTTAAAAAATCGAGGAAAAGTCCCTCTCAATCTAATAATTATTGTTTTTTTCACACCAATACAACTTGGCAAAGTCGGAGGAAACGGCGATTCCACCCATTCATAAACGAATTTGACGAATATAACCGCCGTGTTCGAAATGTCAAAAAACGAGCAAAAGTCCCTTGTTAAATGACTTGTCCCTCGTTCAATATCGATTTAAAAAAAATCGATATTTTGATAGGAATATCGATAATATCAAGGAGTGCACTAAATTGTTTCCTCGGCCCGTCTCTTCAACTTGGGGGACCATAATTTGATTTGAAACGTTTTATTTTTCAGAAGCACTCACGATGCTTAGCGGCGATTTCGTAAATTGCAAATCAACAGCATTTCTTGTATCAGTTTTAGACTTGAGATTTATCGAATGAAATCATACCGTTTCGAGGGAGCTGTTTTCAGTGGATGTGCGTCGTTAAACTTTATATATTACAGGAATTTTAAAACATATCCCTCGCCTGACCTCACTCGGGGTCTTGCGCTGTCTTGTAACGGACGTTCGGGCTCTCGAGGTGCACGCGAACGTGAAAATTAATTATCTGAAAGCTTTGGGCCGAGTTCGAGCGACTTTTACAGGGGTCATATTCATTAATGACCCAGCTTACGATCTCTTTAACGCTTAATTTTATAATACATCGGGGTCCAAGAGTAAGAGTATTAGCACCGGGAACACGTCAGGAGAGGAACACGGGATCAATTTAGAGGTCGCGAAGGCGGATAAGTGGCTGGTTCGGCCAATGTTCCCATCATTTACACAACTTTTTTGCATTTTACAAACATATAAGTACACCTCATATTTCTATAAGGATTACGAGTAGTTCAAAAACACCAAAGATTCAAAGCAGTAGCTAATAACTTCACCACTAGGAAAAAGGACTTCACTGTTGTGCTGTAACCTCTAAAACTGTCAGATACTCCTTCAACCTTTATTCGAATTTTTTCTATCATACATAAATCATAGATAGATAGTACATAAATAATTACGATTCTTGTGCAATATTTGGCGCAATTATACATGGATGGAATAATGAATTTCAAACGAGTGAACGATTTTGGTGCGATAGTAAATGAAGGAGCTGCAGCTGGAATTACTCGTTAGATGGCCAATCCAGATGGCTCGTCCAGATGGCTAATCTATGCACGATAAATTCTATCCAATGATTTATTTGTTGTTTTGTTGCCTACGGCTTGAGGGGAAGGTGCCGATGCATACTACCTTAACATTTCCTATACCTACTAACATTTTATGTTTATCATTTTGTTTTTGCCACTCAACTCTGGTAATTTGAACTATCTGGTACTTGGAGTGAGAATGAATTTTTGACAAAATATATGCTCCAATGAATAAGATATGAATAAATGATTATATTTCTCTTCTCAAGTACCTAACACTTGTACCTCTAAAGAAAAATGTATGGCGTCAATAGGTGTGTCCAACCTCTCAGAATGTGTGTCTAATCCCTGGATGACTGAATGAATTCTATAGGAGGCGGGGGTTGTCAGTGACTCTAATGGAGCGGCGATCCACTGACGATTGTGTAACTCCACTGACGATTGTGGCACTCCACTGACGATTGTGGCACTCCACTGGCGATCGTTCCGAATGGAGAGGCGTGGCAAGAAGTCAGAGGGTAGGCAGTAGGATGATGGTAAGGTAATGAGTGGATTGGGCGGTGGGGAGGGGGTGACTCTAATGGAGCGGCGATCCACTGACGATCGTAACTCCTTTGACGATAGTGGAACTCCACTGACGATTGTGGAACTCCACTGACGATTGTGGAACTCCACTGACGATCGTTCCAAATGGAGAGGTGTGGCAAGAAGTCAGAGGGAGGCGGTAGGATGATGGTAGGGTGATGAGTGGATTGGGCGGGGGGGGGGGTTGACTCTAATGGAGCGGCGATCCACTGACGATCGTAACTCCTTTGACGATCGTGGAACTCCCCAGACGATCGTGGACTCCACTGACGATCTTTCCAAATAGACAGGCGTGGCAAGAAGTCAGAGGGTGGTCAGGGGGTAGGCAGTCGGATGATGGTGGGGTGATGAATAGTGGTAGCGTAATTTTCTACGTAGAATCTGAATCCGAGCTCAGAATTGTCCTATCACGTCTGAATTTTGAGATATTTGAGGTTATGCACACGAAAAATTTCTATTTTGGATATTTTTGAGGTTTGATACCTACAGACTGGACAAAAATGTTCTAATTTGTTCTACATATTACATCATCTAGTTCTAATCTTTCCCTTTGAAATGAGACTTCGACTGATACTGTAGGATGTTTCTTTCAGACGTTATGGCGATTTTAAGGTGAGGGATGACACGAAAAGCTTCTGCTGGGTTGAACAAACCCTTTTTTATTATACAAGTTTTAAACCATGTAAACATATAACTAGGAGGTTTTCGAGGATACTAATTACGAATCTACGGTGAGATTCCAAAAATTTAAGATGGTGGCTACAACCATCTTAAATTTTCATAATCTGACCTCAAGTTCGTAATTAGCATCTTTGGTAACCCCATACCTAGTTACACGTTTGATATGGTTTAACACGTTGACTGCCAAGCTAAAATACAGGGAACCTTAGCCTCAGGCCAAATCGGGCAATTTTATTAGGTACTTCAAAAAGAGCAAACCTCAGTTCCTCCAAAGTTGAAATGCTCATGTTCCTCGATGGATACCACGAATATTGCTCTCAAACATTGGGAAACTTTTCCTAATAACTCGTTCTCGCTTGGTGTTATACTATCGTGTTTCATATTCCTATTACTCCCGCATTACTGTTGAAAAAATGATCTCAACTGATTGTGCGGTAGGACTGAAAATAAAATAATGTTAAAGACATCCTATTTCTTTCATAGTTTTTCCTAAATATAAATATATAGGTACGTAAACAGTCACAATATATACCGATGTTTTCTCATGTTTGATCGGGTTTTATTACTTTCTTCTTCTACCTATTTGATGATTGTCCAAAACTTGATGACATGCAGAGAACCGTAAACAGAAAAATTTAAACCAAAAATGTCATCGGAGCCTTTTTTTTTGCAAGTCCCGTTCATTAAAACCAATCGCCTTGCTAATTTAAAACAAACTACCTATCTTCAAATGTGTCGACAAAGTTGAAAAAGTTACAAGTTAAAGTTTTCTTTGTAACTACATTTCTAACAACATATTAAATATTGTAGCGGCCGATGCCTTTGATAAAAGATACTCGTAGTTTGTTTTGGTGGACTCTAAAGCTACCAAGGCTCCCCCCTCGTTGACCAGCGCCCATCGGGCAGCTGCTTCTAGTAGGTTCTCCTGCCTTGTGGAGGGGGGGGGGGGGCAGTGACTGTAAGGGAGCGGCGATCCACTGACGATTGTGGCACTCCACTGACGATCGTTCCAAATGGAGAGACGTGGCAAGAAGTCAGGGGGTAGGCAGTAGGATGATGGTAGGGTAATGATTGATGAGGGCGGGGGGGGGGGTGACTAATGGAGTGGCGATCCACTGACGATCGTAGAACTCCAGTGACGATCGTGGAACTCCACTGACGATCGCTCTAAATGGATAGGCGGGACAAGAAGTCAGGGGGTAGGCAGTAGGATGATTAGTGGAGGTGGTTGGGGGGGGGGGGGGCACAGTGACTCTAATGGAGCGGCGATCCACTGACGATCGTGAAACTCCACTGAGCGGCGTTCCATTGAGCGGCTGGATCTCCATTGAGAACGATCGTAAGTGGAGTTCCATTAGAGGAGTTCCATTGGAGTTCCACGATCGTCAGTGGATCGCCGATCCATGAGAGTCACTGACAACCTCCACCCGGCGGACAGTGGTCTAGATCCTGAGTCGGATCATACTTACGTTCTTTATGTTTTAGTTAGTTCTCTGGTAGAACGTTCCTCACTACAAAACTACTGGCCCGAATTTCTTGAATTTAGTTGCTAAGGCCTTTATGAAGGGTTCCCTAGAATATTTTCATCCATCATAACACCAGGTCAATTAGCAAACAGGTACAAGAACTTCTACTTGTGCAGTGATGAATTGCAATAATTATTTTCCCTCTTGAATCAACATCCATTCATTTGGTTTTACGAGTATTTAACGTTTGTAAATTACTGTCGAACGTGCATATTTTTTGCATAATAATAATTATTGTTGAATTGGCGTTCAAGTACACTTCATCTCATGATTCACCAATAAACAGCCACCCCCAGTTATTTGATTTTTGTCAATGCAAGTAATATAGTATCTATTTGCATTGACAAAAATCAAATAACTGGGGGTGGCTGTTTATTGGTGAATCATGAGATGAAATGTACTTGAAAGCCAATTCAACAATAAGTATGCAATAAATAGCCCAGCTTGGTTCGACAGTAATTTACTAACGTTAGATAGGTACTTGTAAAACTAAATAATATTATAATTAGGCATATACAACTAAATTTGCTTATAACTATATAACTGAATTTAGAGACGAATTTCGTGTTCCTTGGGCATTTTCGAAAAAATTCACTACAGTTCGTTTCGCGTGAAATGGAGTCGAACCATGCCGATTTTGAATTTGTGTCTGTCTGTTTGTCTGTCCTTCAATCACGCAAAAACGACTCTATGGATCGAACCCTTCTCCCGTATTTAATGTTTCCGTGACCGGGGAAGGACATAGGGGGGTCACTTCCAGATCCGATGCATAGAAGTGCGGGCTTACAGGGAAGCCGAAATATAAAAATCTTAAATTCTTCCTTCAGGTGAGACAGATGAATATTATTTTTGGTAATGAATGGTTTGCTGAGTTGCCCCTGTAACCAGGGAAGGTTAGGAAATTACGCCCGACCCAGAGGGATATCTTGGTCTGCGTTCACAGAGCCAGATATGCCCACCATTGTGGGATCACAAACACGGGAAGGAACAACTTAGCAAACCATTACATATTTAAGATTATAGGGGTTTGTAAAGGGACATGTAAGAGGTATAATCCGTAAAGCGACAGGTGAGAGTGGCAGATGGATCCATCCCGAGTTCTGCCCGTCCGGGACATGTAACAGAGGTAGATGGACACACTCCGTGTTCTGCCCGTCAGCGACGGGCCCGACAGCTAGTTAGGTATATAGTATATAAGCAAATAATAATAATATAAGCAAATTTCTACCCAATAATGCTGATTGCATAATTGAGTCATATTATTCACTGAACGATGAAATAATCACATCATAGACATGGCAAGCTGTTACAAGCCAATATAACGAAGTTGAACAAAATACAACGAGTTGGGCCTGGCTGTGCTCTCGGTAGTATATTATTAATCCAATGATAACTGAGCCGTCTATTTTATAAATCGAGTTAGTTCTGGTTATTGGATTACGTTAAGGCTGTAATCAACTGAAAGGGTCACGATCAAAATTCGTTAGTCCCGCTTTCGAGTCACGTCCTCCCCAAGTTTCACATTGTGTGTTTTGAAATATCCCGCCAACTGGATCTGATTTTCATGAATGGATTGCGGGATTAGGTGAAGCGTACCCTCGTTTCACACCTGAAGGATTTGCGGGACGTTAAGGTTGATATAGTGGGGTAAAAGGGACCGTAGGCGTGGCTATAACAAGGATTCACTGCATTTCTGGGAATACTTAGTCATAATTTGACGTTAATCTTAGTGGATTTCTAATAAGTTCACGTGGTTCCTGAACTTGAATTCAGTGGCGATTTACCGGTGGGAATCCGCCATCTTACGAAATCAGTCAGCGATGAAATTCGAGGGCATAATTTGAACTCTGTTCGACGTGTTCCTGGCTTTGAAATCACTTTACGGTTTCACTCCGGCCCCACCCACAGGCCTCACGAAACAGCCTAGATGAGACCTTTTCAAGTGGAACAATTAGGAAGCGTTTAGAAGACGATCTTCCTTTCGCGTCTAAAGACGCCGCAGTCGGCAATTTCGTTTAGGATCATTAAATGTTTAGGGACAATACTGTGAGGTGCGCGGAAAGGTATGTGATTTGCCTATAGTCCTTGTAATCAGTGGGATCGTAATAGCTGTTTTGAAAGGTGCAACTTGAAGGGTCCTGTTTCACTTGGAGCCGTTTGACGCCAATCCAGAAGACTGTCTTGTGGGTGAGGTCTGAATTAACTGGAGGGTTCCCGAGATTCAGACGACGGATTATACTGGAAACCACTAGATATTATCAAAAAACCACATGAAAGGATCGTGCTGTGATTACTATCTCCCAATTAGGTTCTTTTTACCAAAGAGTATAATTAAAACAAGGTTGAAGGGGTAAATTTGAACTTAATTTCTCCCTTACTTGAACATCTAATTATGGACATGTCTATTTGCTTTGGGAGCCCCTTCAGCTGATCCGAGGCCTGGGCAGCGTCAAGCTGAAGTCCTAAGGAGGCTACGTACCAAATTACAGTTTCATAGAAATTACGAGTAGATTTACGATCCACACAGCTAATCCCGGCTTAGTTTTTAGTTCACATTTAAATAGAGTTTCATTTTTAGAATTTTTTAAGACCATCCGGAGGTTTGTACGACCGGCCGTTCAACAAAGTCTTATAACTTATAACTAAAGACCGGATTTCTATGCAATTGCATATCCATTTCGCTTCATGTAAGGCGAGCGCAAACTCGTCCTTTATCCGAGTTGCCTTCTGTAGATGCTTCGGTTTGAATTTTATTCTGCATATTTTTGCATATTCTGATGTTGCTGCATATTCGAGGAAAGAGCGTAATGCTGCAATTTTATAGATAATCAATAACGTTTGACGATTTTTGGCGACGGAAATAAAATAAAATAAAGTTCCTGAGTACGAAAATCAGACGGATTGATTGATTTTGATCACTTGCGTAGGACCACAAAGTGTTAAAAAAAGTCTTGGAATCCCAGCGTTTTCCGCCCACTTAGCCTTCATCAAAGCCCACTTGTCGTTCATACGATTAATACTAACTAGGTTTGAGGAAGGTGGTGTTGAGTTGAGACAAAGTTTGGAGATGATCGAGGAATGCTCGACAAAACTGCAGGCAATTCCTGGTACAAATGGGATAAAACTACAACAGAAGTGGTACACACTCTTGCAGAAAAATAATGGTCTAGAAACATTGGAGAACGTTAACCAGATTTTAATGGTAGAGGATGTACCCAGTGAACTGACGGAGTATTCTTGCCCGGTTATTTAAGCAATTTTCCGTCTACAAACACACTCTCTCGGACCGTCGAACTTCATTCGAGACAACCTTGAAATGTATATTTTTGTAAATATTAATTACGAAAAATTTGCAATCTGTAAAGATGATGAATAAAATGTGTAAGTTGTACTTTTAGTTCTATGCCACGAAAATAGTGGAATTTGAGCCAGATAAGTTAGATTATAATTTAAAGAAGTAGGTAGGTGTACAGGAAAGTGGAAAGATAATCATTTCCAACTGTGGATATTCCCACTCGTGTTACTTTCAAAATGATAATATGGTGATAGTAACATGAGTAGTTATCGTCACTGATTGTGAGATTTTGTTACGTACGATTAGTGTGAACGTTGCAAAAAGTTGTAAATAGTAAAACAAATAGGTAATGTTCTGTAAAAGCAGAAATTACAAAATATTTTGACGGAATGTGAATTTCATTCAGATCATTCCTTATTGAAACTTGGGTGGTAGTACTGAAACTTAATTTCTCGAATTTTACATTATTTTTTGTTGCATATTTGTCACATATTTAATTAGTTTTTACTGGATATTCTATGGAATATTCGGGGCATCTATGCTGCATAGAAATCCGGTCTTTACCTACTTGTAACGTATTTTCGAAATGGCCCTCATGGTTTCGTACACAGCTCTTTTGCTCATTGGAAGCAACCGCTACACTGCAACAAGGTCTCATCTACAATGTTAGGGTTAGAGCTTGTGTACGAAACCATGGGGGGCCATTTTGATAGCACGTTATAAGTATGTCCTCGCGACAACAGCCACACTCGTCATCGCATTTGTCAGGAGTAAAACATTTATTTTTACCTTGTTTTATTATAAATTCCTTATTTTTCGTACTGATATTCAAGCGACCTCAGACTTAAAACGTGGATTTCATTTTGCCTTGATATCCTTGAAATTATCAATCTGAATCATATCCCTACAACGGCAAGCACAAAAAAATTGAGAATCCGTGTGTTAATTTTCTGGTAGATACTCGTATTTTTTTAGGTGCCTACTGTTTTTCCGCATTCAAACTTGAACTTCTCCATGAAATCGAATGTACGTCTGTACGTCCTGTATAGACGGATAAGCCACTGAACCGATTTTGCTGACGAGAAGATCATAAATAACACAGAACAATCTTCGATTGACATCGTTCAAATATTCTTGTTCTCAAACAAGTAACTCCACTTCTAGGTGTCCAAAGATAAAATAAATAAATAAATTACTACAAAAGACACGATTTAAAAAAATAAGAAGCTGTAAAGCAAGATAGACTACTGCGGGACTACCTACTACCGGATTGAGAGTAATTTATTTAACGTTTTATTCTTCTCTTGAAAACGTCACCTGGAGACGCGTCTTACGGTGTCCACAAGTTATTCCGAGACGTATCTCCAGATAGAGATCTCTATCTCCAAGCCACCAAGTTCGTCGTATCATGTTCAGACTTTAATGATCCCAATATAACAAACCTCTTTTTCAAATTACTTTCCGAGATTGTGACATCTCGAACGACAGCGGGGAAAACTTGGCTGTCCAATTGTTTTTGGGGAGAAATTCGAATAAAACTCCCTCCTCTCCGTTCGAGGCGACAGTGATCTTATCGCATGCTTGAATCAAATCTTAAGGCTCCTTCAAATGCGTAAAATGAGGGATTTTATATTGATGAGGAGTCATTTTGTTGTCGTGAAAAAGTTTATGCGCTAAATTTGAAACTCAGAATAGGGATGTGCAGAAGTAATAACGTTTATGCCTAGTGATGAAATAAATCAACTGGTGTTTCGGACGATTTTGATATTGTGCTTGGAGTCAAATTGGTTTTTATTAGGGGGTTTGTCCTTCGTGGGTTTTATCTGAAAGCCGGTATTTGCTATTTGATGAGGGAGAGATGGAGTGGGTGAATGTCAAAGAATGTTTGTACAGGCAGCTGCGTGTAAGTATTATTTCCAACCCAACGATTACACAAACGGGCGCGTACAGCACTAGGTGCTGCCTTTTCCGCTTATGTAGCTACTGAGTTTTCGAGGTTAAGCGGATAAAAATGTAAGGAACTGAACTCGTTGGGGTTTCAGATATCTGCCTCCCTCTGGCCCCTCTGACGTCATCACCACCTCCCTTCGCTACCACCCGATCACCTAACCAGCCAGCCCTCTGACGTCATAGGCTCTTATGGTATAGGCTCTGACGTACTAGTTGGCCTCCTGCCAGCCGTCTGCCGTCATACGCTCGTGCGTCATAGGCTCTGACGTACTAGTTGGCCTCCTGCTAGCCGTCTGACGTCATACGCTGGTGCGTCATAGGCTCTGACGTACTAGTTGGCTTCCTGCCAGCCGTCTGACGTCATACGCTCGTGCGTCATAGGCTCTGACGTACTAGTTGGCCTCCTGCCAGACGTCAGACGTCTTGCGATCATGCGTCATAGGCTCTGACGTACTAGTTGGCCTCCTGCCAGCAGTCTGACGTCATACGCTCGTGCGTCATAGGCCCCTTACGTAGTGGCCCGCCGGTCGCTTGTGTTCTGACGTGATCTGAGGGAAAGGGTGAATCAAGGGAACAAATTTTTCCCGTTTCAGTTTATGTGCCAAAGCAAAGACATGAAGATGTCAAAAACTATGTAAATAGGTACCTAAGCACAACTGTAATGTCAATTTTCTGACAATGAGTTTTCGACTATAGTTTTCATACCTTTTTACTTAAGTACTTATTGCAATTTGAGACTGATAATGAGCTCTTTGCAAATAAAAAGTCTGATAACTACTTAATTACATCTTATTAATCTATTTTCAAGTTCCGATTCACAGTTGCATGTATTTTATTTAGACGGAAGTCGAAAAAAAGTGAAAATGATGGAATGACGAAACCTGTCGACTACTGACTCAAGAGATACTGTCGAGTTCTAACACATGTAGGTCGACTACTAGTGCAAAACCATGTCGACTACTGAAGAAAATGTTGGTGTCTGGTGTCGACTACTAGAGCATTGGGATTTTTTACAAAAATTGTTTTTCCCTTTTCAAACCATGTTGAATAATATTTCCCGCTGCCAGGTCTTTTAGGGAAGGATCTTGGGTACACAATGAACAGGTTTGCAATGAGAAAAAACTATTTCCCTACGTGAAAGGTAAGCTCAAAGTTCAAACTTCCTTTAACGAGTCGACTTCTGACGCATTACCTTACCTAGGTAATGATAATAATATTATCATTACCTAGGTAAGGTAATGCGTCAGAAGTCAGAAGAAAATATTATTTTCCAATTTATGGATAGCGTATACCTAAATAATATTCACGATAAAAACGTTGTTCAACAATAAAACACCTTATATAGAGCCAAACCCCTTGGTAAAACAATAACCCTCACCAATACTTGAAGAGTGAAAATACTTACACGAGTGGTCGCGTGCAGCACAGAGTGCCGGCAAAGCGTTGACTTTTCGTTTGGCCTTGACTTAAGACTGCTGAACTGACGCCAAGTAGTGTTACTAGTGAAACCAACTACAGGCACTCATAAGTAATAAATGTTGAAGATTCAGCGCGCAGTGCTGCTACGCGCCCACCGAAAGGTTAAGAACTATGAAGCAGGTATGTATCCTCAGCGTTTACCTCTGATATTTCGCCAGGCTTTCTTCGGCTGAGATGGTTTGGCGAAGTGGAGTATTTTGTTTCTCAATTGGTAGTTTGATCAAATTTGGAGTTCAAATTATTTTTCCTGTGACTTCCTGAAATATTTCATGAAGTTATTCCTGTCTTTCAATTGGTCTGCAAAAAGATGGTGAAATTGTCCGAGTTTTGACGTGTTGGATTCATGAACCCATTTCTTCTTCCTCTCCAGCTTCGAACGCTGCTGCAAAATCCGTACGTTCCTTCATCTTCGGAATATTTTGTTCAATGAAACGTGCACGTGAGGGAACGGGATTCTCCCCTCAAACAAAACCCTCTCAACAAATTAACGGCACATTTAGATAATCAAGCTGTGAACATTGTACCCCCGAGATAACCCCTGAGGAGGCGTCAATTTCTATACTGAACGAGGTGCGAAAACAAGTAATTGAATGTTATATCCGTGTAACCTCCTCGATAACTCTTATCTATACTAATTTCACGATTGCAACTCACGTTCCGTCATTAGCATACGGCTGACTTGGGGACTTCACGTGTGGCCATACTCTCCCGTTTCAACAGGTCCTTCAAGATTTCCACAGTAAAAAGAAAAAATACCGTTCTGCCGTTAATTTTCGACTTTAATGTATAAAATAGAAAAACCTTGTTTACTCCTTCACGTGCATAAAATCTTCATTTAAAGTCCATGTACGACATCGCTAACAGGCGTACAGATAAAGTCGTGACTAATAAGATAACTTCCTCAAAAGTAATAAAATCCTGTGTAAAACCCGTTGACATGACCCTGTAGGAGGTTCATGTATGAAATGAGTCATTTTGAATTTAAAAATAGCCGAAATTAGCATGTTAAATTTGCTATTGCAATAAATGATCAATTCAAGTGCGCAAGCAGCCCAATAATTCCTAGTTATAAGCTGTTGAAGGATTTACGATGAATGGATTGTCAAGATCAAATTAAAAGACATTCGTACCTCAACGTGCTCAAAAGTTTCTGTTTCTACCTCTTGACACCTCAGAATGCAAAACTACGAGAAACTCTTACCACTAATATCATATCTTGATTATCTGAATTTTGTCCGATCTCGCTCAACTGTAAAATCAATAGAGACTGAAGGGCTGAGCGACTGATTTACAAATTTTAGTAATTAAAATAAAGGGGTCTAATGATATAAATACAACGAATTAATGAGATCAGGTAGCTGCGAATCCAAAGAAGAAAATTGGAAAATTAGAAATGGAAATAAAACACCTATGATAGCCGCCAGCAGTTTGTGTTCATGATGGTACTCGTACATTGTAGAATGAAATTTGAGGGACACCCCCAGATCTCCGGATTATTACAGTTTAGATCAAGGATCAAAGCAAGGAAATTTGGAACATGTAACCTAACCTAAGTTATATGGAGATTAGCCGTTACCCTTGCGTTGCAAGGGTCCACATGCATTATCGCTCTCTCAGCGACTTCCTCCCAATCACTCCCATAGTCTCAACAGATTGTGTATCAAATTTAAGAGCCCTATCAAAATCGGTTCAGTGGTTCGGCCGTGTATTGATGGCCAACAAATAAACAGACAAACTTAGAGTCTTATACATATATAAGATATGGATTGAATTTAACAGACAAAGTTAATTCTTTATATTAATCACTGACAATAACTGAATGTTGACCTAACTCCTACTTGCACAAGGCAAAATCAAGGTTTTTTTTCCAATCTGCTCATCACAACCAGCACCAATTTTGTTATTACTTAGGAATAGGTGGGTAATTCAACAGATAATAGTATTATAACCATTATAGCAATAACCTGTTTGGGTTATTAGTGTAATGAAACTGGTGCCGTCGTTCTCTATGGTTTCACCTTTTCTAAATCAAACTAGTGCCCTTCCCATTACTTAATCTGATCATAATTCATCAAGTAGTTCTGATGTGATTTGTAATTTAATTTATTATGATGGGCTAAATAAAAATGATGACAATAAAAATTAAATAAAAAGTTGTTGTGTCATAGGATTCTGTACTGACAAAGTTTTTCTCAGAATAACAATCGCTTCAAATGAGTTAATAGAGAAAGTGCAAGTGAATTGTAATGTCACGAGGGCAGTTTACTCGATAGGTAATGGGGATGATGCTCAAACTCTTAATTCACGATTAGGTTTAAGCTACTAATCTTACTTCATTGTGGTTGTGTCCGCCCAATCGCTCAATTAATTATAACATCAAGGTTGAAAAAAACCAGAATGACTTGATATTTGTGACTCGTTCAGGTACGTGTAAAATCAAAACTCCCCCTTGCCACAAAAAATAATAATAATAAAAAAATAAGGCTGATGCGCTCACAACTGACGTGATTATAGGCGTCAGTCGAATAATAAGGACAAGCATCAGTAATTGCTATAAGGTTATCAGTATGGAAATGCGAGGGCTTGGCTCGAGCTGAGTGATTGATGGGTCTGTTGGACCACACGCAGCTACGAGGTTACCGTGTTGATATGCCATACAGATCTCTTTCCAACCTCTACGTGGGCACTCAAAGAATGGCCGGCTATTATGCGACTGGATGCGACACTCGACGTACCATTGTCGACGTCGTTGCCGAAGCTATAAGTCATTTTGGTTTGCACGCCTTCTGATGTAGCTGCTTATGGTAGATTGCTTTCATGGTGCTCTAAAGTTTTGATTAGACATTCAAAGACGTCTGAGAGATGGCTTCGTTTATGGTTTCGATTTGAAGTTCATGGTGGAGTCGTTCCTTTATCTTCACCAGGAAGTGTTCGTATTTATTTTCTTTTAACTTCGCCATAGCCGGTCCCCAGCCCGGTTGAGAAAGAAGGAGGGAAAGGGAATGGAAAATTACGAAATTTCTCGTACAAACACGCCTGAAAAGACGATTTTTTCACGCAAAACCGAATTTCGGCCATTATTTCGATAAAATCGAATCAAACCAAGAAACAGCGTTGATAAACAATGTAAATTCATGTACCTAAATTCATGTACCTACCACACTTGAGGTTTACCAGAATCCATGTTTTGCCCAATTGTGGTAGTCAGGCGAATTTGCGCGCTCGCGGAACGGGTTGGCAATAGAAAGGCTAAGTACGTAGTTGGGCAGAATCGTCCACTCTATGGTGGTGGGAGGGGGGGAGTTTTAGGGGGGTCATTTTGGGAATTTATGGATACTAATCCCCCCCACTTCCAAAGCTCCCCCAAAACCCCCTTGGTGGCTATAATCTGCCCATCGAACTTAGCCTTAGCCGAACTTAGCCTTTTTATTGCCAAGACGTATTTTTTGTGCAAATTTGAACTTTTCATCTCTTTTTGCTGTCTGTTGGCAGAGAATTCTGGATGGTCTGACATGGATTTCGGTATGAAAAGTTTTTGGAAATCCGAGTTTTAAAACTTTTGGACCGAGAACAATAGGTTCCTTCCTTTTTTTCGCAAATTCGCTAAACTTATGTGGATGTCAAGATCAGATAAAATATTTTGATTAAATGAAATCGAACGGCGTACACAATGACGGCTCAAAGTTGGAGCAGATCAAAAATCGTCAACATGAGAGTGAATCGAGAGGCAGCCTGTCGGGTCCATTTTCAAACTGGTCCAGCTGATTCAAACAGCACATGGTTTTCAAATATCGAGTTTTTATATTTCGGCTTCCCCTATCACGGAAACATTTAAATACGGGAGAAGGGTAAATTTAGCCGTTGAGCCGTTTTTGCGTGATCGAAGGACAGATAAACAGACAAACGAATGAACAGACGGACAGACACCAAATTCAAAATCGGCATGGTTCGACTCCATTTCACGCGAAACGAATAACTGTAGTGAAATTATTCGAAAATACCCAAGGAACACGAAAATCGTCTGCAAATTTAGTTATATAGATTTTGATAGAGTTTAGTTTTTAGAATTTTTCAAGCCCATCCACAGCTTTTTACTACCAGCTGTTCGTTCACAATGAGAGCTCAAAGGTTGAGCCGATATGAACCTGTCAACACGGTCGTGAATCTAACGGCTGAAATACAGGCCAAATACTAAGGAACAGCTGTTTGGAACAGGACATCGTTGTCGGGATATAGATTTTTTTGTTCCGAGGTACTTTTCGTGAAGGTAATTTCGAATGTTTGTTGGTAGGTATTTCTTTTATGGAAATATTATTGCCGACGTAAGTAGGTGGAATTAAAACCCCAGAATTATATCGGTACATTTTATTTGTTTTAATTCATCATCCCTATCATTTAGTTTCTGCACAAAGAAGATAATAAACCGGTGTGTCAAGAATTATATGTTGTAATAAACGCAGAAGATCTGCAATCATGACATGGGTACAACTAACTTTGATATTTTAATAAATACCCGAACCATATAACTGATGAATCGACTTGCTTATACGTACAAAGTGTCAGTTAGCGATCTTTCGAAGATCTTTCACAGCTGTTCTCAATAGTGGTGTGCGGAGGGAGGGAGGAGGAGAAGGAGGAGTGTGGAGAATGAGGGAGGAGGAGGCAGCAGGAGAAGGAGGAGGGTGGATGATGAGGGAGAAGGAGAAGAAGGAGGGTGAATGATGAGGGAGAAGGAGGACGAGAAGGAGGAGGGTGGATGATGAGGGAGAAGGAGGACGAGAAGGAGGAGGGTGGATGATGAGGGAGGAGGAGGAGGAGGAGGATGGAGAAGAAGGGATGAGGGTGGATGATGAGGGAGTAGGAGGAAGGAGAAGGGTGGACGAGGCGGAATAATTATTGATTATTCATAATCTACCATTTAGTGATCTGGACAGAAGGGTGATCTGCACAAAGAAGATAATAAACTGTTATGTCAAGAATTTGCAGAGTTTTTTCTATTATTTTACCCTCTATAACTTTTTTTTTCTAATATTATTCTGAGTATTTCTTTTCCAATTTTTTCTATTTTTCTTTTCTATTTATCTCCTATTTTTTTATTCCTAAAAATTTTAAATTTTGAAATTGTACCCTTTTGCAAAGCTGAGCCTCAATTCTTTTCTCAAGGCTTCACAAAAGCATCTCTATTGAAAGCTTCTTTTCTGTACAGAATAGCTCAAAAATAAAACCCTGCCTCCCAAGGCTAACGGAAAAGAGGTCGGAAGACATAATAATCCCCATAAAAATCAGCAGAAGTCGTGCCAAAGTATCTAGTTATCTACGAATGCAAGCATGAGTTGCGGAGGGTTCCCGGTGTGAGCGCGGTGGCGGCAGACATTCATCTCCATCAAGTCATCTCTATCAAGGAGGATGACTCTACCGAAATATTCCGATTATATCGGCTATTTCTTTCGATTATTTCCAGCCCCCCTCGGAGTCGTAGGTGATTTATGTTTTTTCTTTCTTTTTCACATCCGCTCGTGCGCTTCCCCTTTCCCCCGATGTACAACATTAAACGAAATAAAATTAAAATACTCGGGAGAAGACGAATGATTCAATCAGAATCGGAGGAGGAAGTCGGCAGGTTAGGAAATGCGAGGGGAATGAGTAACAAACAATTATTTTTCACCAGACCCAGCTCGTATGTTGAACCAATCTACCTAATACGAAATGCGAAGCGAGTCTGCTTCATTGTATACATTAACCGGGTGATCAACAGTTCCTATTAATATACCATTATTCTGTTTTCCCATCTCCGCGGCCCCTTAATCAATTCATCACACTTGCTCCTTGTTTGCTCCCCAGGAAAAATAACAAGGGTGCGTATTAAAACATTTCCGCATGTATATTACACTCATGAAGTGAGTTATAAGGTTTCACTACTTGTATGGAATTTCAATGTTCGTACTACTAAACTAATGCGAGACTTGAAAACTCTGCAAATTCTTGACACAACGGTTCATTATCTTCTTTGTACAGATCACCCTTCTGTCTAGATCACTAGGTCTGAATGTCTATATCCTAAATGTTAGATTAATTATTATTATCAATTATCACTAATTATTAACAATTTTATCAAGTACCTAGTGAAAATTATTATAATTTATTGTTAGGTATTAATAATTCGTATTTATTATTAATAATAATTATTATTAATTATGATCAATTAATACGATATAATTCTGGGGTTTTTAATACTACGTCGGTAATAATTTTTCTATAAAACAAGTACCTACCAACAAACATTCGAAATTACCTTCATTTCAGTAGCACGAAACGCACCTCAGAACAACAAACTCGACATCACTTAAGCCATATGATGTTCCAAAGAGCTTGTTAGTATGAAAATGGACCTGTATTTCAACAGTTTGATACACGATCGTGTTGTGAGGCACAATCTTTGAGCCCTCACTGTGAACGAACGGCTGGTCGTACAAAGCTGCGGATGGTCTTAAAAAATTCTACGGAACAAACTCTATCTGAATATGAAATAAAAAACATACTGTTCTATATGAATTTTTCGAGATATGAGATTTTCAAATTTTCAAAATTCGTTTTGAACCCCTTCCCCTTGACCTAGGGTTATGAAAAGTTTCGAGGACCATTGTGGGGTTGGTCGAAACCCATAAAAAAAATTTCGTAATTTTAACTCAACGCTAACTGGGCAAAGTGGCGCGGACGGCGTACGGCGGACGGCGTACGGCGTACGGCGGACGGACGGATTTTTTTTAATTCGATTTTCTGAATCTACGTATCTTGAAACGTAAACCAAAAAATTTTGAGGGGGGGTTAAAAAAATTTTTTCTTTGGGCGATTCCAATGGTTCATTATCGAAGATAATAAACCAAAAAGAAAAATATATACCGGTTCCAAAGTACCCTCGGCTGAACCTGATTGAACCAGAGGACTTAATACTTCTACATTTCCAGGCACTGAGAGGTCAACTAGACAAGTAAGGTAGACGACAGAAAGGTAATAATAATCATTATTATTATACCATCAGTTACGAGTGTTTTATATTTTACATGCATAATAAATCGGCGAGGTGTACGAAATTCGACTCTCCAGTGTAGGAAAGGTTTCTTTGCATACCAGTCCAGTTGTAAATTATACGGGTCTACAGCCGTGATCGGCTTTCTAAAAACGATAATATTCACGAATTTGATTCACTCGCGAAAGAACCTGTACAGGTAAGGATCAGTTTGCCGAGCGGATTCTCGGTTCTCCACCAGGAAGGAGAATGTACTTTTACATCGAAATATAGTCGTTAAAAGGGCGATATGGAAATGGTGGGCGAAGCCCGTTTCTTCCCGGGGTTATCGTCAGTAAAGCAGTTATCAAGATCACGGTAGGTGTATTCAAATGCAACTTACTACTGAACGCCTCGGGTTATACCGTGGTTTGACACTCCTCCTTTTCAAAGCCTTCTGCGAAACAAATGCATATCTGATCGTTTCTAGTGAACTACACAAATTTGCTACTTATTGAGTTAAATGTGGGATAACACGAAATCTGTCGAATCCTCGAGGGTCCTTCGAGAGCAATACTGATTTGAAGCAATAGTAACCAGCGCTGCGACCCGTTCTGGTTTGCTCAATACGTCATATCGTCGTCCACAAGGTCTAACTCAGTTTTCCCAACTTTTCTGGAGAGACAAAAAACGGATTTTCCAACGTACTGTAGTAATTTCCATGGTTATCGCGTCTTTTCTACGTTCAAGAAGCTTTTTCCTGCATTACAATAAAGGACGAACCAATGAACTAGAAAGACGGACCGAGAGATTTAGGATAAGTATCCGTTCCTACCTCATTTTGCCACAAAATTGAGTTAGACCTTGTGGGATCTTAAGGGACGATATTATAGCTCTCAAACTTCTGTGAACCAAGCGATTTTTGGCAGTAAAGCAGTAATGCAAGTAACTACTTTCAAGTGCCTCCCTCCAGATTTTTGATTCTCGACTGCTGCTGCACAGCTTGCCCCAAAGCGGTATTTTTCATCTCTTGAAATGAGGCGTGTGGTTGAATGTTGCTTTGTCAACTCCTCAACTCCTAGGTTCGTTCATAAATAAATCACAATTACACTTAAGTACAAGCTTCAGCCTTTCTTCAAGGATTCCACCGAAATCGCAAGTTCTTCTTCGGGCTTTTTTGAGTCTTTCCTCGTCAGTGCCATTCTCCAGTTCCTCTTCCTTAATAGTTTTCGCTTTTCCTTCTAGTTTTTTGGCATTTTTCGTAGCACCAATATAAAGTACCTAGCTCAACAACAGCTACCAGAAAGGAAATTGTAACTGTTGTCATGGCAACTCTTAACCTCATTCAATTTTTATCTACTGACCCTGCAGTATGGATTTCGTCCTGAAAATCCGTTCAGTTCCTTATTGAATGTAATTATTCGCACTGACGAAATTCATTCCAGAGAAAGAGAAGCTTCGCGATAGGAAAGAACTCATAAATACTCACGAAAATCCATCACTAACAACATGCGAGTTTCAGTATTTTCGCAGGATTTTTAAAAGGTCAAATCACGAGCTCACCTAAGCTTCATAAACTGCCAGAGCACCCCCCACTAGGTGGACACCTGCTACGACCATCATAGCAATACGGTCAGAGGAAACTGGGCGTGCAAGTTGTCCAGCAACGTTGTACCCAAGCGTTGCGGAAAATAAAATCCGGTATTTTAACCTCACGGTCAGGAGAAAACAAGTCTCATAGTCATCAACAACATACGAATCCTTTAAACGCTGAATACTGAGGTACAGAAACCTGCATGGGGATGTTAATTCGATTCAAAATTATGTAAGAAGTGAACTGTTCTACCTCAATATTTTATCGGCATCTCTCCATTCATTGGTCACCACTCAAGTTTATTCAGTTTGAAAATAATCTGGTTTTTGTAAATATTTCATTCATAATTATTCACGGCTTTTTGTACACAGCCCAAGGTGGCAGGCGGTGGACTAGTCAGAGTTCAGTTTGATAATATCATATTATGCTGCATGAACGCCGGACTTGCAACTGAAATGGTAAAGACTTATAAATTATGAGTAATAGGGAATTACAATTCCTCAACAAAACTCAAATCATTATCGTCGCAATATGGTTTTATTTCGGAATACAAATTTAGACAACGCTACTGCTTGTGAGCAGATAACGCTGAATATGTTGTACAATTTTCATTGGTGCATTCGAACCACCAGACCAGTGAAAAATCACTGGTCAAGTGACGAGAGAGAGAGAGGTCAACCTATTGGAGCTTCTCGAGCTTAGCCTTGGCGGCTTCGATCCTCTGGATGGCCTTTTCGAGTTGTTCCTTCAACTTGAGAGCAGCCTTTTGCTGGGCCTTACCGACAGCAGGGATGACAACGTCGTCTGTAATTAGGAATGGTAGCCATTATTATCATTTTCATTTAGATCAAAGATTTACAGCCATACAGCATGATCAAATAAGCATTTTTTCAAGGAACCTACAAACTGTGTCATCTAGCCAGTACTGAACGCCTTAAGTACTACCAAATTGCAGATATAAGCATTGTCTCACTCAAGTTATCCCTTCAAATTAACTCTTTCTCTGTCAAATATTCATCAAAATGCATAATGTATGTTATACTAAGGAGCCGTTTTCAAAAAGAAGTTTTCTTGTGGTCGATGGGGTTTTAGGAGAATATACGAGCAGGACTCGAGCCCACATGACACATTGGGGGCATCTCAAAAATAATTAACCAAAAGTTTGTCTTCACATTCGTGCTAAATAAACTTGTAAGCCACCCACACAAATTGGAGAAGTGAAAATATTTTGTGGACAGCATTAACCGGTCTTTTTGCATCTACAGTCACAGTACGATAACCAAAGATTATATTTTGTGCAATGTTCTTCCAGAATGCCTTAGTGCTGCTGTTAGGATCAATTCACGAGAGAAAAGAATAGAAGCGAAGTAATAGTTAATTTTGTTGAGGAAAAGGTTATATTATATTATATGAAAGTTTGCTTAAATAATTTTGTCTTAAAATTTTAAAAACTTGGTTGCAAGTCACAAACTCAAAGAACCAACTGAATCTGTGTAGCGTCTCATAAAGTGAATGTAAGACAGATTGTGATGTATTCAGCAATACTTACTAAGTTTAGCTTGGAGTTGAGCTTTCATTTCGTTGAGCTTGACAAGGGCTTCCTGCTTCTTTTCGGCGGCCATGGCTTTTCCAGCCTTGATGGCCTCATCGACCTTAGCCTGGAGCTCCTTAGCCTTGGAGACGAGGGCGTCCTTGATTCCCTTGCCGGACTTGGTGGCAGGGGCTTCTTCAGCAGCCATGACGGCGCTGGCGACGACGGCGGCGATGAGGAAAGCTGCGAAGAATTTCATGGTTGCGAATGTTGTGATGCTACATCGTTGCCTCCTCGCTATTTTATACTGTTTCCCACGTACAGCTGTACAAATTCCGCCTCAATTCAATAGTTGAATTCAATAGTAACTATTGAATTGAACTGTTCAAATATTCACCTTCCATTCAACGGAAGGTTAACAATAAGTTCATTAGGACTCAGTAGCTGTTAATCACCTCGAGCAAACTAAGAATGAAATCGAATCACGTGTAATGTGTTTAATTACACTATTGTGTTGCAAGGGACCCACCACGACTATCGACATAGTTGAAGAACAAGTGAGTTTTGGCAATAACGACCTTGATGAGAAACGCGTTTTTAGTTTCTTTGCTTTTGGTCTGACTTTGATGATTCTTCTTTCCGTACATTCCGATCAATTTTTAGATCAATAATTTGAAAGTCCCACACGACAGGAACTGTACAGAATGATACTATACAATGTGTAAGCCCAAATGGGTCTAGGAATATGTAAAAGTTATCAATGAAAGAGTTTTCTTTCTGTCTGATATTCCTGATATTCAATTCAGATAAGACTGAATTGGACGCGGCGCGTCGTACCGGATTTTACAACCTGTTGTCCCTTCAAGGCTAATAAACGGTTTGCCCCAAAACCAGAGAATAACAATCGAAATTGACAATCGAAAGGCTAAGTTCGTAGATGGGCAGAATTGGGCCATTTTAAAGGGGGGGGGGGGGGTAAATTACCCATAAATTCCAAAAATGAAACGTTCTGACAAGTGACGGTTTTGCATTTAAACTTGAATTTTTTATCGAAGGAACAAGCCAATCTCCAGGTTGACCATACCATTTAATAGGTAGCTTATTAAATGAAGAAGTTTTCATGAGATTCGCCAGTTTGCAGAATTTTTAGGAAGAGTTTGTAGAAAAGGTTTAAAGATTTTTTCCGAATTTTTATTTTTTCGATTTCGTCTGCGGTTATGATCATTAGATGGTACATCCCAACAATCAAAGTACACTAAACATTTAGCAAATGTAACGCTGACTTTGAAGGGTTGTCAAAAGTTAAAAGAAGAAGAAGAAGAAAATGTTTTATTGAACCCAACAAACATAAGTACTTTATAAACATAATTTTAATATAACAAATAGGATTTGGCAAAATTTGGCCATGACTCCGGTTCTGCCGGTATGGAAAGTATTTTGGGTATTTCACCCGATGTTCAAACCAAAGAAAATATAGGTACAAAATAAACATTAAAATTTTTTTTTAACACCGAGATAAACTAAATAAACCATAACACAAAATACTAAGTACAAAACTTTTCATCACGCATGATGGCACTTTACGTTTTTATCAAGGAGTCTTAATCCCTAGTCCGAGAATTTAATTACTAGGCCTTATTACTAGGTACCTATGCTACATATTCTTGCAATCATCAAGAATATTTAGCATTTCAGTGCCCTCGAAGGTACCTACTCATTAGACCAGCGTGGCAATATGGGTGCGTCATATAGTCGTCAACAGCAGATTCACACGTCAAAAAGATACATATGGTTCAAAATCGGGTCCTATGCCTGATCACTTACGCTGATTGGTTTGTTACCAATAAAACCATTCATAAAGATCTGAACATACACGATCTCCAGCTTTCCTTCGATAAACACCGGAAAAAATGGAATCCCACCCAAACGAACCATCGAAAACTCTCCCCACCCGAGAAATGAACGAAGGCTTAAAAGATAGTGGTGCTCTGACCCCGCAGGAAATCAAAATTATAAATATATCTTAGTAGGTATAATGTCGCGCCCTGTTCATAATAATATTATCTATTATGTATAGCCGTTGTTACTCTGTTATCAATAATGGTTATTTGTTACTGGTTGGAACTAAGCCTAAATTTATTTATTGTGGCCCACCATTGGGTGGAATCCACTGTTCATGTTTCTTGTTAATTTGCAAAACTGTAATGTACAATAAAGTTATTCTAAAAAAAACATATCTTGAGAACGGATTGAGATAAAAATATGCGGTTGGCGGCATTTTAATCCATTTTTGATTTAATGTTACGCAAATCTTTTTTCACCTACGAGCGGATCACCCTGTATAGTGTTTAGTTCGTGTTTAGCGTTTATTTCGTAGACATAACGTTTTCCGAGCATGGATAGAGTCAGCATGTATATTCAAAACTAGTAACTCTTCCTGGATGATAAATTGTCGGCATGATTCATTGGAAAATATGACACCCGAACTCCAAACTTGTTCAGAAGCAGTTTCGAAACTTATTTTCGCCTAAAGAAGCCGCCTTGCGTAACCTCTTGACAAGGCCAACATTTCGTGATGATGTGAAATTAAAGAGGTTCATTGCTTATACAGGCAAGCTCGTGAGTCTGCAGGCGGTAGTTACTCCTAACAGAAAATGACTACTTAATATCTATATCAGGGCCACAAATACGGGAACCCCGACCTGCCAGCCGCTAAAATATCTCAATCGTGTGCAGTAACAACGGGAAAATTTATACGTCTTACGTAGATGGAAGTGGAGATGGAAGAGCCATTTATAGTGAAAGGGTCAGAAGGCCTAGGAACCCATTATAAATAATCTGATGATAATATCGTGAGATATCAGATGAAGACGTCGAAGTCCTATCCAGCATCGCGATCGGGCTTCAACACTTGTTCGTTGCTACTGCTTGCCTGTGACTCTCAAGCCCATTATGCCGTTTATTTTTTCATTATTACTTTTCTCGCCATCTAATTTTTTTTCCCACAACGGATTTGAAGATAAAATATTTATGACTTATAAATCGTAGGCTGATTAAGAAATTTCCGCGGGTTTATTCGAGACAATATCTCCCTCTCGCAGGGCTGAATAACTTAAGTGGGCTATAAAGTAACTAAACGTTTAGATTATCTGGACTTATCAGTCGAACGAGTCTCGAGTAGAAAGCCAAACTAGCTACTGGGGGATTCCACACATTTGAATAATAATATGGGTATGAAATATAATGTTATGCAACTGATGTTTCCCGGAAATATTTCACAGATTGTAATGAGATTAAGTGATGCGATTCAGAGGCTAAAAGTGTATCTATGCTGTTACAGTACGACCAATTGAAAATGGGTTGCTCTAAGCCAACGAATGGATCTGTATCTTCGTCTCTGAACGTGAGGTGTAGAGAAGAAATTCATATAACAGGTGTAGATTTCCAACAATCTATTTTTATTTTTGTCAAGTTCCTACCTATTCAATTTCGTTAATTCTGGGTTTGATGAATCCTGGATTTGGTAAATCCACGATTGATCAAATCTTCGATTTGATCTAGTCAATCTTGGATGTAGCCAACTGTGGATTTAGTGAATCATGGAATCAGTTAATCGAAGATTCGGTCATAGTGGATTTGTTCAAGCCAAGGTTCAGTTCATTCTGGATGTAATAAATCCTGAATTTAGTAAATTAAAAATATTAAAGACATCGACGCGTTTTCCTGATCATCTCACCCAGAAAATTTAAACATCCTCAGTTTACTCGTACATAGTACAAACCCTCTAAAATTCACCATCATAAAGTGTGTATCTCATGTTGAATAATAGAACACTTCGCCTTGTCGAATGGCAAGCACTTGTTCAATCATGTGGGCGTACCCACTATCCGTTCCATGAATATTACACGATTTCCCGTATTAAAGAACGGCAGATTTCGGAGGTCTCGGTTTTTTGTGCCCGTTTTTTTTTTGAGCGCGTCAACACGATAAGGGACTTTTTTGCATAATTAATGCTCAGAGCTAAGTGATGTCAGGGGCCCGAACCCATGCGTGGGCCGTGGCGCCACGTATGATTTCAATTAACCTTGAGCCTCCTTGAGAGACACTTGATACCAGTCAATGCAAAAGTTGAAATGATCCGATTTGATTTGTGGCTCAAACGAGTCGAGCAATAAATCTGGTTAATAGTTTGTTTGTACGAGCGGAATTAGTAGCAGTAAATAAAGAAGTAGGTCGTAATACTGCGTTATTAAGTACTGGGTTGGAGGCTTATAATGCTCTGTTACTGCAATAATATTACGATTGACTTGGCCATTATATTCCCAGAGAGTCATGATTCACAGGGAGTTTGTGAAAAAAGTGCTAAATTGATTATTGGCTTCGGCCATATCTGAGATGCCAAACTTGAGCAAAAAGTACCAAAAAACCTTAGCCAAGAAGTACGTTAGTGGCTTTTTGGATGGGTGAGTGAGACAGAATGTTAAGCCCTGTAAGGCATCCAACACGTTTCACACCATCAGACTCAAATTTTACGATAAAAACTAACAGGGTGTCCTCGTTTGAGAGGGATATGTTTGCAACGCAGCCAACCTTGAACAAATCATTTTTGACATCACTGAATTTTTGAGCTTTTTTTCCCAGAAAATCGAGGGTCTCACGGCAATTTCCCACATCGTCATTTGGGCGACTTTTCAGCAGAGCCAAAAAACCACCTGCCAATGACTATGTTTACTGAGTAATTCAGTAAAATAAATCGTGAGATTTAGTGTTACCTAACTTAGGTACCTAACTTATACTTAGTTAGATCGATCCGCCGGGGAAAGACGCTTCGAATGGTATGCATAACTCATTTGGCCAAAATTGACGATGTGGGGTGTTGCCGTGAGACCCGTGAAATGTAAGAGCCAAACGCTGAATGCGACACAAGGTGTTTGTGATGTAACTTTTATTTATTACTTTTATTACCGATATGTCATACAGTGTCTGTTACACTGGGACGTAATGAGGATCGTAAGTAGGTTAATGATTTGCAAAGTTTTCTCTTGTTTCTCGTGTTTTTGATTCGACTGCTCTGGGGATAGGTAGGTCTGTGGATAGCCTGGCATATCCCTCAGGGTCGGGCGCAATCGCCTAACATCCCCGGGTTACAGGGGAAACTCAGCAAGCCATTCATCACAAGGTATATTGATGAAGGTGGTATTAACAGTCAAACGTGGGAAATAAGATCGTGGGAGATGACCGGGAGTGAGGTTTTCGAATTTAAATATTAAATTTGGCCGTGAAAATGGATCTACTATTAAAATGTGAATAATTTAACGTCATCCGCGTAGTAGATAGCTGCCATCCTTAATAATTCCTACCTCAAAAGTTGAACATACGAGATATAATTGGTTCTGCACCTGCTTTAGCCGTTTTTTGGAGTACGATCCATAAGGTATCCCCCACATTCAGTCGGTGTCACTCATAATAATTACTGGATTATGTTTCGTGGTTGGTGTATACTCGTAATAAATATGCTTTGTATGGGTTTTTTCCATTCAATCGATTCTCCGATTTTCAGATGCCAACTTTTCATGACCACAGAAAGGATGCAATTAAGGGCACTCTAGGTAGGCAAGGGTAATACGGTTATATCTTGGTAATATGTTGTCGATTAACAGCGACCGTCGGGTAATAGGTTTTGGTATTAGGGTATTTTGGTAATAGGTTACCGGCGATTCGGGTACCTTTCCAACGTGGACTGGAAACCCTATTACCATGTATTACCTGGAATAGTCCCAGCCAACCTATTATCACGGAATCCAGAATGGCCGGCGACAAAGAGGCCCTCAAAGGCCTTTCCACCCAAGTTCTCAAAAGAGTTATTCCAGTAACAGGGTTTTTCTGGCAATAGGTTACCTGGTATTAGGTTACTGGACAGTATCAAGTTAATTGAAGCAGTTACGTTAAATATTCCCCGCCACTAACTCTAGGTAGGTTGAATGTGCAGGTTGGTAGGCAATATTTAGCTCTGCAGCATGACTTTAAGAAAACGTCTAACAACATTCGAAGAAGATAGTTCAAGAAATGAAAAATCTACTAGAGAAAACCGGTAGAGTTCAGCTATTCAAAACTTTACGGTCCCCACCAGTAAAACCCGAGGTGTTCTGAATGAAAAATGCGTAACTTGAAAACTCTCTGGCTCCTTAGTCCTTGTCTCAGGAGCTACTTCTCATCCATTCACCGGCGTCCG
Source organism: Stenodema calcarata (assembly GCA_963920205.1). Lineage (NCBI taxonomy): Eukaryota > Metazoa > Arthropoda > Insecta > Hemiptera > Miridae > Stenodema > Stenodema calcarata. The sequence continues at coordinate 26,420,896 of OY986055.1, forward strand.
GGGTCAGTCACGGTAGGCCGCGGGATATGCGCAACAATTTACAAACACCTTCCCCGCAGGAAAAGATTTCTCCTCAGGAAGTTGACATTTTATTGATTCTAAGGCGGCGAAAAGGGGTTTGACGTTATATTGTAAACTGGTTGGACTTAACTCGCGGGTGTTTGGCTTGGAGGCTTTCTGCCTTATTTATATTGAAGATCGAAGTTTTACGCGACCATCTTCCAACGAGATTTAGCACCTGCACCACCTCTTTCTTCCATTTCAAACCGCTTGCTTTTCCGTCTCGTGTTTTCAGAACAATTTTACGTCTGAAGGCTCCAATGGATTTTATTGTACCTCGCAGGGAGGTCTCGGAACCTAAACGTGTGAGTTTGGACCGAACGGGCGATGATCGAATCGAACGGTAAATCTTTCCCCGAATGATTCTGGTGCCAACTTGGATGTAGAATTTTCTAATCTTCTCCGTATCACTGAGAACCTCTTGGTCGAGTACCTAACGATCTGAATTGTTTGTTTTTTGGACGTGCTTTACCGTCACATCGCTAAGAAAGATTCTGACGGTATTCGATTATTATTGATAATATTTAAATTATAAGCTGAAAATAAATCAGCGGACGATAAATAACGAGGGCAGTTGACGCTCATGATCGCGTAAAAATGAGGTTTCCTTGTTGAAAAGTGATTCATTGAAGCAACAATCGCGCGTTCATAAAAATAACTGAGATGGGACGTTTTTACCCAGACAAAAAACAAGGAGCCAGCATATTGAAAATTATCGAGTAGAAAAAAAAGTCATAACTCATTGGCCAATGAGGGATTATAGATCACTTCGATTGTTCGAAAGAAGTGGTGTAAGCTGAAACCGCGTGATCGCACCGTATAAATAATAAGTCCCCCTCATGCCCTCTAATGAAGGTACATTATACCTAATGTCAGGGAGGCTCGTTGTAAATCTGGAAGCACCAGCGGGTGTCATCGCCTGAAGTTTTTTCTTTTATATCCTTTTCATTTAGAAGCTCGTTCCCTTTTTTCCACCCATATCCCCTTCGACTTGGCCATTCCGGTGTTGAAAAGTGGTTAACGCCCGCCATTATCATGTGGAAGTAATGCGCGAGTGTCACGCGCGGTGCCGGAGTCCTTATGGTAATAACACTAACGGTCCTGATGTACAGTGACAGACCATGTAACTCCCTTTTGAAACAAACTTTTTTCTTCTCTCATCGGCCGTTTCAGCTTTGTTCTTCCTCATAGGTGGTCCCTGCGAGTGTGATCGTTCTGTTATTCAAAATAATGCCGACAAACGTTAAAATGCTGTTTGGTACGAACATTGGGCGCCTGGATTTTGGAAACAGAAAAAAAAATTTGTGAAGTTTATTGGAACAAGGCACACGAAGATATTATTATTTCCGTGGGAACTATTAACTTTCTCGCATTCGCTAACCACGCTATACATAGATTTTTGTGTCATTCAAGTTTCCAAGGAATGATACGCCCATTCGGATCTGACTTGAGTAATTTTCATAAAACACACAATAATCGGCAAAAGCACAGGACTCGGCACAAGAATATTGAAATACTGTATTGGCAATGATGCTGAGCTAAGGAAACTGACAATAGTAGTGATTTTTATAGCTAGAAGAGAAGTCTCCATTGATCTAAAGGTCCTTAAGGCTTTAGGGTTGAAATTGAATTTTGATTAAATCCACTTCATTATATTACATCAAATTTTGAATTTCACAGAATTGAGATTCCGAACGTCAGCGCGATCAGAGGTGCGCGATTCCACCTGTACCTACATTGAGTCCTGCTTATGCCTTAGCATCTCTCAGGTTCCTCATTTCCGTTACCTAGGAGTGCAAATAGATCAACGGATGAGGTGGGATTTGCATGTGAGCCGCATGATAAAATATGGAAAATTCTTTATTTAGAAAAATTAGGACATTCTATATTGCATAGCGCAATCAGTATTAGCGCAGTATTAGGGCAAGCGGTATTGGGCTCGGGAGGATGCTGAAAGTACCAATTGGAGTCTTGGTTTCTAGCCCAGAAAAAAATTATTCAAGTTTTGTTGAACAAGGCCATGCGATACAACAAAATTGCATTGCTTGGTGTTGAAAGTTATCTACACAATTAAAATCTTCGGAGAGTTAAGTTCTGGCAGTTTCCCTAAATTCATTGCCTACAGCATCCAATCAACAGCAAATCGGTACTGAGGCTACACTTCAGGACTTCATTAGTGGGGCAAACGTCCTGGAACTCTCCTTTTCAATAACACAGGTAGACAAAACCTCTCAAAATGAAGTAACCCCTTAGTGACCTTAGTTTTTTGTAAGCCTGTGTAAATCTCTCCAGACAACATAAATTCACTAGGTCTAAAAAAGCACTACCAACCTTGCATTTGTTTAAAATATTCAAAGGTAACGAGGTAACGAGGAAGAACGAGTTTCAGTTTTATATATTATTTTTAGAGCATATCGCACCCTCAGTGCAACAGGGCCACAACTTTCTTGTGAGGGTGCGATATGCGGACGTCTTAATTCGAGTATAATGGTTTTAAGTTCAAGTAATTTTCATTTTAGGGGAGTACCCTCAAATAATATGTACTCAAACAAAGTAAGTGCTCTGAGAGCAGCAATAATTTTATCGTAAATAAAATAAATAAATAAAACTATTGGTAGAAACAAACAGTGTTCTTTGGCGATCCTTTTCTCCAGAATCATCCAATAGGTATGAATTCTGATCCCTACCGGAATATATTCTTGAATTGAACCCAATTATTCAAAGCTTGCCATAAAAACGGATCAGAATTTGAAGGTCAGAATTCATACCTGTTGGACGTTTCTGGAGAATAAGATCGTCAATAATTTCGTATCACCGATCGTAAAAGACCACCCCGTTAGGAGCTTTACCGGCTGACTCACAAATCATTTGATATCTCAAGGAACGCGGTGGGGAGCTCTCAACTATGAACTTGGATTTATCGGGCACTCCCTTATCCTACAATAGAACATTAGGCTTGTGGAACCGTCTTACATATATCATATCTTCACAATAGGGTCATCTCTTTCATCAGAGCGCCCCGAGGACACTACAAGCACTTCGTTTAAAGAAAACCGATTTATATTTCAATCGGCTCTTTTTCCTGTTTTCCCGTCAACGTTATTTTTTTAGGTCGAGCCGTTATCTTTTACGTTAGTCATTTTCTTCCTACGCCGATTTTTTTCGGCCCAAACAATCTATTGTGCCCTATTGAATGTGCCGTGAATCTGTCGACGTTCTCCACGAGTTGATATTTTCATGTATCATGTCTGTAATAGGTTCGGTAAGGTTTAACTAGGTCGCCGTTAATGTCATATAAACTCACTTCGTTAAGGGCATGGGCACGAACGGTTATATACCCGAGAATACTCATTATACTAACTATAAATTCGGCAGATTTACAGCCCAAGAGAGAGAGAGAGAGAGAGAGAGAGAGAAAAGAGAGAGACAGGCTATACCAAAGGCTACCGTGATCGTATGTCTACTTATAACTTACTGTTATATTTCAAACCATAAGTTGAATGTTATAAACAACGAATTATATTCAACGAAAAGTATCTGTATCTCCCCTACCCATTCCAATATCAACGTCTATAAACATTATTATTTCAATTGTTAAAAAGCTTCTATATCATAATATGATATAGAAGCTTGAAGGAAATAATCTTACCTGGTCCATAGTCAAGGTGGATCATGATTACAATAATTTAAGATAAATATTATTCCAATTATCAACTTGAATCTAAATTATCGTAATAATGATCCACATAGATCTTATATTATTGTAATCATGATCCACCTAGACGATGGACCAGATATTAGATATTAGATTATTTCCTTCAAAGTTTCTAAATGATCTATGAAAACATTCCTAGTAGAAATGGGCTGCTATCTTCAATCTTTTGACGAAAAAATTGTGTAGAAGGTGGATAGAGGTGAGAAAACACTCAAGTATATAAACAGGAGCCGACGATTGGTAATTTTTCTCCCTACACAACAATTTGAGGTTTGAAATATGGATCAAGGCGATGATTAATCGTGTAACTTTGATAAGACAGGTACGTGGCTTCACTTCCACCCTTCAAGCTTCAAATTGATTGGTTTACTGTAAGGATTGCTCGAGGCCACATTTGCCAACTGTTGTAAATAACTGCAAAATCCATATAATGTATCATCCATGCATCAACGTGTAAATTGATCGAAGTTTCAGGGGTTCAAGTAATATATTACTTATATGAAGCGATGGAGGTGTGAATTATTGGTCATGAATCATAAATTCCATGTGACTCCGTTGAAAGAAATAGCCGCGAAAAAAACACGAAAAACTCTCCAAGTTATGTACAAGGCACCCACCCCTCCCCTCTTCCCTGGTTAATAAATATAGTGGAAATTATTAGAAGAAGAACCTGTAGTTCCACTTGTTCCCTGATAGAGAATGGCGTTTTGCTCCTATCGTTTCCCTGCCTACCTTTGATTCGTTTTTAATTCGAAGTGTCGTGATAAGTTTATCAGGAGAAGTAATTAAGATAATCAAGTATTAATTTGGTTTTAAGATACGACACCACCCAAGGAGCGGGCATCTAAGCCTAATGAACTTTGAATCAGTTTAAACTAGAATGCCCGAAGAATGGGCAAAGCTCGGAGAATCCCTTTCCATAAACATGAATGTGTGTGATTGCATTCCCGGTTTTCAGCCTTTACAGCCTAGAATGAGTGATAGTTGGGACCAGCCCACCTGGAACGAAAAAGAAGACGATAGAAAATGAATTTTAATAGTGTGAGGTGGAACTTGTTAATATCAAAGTAGGAATATCAGTTCAACTTTCTTCCTACGTTGCCTCAATCTCGAAAAGAGGTTCTACCTCTCTGGCGCCGATTACTTGAAACTCAACAACATTTTTCACTACAGGTTCCATCCTTTAACGTGCACCAACAGAGAATATTACAAGCACAAAAATATTACGAAAAAATAGAGATCTGAGGAAAGGTATCAAAACTTTGTGAGTCGAAACACTTCACTTTCAAATGTGCTTTCCACCACTTTCAGATCGCCAAATATAGTAAAGCAAATATCATGTGACCTAAATTGTTTTCCATTGTACACGGTGAGCTTGAACGTTGCTTTTGTAAAAAAATGCGACAAAAACTGGTATACCAGTTTTTGTCGCATTTTTTTTACAAAAGCAACGTTCAAGCTCACCGTGTACAATGGAAAACAATTTAGGTCACATGATATTTGCTTTACTATATTTGCCAACTTTGATATTTGCTTTACTATATTTGCCAAACAAATCCTCTATACATAGAGGATTTGTTTGGCATGGTTCACAGAATGTAATGTAATCCCTTTGTTTTTAACATCGAAACTGCTCTCGAAACAATAGTTTTCGAATCATTTATTCCGAATAATTCTCCCATCAACATAAATACACAAATTTTGTGGTGTATTTATACATTTACATAAATACAGCAAAATCATGAATAGAAACAGGGTAAAAATGTAGATTACATCAGTTCAGAACAGGCTGGGCAATGTGTACTTAGGGAGTTCCTGAAGACATGGGCCAGTTATAAAGTGACTTCCTTCGATGATCCAATATATGAAGGGAAAATGCAATTACTGTATTTTCTTCCATTCACATACTATGTATGTACTCGTAAAAACTCGGCCCTGGGCATGTTCCATGTTAAAAAACACACAATTATTGATCATGACATGATCAACATTGATAACATTTTTATGGTGAGATGGCCTCGAAATTCGTAATTAAATGTGATCTCCTTGTTCAGTGAATTTGTCTTCAGAATCCCGCACTCATTCTGAAGACAAATTCACAGAGACAGGAGACAGGCCATTTCACCATATTTCGCTAAAATCAATTCCATTTGTCAAGCGTTAAACATCGTAACGTCGCTAATTATGTCTTTTGAGTGTTCCAGTTGGTCTAACCCGATGCAGGAGAGTGTAAACTTCCGAATGGTTGTCCTCGATTATTTTTGTCAGGTCTGTAAACGAAAATGTAAGTACAAAGTAGGCACACAAAAAAAAAAAACTCTATTTTTACAGTTTTCCCGTAGGTTTTTGGGGGATTAGAAGGGTTTGGATCAATTTGAAAGAAAAAAATGGGGTTATATTTGGATTCAACGTGAAATTTCCTACAAATCAAGCCCTATTATAATTTTTTGTAACGAAGTTCGTGATGACCAGGAAAATACACCGTAAAGTTGTAGTAAAAAATCATAAAAACGTCGAAAAATCGAAAAAACGGACAACGGATTCGGATTTAGCACCCTCGAAAACCCCCTACCACGATAAAATGAGGCCGGCAACTTTCAGGGCACTTTTTTTGTAGACCAGTGTTATAATCAATGACTGCCAGATTTTCAATTGATAGACGCCGTCTAGACGTTGATAGACGCCGTCTAGACGTTGATAGACGCCGTCTAGATGTTGGTAGACGCCGTCTAGACGTTGGTAGACGCCGTCTAGATGTCGAATAAGGCAGTCTAGACGTTGATAGACGCCCACTAGAAGTCAATAGACGCCCTTTAGACGTCTATAGACGCCGTTTGACATGGATAAACGTCAATAGACGCCGCTGGACACCGCGCGGCCTAGACGTCGCATGTTCATCTACGCTTGTAGATACGTCTACATAGGTAGGTATCTTCGCTTAAGGAGCATCATGACACATGTCAACATTTGCCGATATTGAGTTACGTAGCGATTGACCGACCGAAAGACGTCTACCAGTTTGCGGGTGATGTTATGATGCATGATTAGGATCTTTTTCCAAGATTAAAACGTCGCAATAAACAAATGATAGAACGACTAGTGTTGGTCAATCATCACCCGCAAACTACTCTTCTGTTTCCTAGTAAAAAAAAACTCCACGATATACATGTATATATTCTATTGTACATGGGATATACATGGGATACATATGTTATATATTATATACCTAACTAACTTATATTTCAGGTCCACGAAACTTAGTTTAAAAACAACACACTTTGAATTTTACCAGAGCTTTATTGAACTTTCGTACAGAGTGTGACCGCCAGAGTACGATGCGAGTGACTGATGGACTGAAACTGAGCTCGCTGCTGAAGGGAGCTCGCTTATATAGGGTGTATCGCAAGTAGAATTTAAAAAAATCATGCCAGACGTTCCTCACATTCTTTTAGGTTTCAATCACCTCCCTAGTAAATATCTTTGAAATTTACGTGAAGAATAAATTCAATTTATTGGAAATAAGATCCAACAAAATACGCATGACTTCCGTTTTTTCCCCTTCCCATTCGAAAATGAGAGATAACTGCAGTTTTAAGTATGTACACCGTGGGAAAGGTAGGAGTGATTTCAACTCAGGAACGTACCCTGAAACGCATCCCATAGGAACATACAAAAATCAGCGCACAACGTCACCCTAAAGACGCCTCAGTAATCAATTGCGTGACTGGTGAGACCGTCGTTCAACGATTCTTAATGAATATGCGCATTCGTTTTTTTCCTCCCCAACAAACGACTAACCACAACAATACTCGACCATGAGAGTTTCCAGGGCGTAAAACAACGCCTCTTTATCACTCCACAGTCGTACGTGTAAGTGCGAATGTTGATGATTAATAATAGAATATAAATTTCGAGTTGGGATTAATTTGAATTTACGAGTGTCGTATGTACCCGCTGCATCCCCCGCACGCAAAATATTCATTTAAAAGAGGAAAGAAATATCCGCAGAATTTGTCTCCCACCGCGCGATGACCCGGGGAATGTAAATCGACAAACCCGTGTCTCTCCATAAATCGTACGCCAAACCCTGCAGTTGGTAATGGATTATTCCTTATTTTTCAATTATGTACATTAACACGGTGAGTTTATTAAAATGTTTCGACTTGACGCTAAATAATTCAGACATCAAAATGATTGCAGTTGTAAGGGAAATATCGAGGTCTCAATGCTACAAGCGGATAACTTGATTTTCATCGGTTTTAGTCAACTCCGCCTTAATATTACTCGGGATGTGAGTCCACCCCTCATCCACCAATGGCGACGGTCCTGGATGTGAGCTACCAAATGTCGTAATCAGGTCGATTTTTCAATTAAATGCTAAAACTCAGATACCTAGTTGCAGAAACTGATATCTTCACCAGGATGAGGACTAATAATAGAGGAATAATGATGCTACAATTAGGTAACTGGAGACACCTAGTTTTAGAATTGAACGTCTTCGGTTCCCGAAATGAAATCACAGCCTGCATACAAATTGGGATTGGAAGCACCGATTGGGTCCAGAGCTTTCGTTGTGTGCGGATATAGCTAAAACACCATTCAAAAGTTATTGTACCTTCTTATCGATGTTCGAAACAGAGGCCATGAAGTTCGTGATTAACAGGTAAATGGATATTGTTGGAAGCACCGGAGGACGGTAGGCCTGTTGAGTTATGCAGCTGCTCCCTCAGGCTACGGCCACCGGATGCAAAGGTTTTCTACGGGGGTTTCGTGATAAAATATCGGCACCCCCGCCCCTTCTCTCTGCAGCCCATTCTATTACTTATTCATTATAAGTGAGGTATGGCTTTTGGCCGTGGCCTTCGAGTTGATTTAATGGCCTTTGTCGGTGAGCTACCTAAATTGAAAATATCGCCGTTAAAAAAAAACGGAAAAAACGAAGGTTTCTGTTGTGACAATGGAAGACTCGTTTGGTTGCAGGGTCAGAAAGTGGATTTTTCAATGCTCGATCGAAGCATGAAAGGATTTTGATTGAAAATGATGGTGTACACATTTATTAGCCCAGTCAGTGTAAAAAAGGTAAACTTTGCATATGCGCATGTATCTACGATTTTTAGAATATGTTTTTAGGGGCACTACGGGTAGTATATACCTAAATTTACAATATCTTTATTACAATATCCCTTATTTCCGTACGTTAATAATTAACCTTAAATAATTAACTAACTATTCTGCCCTGTTAAATCAAAACGCCTCAAGTCCAATGTTTACGAAAATGTGGTTTTTACGGAACCCCCCTATTTTGGACCTGGTCTTTTCGATAGTGAAGTCCAAATTTCTAAATTCGAACCGGAAGTGGGGGATATTCTTACCACAAACATACGAAAATTGGTCAATGTTATGGAAGAACGCCTTAACGACACGCTGTTAAGGTAAAACGCCTCAACTCTAAGATGAAAATGCCTCAAAACTTATTTATTTTCGCGGTAGTGTTAAGGTAAAACGCCTCAACTCACCAAAATATTGAGATCAGGCGTTTTACCTACAAAATTTTTCATTATTTTGAGCGTTTTTCTAACAAAACATCCGTTTGATTGAGTTGGTTACGTTAAGGTGACTGCCTCACGAGCAAGTTGAGGAATTTTACCTAAACAAACAATCCCAAAACGGAAGCTGGAAATTTTAAAATCGCCTTAACTGCAACTAATCGATTATAAATCGATTAATTTGCAAGTTTTCTTTCGCCGTTGAATTGGTTGAAGTCATATCAATAGCTCACCAAAAAATGGGGTTTTTATAATGACTTGCAGTCAACATACATCAAAGGTTTCAGTGAAAAACTTTGAGGCGAATTTCTGCAATGTTTTGAATTTTGAGTTGAAGTGTTTGACCTTAACAGGGCAGCATTGGTCCCTAATGTTAATACTGTTGGTACTGTTGGGCGTAAAGTTAATAATTAACCAATTATTGGTCCCACGTTAGTAAATTTGGTGGTCATATCAGTCGACCGCCCACTCCGAGAGGTTATTTCAAAGACCCTCTGATTTACTACTAAAATATTTTTTTTTTTTTTAAACATCCAGGCAATTTCTTTTTCGCCCGAGGTCAGGTCTGCAAAGCCAACAGCTGAACAGGGATGAGGCGCCGAAACGGCGTGTGAGGGCGCTATAAACCCGTTAAGTTTACAACTCCGCCGCGCCACCATCCCGTATCAACAGTTATAGAGGTTTACTTTAACTTTAATTACACGTTATCCCCCCAACCCTTCTTGACCTCAAGATGAGATTTTACAACTTAATCAAGACGTGAAGTATGAAGCTGTGGGAACGGTCCTAGACAAGACGAATGGAGAGATTACAATTACAGAGGAGCGTCCTCTCGCGTTGGACGGCGCGCGCCCACCAACGAATTAGAAACAGATTAAAAGGGCTGGCCGTGAAATTAATTTTAATTATCCTCTTCGGGCAATCCAGTTCTCCTATTCGTTATTGTTTATGGGTATTTCAAAATGAGCTAATGGCTCAACTTGCGACACGGAGCGAAAATGCCCCTATAGAAAGCTTGAAGGTTTGAAGACCACTGAACTTGTCAAGGCCTGAGCGCTCTTACGATACGACAATGTACTGCTCAACATCGTATTTGAGGATTGTTAAGGACTAGTTTTACGAAGCTCCGTGCCACGAGTCAATGTTTATATAGTCCCACAGAGCTGGTAAAGTTCATACAGTGCTCTTGAGCAGGTGGATTTTGGGGTCATTAAGGGCAGCACACATGTTCCCTTTTTATTTTTGATATTTATTAACAGAATACGGGAACTTCCTCAAGAAGGTCAGGCTTACCCATGTCTCTCCTTTGTGAGGGAGCATCATTGGACTAAGTATGTACTAAGTATGTACTTTATAATAAAGTGGTAGAAAAACGTATGGACTACCCTACTTTTCGGAAAAATGTTCCGTGCTAAGTGGGGGAGTCGTTCAAGCAACTGTCACTGCAAGAATTCTATTGTATAAAGGCACTAAAATTAGTTGATTGAGCATCTTACCTAGTGAAAATGATTTTCATACTATGTACTTATTCTATGTAACAACTCAAAAACAAGATTATAAGTCTTATAATGTAAAATACATACTTAGGTATAATATATACAAGAAATATTAAATGAGATATATTGTATTTCATTCCATATTTTGTGTATACATCATTATAATTTGTTCAAGGTATAAACTTTGTTTTCATTTCATTTCTCATTCAAGTGTCCCACATTCAGTAAAAATGTTGACTTTCCTGGAGTTTTTCAATTTTGATTTTAATAATATTGATCTTCAATTGATTTTTGACTATTGACATTGAAAACAGACTTTTTGCAGGTAATAACACTGGTCAAACTCACCTCTTATCTTTCAACAAAATGAGAAATGAACAAACGTAAAAGTCGATAGCAAATGTGGCCGTCCTGATGAAGAGGAAACCTTCTCTACTACCGAAAAAAATGCAGCCCTTTTCGAGCCCTTGAAGGGCAAATTGTCGCAGCTCACTCATATTTCACCTACTAGGGTTCAACACGCGATTTCACAAGGGCGTCCGCCGGGTTATAAATATGTCAACACTACAATATTGAACAAGAACTACGCTGTGGTTGTATAATTTGATACGTAGTTGGGGTAGTCCTTAGGTGGTCCTTAACAAATGACTGCGCGTACGTGCGGACGTGGAATCCACTCCGACAAAAACAGAATCAATAGGCCGCTGATGATCTACAAGTTTCGCTTCGGAGGGGCGTCTAAGAAAGGCGTTGCCAACTACCCCTCATGGCGCTCTGAATCAGTGATGAAATAACTCCAATCAGATTTGAAGAGATTGCGAAAGCAATTTTACGAGTCGGTATTTAGTTTGTGACATCAGTTTTCGAGCCGTTCATCAAAATCGAGCAAAGCCGTTAAAAAAGAAGCCGCGAACACCGGCGAAGTTTATTTTCTTCATCTCGTTTGGCAACCATCCCCGAGAATCCGCATGCCGCGAATTCATGACGCGTGCTTCAGATAAAGCATCCTTCCCCGAGAACGCCGCGATGACATTAAAAAACCTCTTAAACACGGTCTTTGAACAGAACACGGGTATGAAACCGTTTAACAGCTTAAATTCGCCACATAGCACCGCGCCTTTTAGCGTTGAGGGGATTCCTCGACTTCCATAACTCTCATTTGAGAGGAGGAAAAAAAAGAAGGTTTTCGAGACGGGCGGTGCCGAAATGAAGCGAAATCATTATCAAAAAGAAGATTCCGCAGCTGTAAATTTACTGGGGATCCAAAAAAAGGTTCAAGCACGAGATCCGTTCTACAGCTCCTTCCTACACTTTTATACGAATCCGTAAGATTTGTTTTCCACCTCAGCGAAAGGCCAACGAATCATGTCATGGGATTCCTGTTACTCATATAGCCCTTCCTCGAATGTGTGGAGTGTTGGAGATGATTCGATAGCGTCTGGGGCCCGTGCTCAAAGCCGGATTTTTCGGTTTTATTCGTTTTGTTTCGGAGAGCGTCTTATCTTGTGGCCTCTTTCAAAACGACGAGATCTCACTTTGAATAATGTTTCCATTTTTGAGTTTCCATTCACACACCAGGAGATCGCCTTTGAGGGGAATAAATGAAATTGTTATTTCCGATCGTTCTGATAGAGAATCCCACACGTGTACCAAAATTGGGCATTCTCAACTCGACGTGTTTTTGAATTTTGAATTTTTTGTTGCTATTTAAGATTTATTGCTAATACTAATCAAGAGAATCAGCATCTGATTAGCTGCCTACGACAACGTTTTCGCATTTTACTTAGCATACTAGAAGTGCTCTAGAAGGACAGTTGTTTGGAGTGAAGGACATGTGACGGATTGAGGTTATGGGTACAATTGCCCATACTGACTAGTAGTGACTGTCCAACGAACGGTTCATCCAGTAAGTTATCAATGGAAACCTTTCGGTCGGCGTTCGATGAATGGTTCGTTTTCGAGTAGCGGCTCGCTCCCTACTCCATACAGCCCCCGAATTCTTCTTGAAGTCAATTAAACGCTTTCATTAGGGAACCACGAGCGAACAAGAATGACAAACGAATAAAAAACTTAACAGTAGACAGAGACCCAATTTAAGTGGAGCCACATCGTTCAATCAAGTCAATTATCTAGCGGGTGGGAACCCCTAAATCCTAAAGCTAGAGCCCCGTGATTAAATCGAGTCAATACAAAACGTCCCGAAACTTTCCTGTACAACTTTCCTGGATTGTACAGATCCTTATAAACCGGTCATTTTAGATTCTTCGTGTCTTTGATTCATCAAGTGTGATTTCTCACGTTCGATGAGCTGTAAGTTGGGAGTTAACTATGAATGAACTGTGCGAGCAGCTAATGAATTCTGAAGGTTCATGAAATACACCGGAGTGTACAAAAATTCTAATTGAAATATTAAATTACCCAATCTAAATACTGAACTTTCTCCCGATAATACATAGTGTATTTCCAATGGTCGGTTATCGTGGGAATGATACCCCCAAAAAACTCTCCGTGTAAAAATCCGCCGGAAAAAGTTATGATATCCTCTTTCCCCGCCCGCCTTTTTCCTTCCAACTAAAGAGATGTCCTTCACTGCACTTCACAACCACCGTACCCGATTCGAAATCTCGCCATGGCTTGAAGTTATTACTGCACATCTATGTATTATGTACATAGATGTGTAGTAATAAATACGTCAAGCCAAGACGCTATGGGGAGATTTCTCGTCTGAATTATAAGAAAAACATGGTAAAGGGTTTTTAAAGTTATATAACTCTGCTCTCTTTAAACCTAGCGACTTGGAACTTTCAGGGCTTTTTATTATCCACACTAAGAAGATCCACACCAAATTTCACGTTGATCGGTCAAATAGGAGCTGAGATTTGGATACCTAAAAAACGCGTTTTATGACGTCCGGTAAACATACACTCGGTACCGTTCTTTATCCTCAACTTGTTTGCTACCGCGTTCCTAAACAGTCCAGTCTATATAGGCTCAAAAAGAGGGTTTACTTTACATTACGAGTAGATGCGGGATCGGTTTTTTATTTTTTGATATTGTAATCTATATTTTGTAAATACTAAATACACAATAACTTGTTAAAACAAATGTGTAACGAATTGGTTTTCTCCCATCTATTCATATTTATTTGAAAAAATGGATCAATTGTTTTAGGTGCACGGTTGTCTTCAAAAAATGGTTGTAATATAGTCACCAACGCCAAAGCTGAATCACAAAAAATGGATTTCTTCTAGTTCTCATAAATTTGCTCCCCACTCCTACCCATTGCTCGTAACTTTGTCTGGGTACATGAATTTTAAAGGCAATTACATTTTCTACAACTTCCATCCAATAAACGTTTTGCTCAGATCAAGTCTTCTTCATGTTTTTGCGATGGAAAGTGGAGCGAAAGTGAAAAATTTGCCAAATCGCCAATTTTCGCACTAAAAAAAAAACGTCAACATCAAATTTGTTGGAAATGTAGTAATCTACATTTTCTTAGTTGGACATACCTAATATGTCCAGGTTCATATTTCATATTTTTGAAGATATACCTATTATATCTTCGAAAATATGAACTGGGTATGAGCTAGGGGCCAAAAACTGAAAAACTTTTTCCGAGATGGCGAAAGAACTTTGGGAGGGGGGGGGGGAAGAAGACGACGGAAACTTGGATTTAATAACTACCTAGTTGTCCTAAACATTATCAAAAAATGAAAAAGGATCCCGCATCTGATCTAGGATGAAGTTCGTTTATTTACTGGACTAAAAGGTTTGGCCAATAAGCTCATGCTGAACGACTGGATCTTTTTGGTGGAGAGAAATTTGAGACATCTCCGGGGTTTTTCAATGTTTTTTGAATTAATCTTACGTCAATAAAGTTGCCATTCGTAATACCTCAATTATTTATTCTTTAGTGTTCAGTCACCACGCCATACGTTTTCAATATTTCAAATCAGTTCAAAAAAATCTCCACGTCGTACAGGAGAATAGCAACGATGCTCAAATGCACACTCATGATTTACATCGAGTACCACAGTTCGGTCTGCGTTGTTCCGATAAGATAACAAGATCTCCCCTTGTTCACATGTTGATTCATTACCTGTGTAAAGATTGGCATGAAACAGCACCCTGTTTTATATACGAATTCACGACCATCCAGTATTTCATTTTGCCGTAACAACGTGCAGACCCGAGAACACCCACATCTTTGTTTGACACAGATACCCCGTGGGGGCCATGTTCTTTTTATTCACCCCCAATATCCAAATCACTCGCGTAACGAATGTTATATGAAACTCGACAAACCATTTTTTGATAAAATATTTTTTTTGAGTTGTATAACATTTAACGGAATTAGAATTATCCCTTCTGAACTGTGGCTGGACCGGAAAACGCGATATGGGGTTTTTGAGTTATAGAGCGGTAGGGGGGCCGAGGCTAATGGCGAACAACAATAAGCAATTCCGTAGTTTGTCCCGGTGGGCAGAGATTTATTCTCGGACCATAAGGCACAAGGGACCAAGGGGATCCCGCTCTAATTGGACAAGGCTCGCGCGATGTTCGTTGACGTTCGACGCGCTCGCGATCCCATGCACCGAGTCCCCTCTACGTGGATTTCACTGTAGGATATTCCCGTGTTGACTCCGCTCCTTCTAAATCTCTCGCCAACTTCTGTATTCCACGTTTCAAAACTCCCATCGACGTTTCCCGTGGTGTTGGTTGATTTATTTTTGCCGTTAAAGCGCCCCTTTTTCGAATCGCGTGGTTTATGTAGACGGTTTTTACGATGACTCGTTGTGCTACTGGGCTCCAGTCGGGCTCTTTTCTCCCGCCCCCGAGCGCCATTAGATGCGACTTTGGAATTACATTTACGACGCCTTCATTGCAGCTTTGTTCCCGGAGTTAGTGTCTTGTTCCTTGGGACGAAACCGATTTTAGGAGACGGTATCCGTGACTGTCTCGATGAGCCGATGATTTACGTTAAGCCCTAATTCCAAAGAATCCATGCCACAACATTCTTCAAACTTTCAGATCAATGAAGACTGGACACTGAAAACCTATTTACCTAAAACAAAACGAAATACTTACACACAGGACATAGCGTGGCTCTGGACATGGGGGTACCGCACTCAATTCAAACCACCATCCCCCCCCCCATCCACACACACACTTCCTAACTCTCTCATCCTAAAAATGAAAAAGGGATCACATTAAATTTTAATGTCATCTAGAATGAATCTAGCTATAAGCACTTATAAGATCATTTTGGGGATACGTATAATTTTTGGTATCTTTTGGCAGTCTCTTGTTCTGAAACGGATTTTGATACTTACACAAATGTTTCGGAGATTCGAGTTAAAACATTTTGGCCCGAGAACAACAGCTTCCTTTTCTTTGAAAATTCGATAAAAAGGCACTACACCAAAATGTTTTTTCAGAGGTTTTTTGAACTAGGTACACCCTGATAACCAATGGTTGGTATCTATTGGATTTCTCAACATTAAAATGTCTAGTGGACTCACGGTGATGAGCCCTTGAGATCTGGCACCAGTCAAATGTCTTGCTAAAACTTCAAAAAAACTGTGTATTAGGAAAGCAGGGAAGGAATGTCGCAGAGAAATCTAGCTTTGTCCACGTCTGTCTGCACAGAGCGACAAGGGAATTAGGAAGTTTGTGTTGCTGACTTCGTTTCTAGTTCAACCACGATTGACTATCATCCCACATAGGAAACACGGTTTGCCATCCACCTCTCACTCCGTTAACAGATAAAGCAGTCCGAGTCACGATTGGTGGATCGTTAGGGAATTGAAAGGGAACTAAGTGAGACGCTGGGCGGGGGTCCCCAATGCCACCTGCAGCGTCCAAGCCCACACTCTTCAAGAGCCAGTTGAGCGATACAGCCTCTCGCCATTATATCGCCTCCATGAAATACAACGTTCCTTATTGAGCAACTAATGAGGTCTGCGCGTGATTTACAAGTTTCACCGCTTGGAGCGTCGGTAGGGCAAGAACGATTTCCTTTCAATACCCAAACAATACGCAACAACATATAAACAGGGATATTACTTCAAGAGTTGGAAATGGTCCGTCACACCATCCTAATCGACACACTTCGTATTTCGAACATGAATAACAGCCTGTTAACAAACCAAAACGTATTCCCACTCCAAAGTGATACCAACACGCAGTGCACGACGAAAAGACCGTTTTAATAAGCTTGAAATTTCATAATGAGACAGGAGAAGCCATTTTGTGGAGACGACGGTAGGAAGGGCCTCATAAAATGTGCACGAACAATAAATTAATTTTAAGTTTCTACAATGTGACTTTCGACATTAAATAAAATTTTTATGTCTTTACTTTGCTACATAAACTCGAAAATGTAACGCGGGAATGCAACGCGGGACATGCAACGGAGAAATGTAACGCGGGTTTCTGAAGATTTTCGCTTACAACCGATTCGTTGCTACGGAACTTTATCTTCGCCAGTTATCATCGTACAAAAATCGTTCACCACTCGTTGGATAGCTCTCGATTTACCTAACCATATTACGTTAACCACTGCGGAGTGCGTGGCCGACAAGGTGCGGTATGAGCGTGATTGTTTAAATAATTGTTTACACACAGGTGATCAATCTCAATGATTTATATTGTCAACACGAATGCAAGCTTCATATAAGTTTCTGATGGGAGGGGGCGCAAAGACAAAAATGCCCCTCGTGGTTGCGTACTTGTACGAAAGCTGTACCCACCGTTTGTGTTTTTTATCAAATATTTCAAAAAGAAAATCGCTATACAAAATTTCTTTTTTATGATGGAAATAGGAATTGTTAAAAAATACTTAACTCGACGGTAATTTGATATGTATTTTATATAATGGAACTGTTGAGAGTACAAGTAGATTCAAGATTACGATCCGTATTTACATAATGCTTATTAATATTAGTAAGGAAGAAATGGAGGTTTAAAATATTTGGCTCCCCTTGACCCCTCTGACGTCATCCATTCCTGCCGGTCCACGTACGTCATCCATTCCTGCCGGTCCACGTACGTCATCATATCCTGTGAGTTGTTCTTGCCGGCAACTTGTCTGACGTCAACCCCCCCCCCCCCCCCAGCGAGTCCACGTACGTCATCATATCCTGTGAGGTGTTCTTGCCGGCAACTTGTCTGACGTCAACCACCCCCTGCGAGTCCACGTACGTCATCATATCCTGTGAGGTGTTCTTGCCGGCAACGTCTGACGTCAACCACCCCCTGCGAGTCCACGTACGTCATCATATCCTGTGAGGTGTTCTTGCCGGCAACTTGTCTGACGTCAACCACCCCCTGCGAGTCCACGTACGTCATCATATCCTGTGAGGTGTTCTTGCCGGCCACTTGTCTGACGTCATCCACCCCCTGCCGGTCCACGTACGTCATATCCTGTGAGGTGTTCTTACCAGCCACTTGTCTGACGTCATCCACCCCCTGCCGGTCCACGTACGTCAAACTCAGTGTTCTTGGCGGCACCTGTTTGACGTCATATCTTTTTATCTCTATTTTTACTCTTTTAGTCGCGCACGCATACACAGAGGAGAAAAAAGTATCTATATACTTTGCAACCATTATTAGGTATTATAAGGGAAGTCAACTTGGGGTTAATTATTATGGGTTCACATTACGATATGCAGAAAATCCTGATTTCATGAGGGAATCAGTAGGTTAGGGACACTGTTCGTTTGATCGCACAGTTTATGCAATGGCTTGGAGCCATAATATCACCCGGCCATAGCCTGTAGCTTATTACCCACGTAGTATAACATACTGTATATTTCAGTAGGCCTACAATTAAGAAAAAAATGTTGCAGCATCATGACGACTGCGATGAAGTATACAAGGGAGAAAAAGTTGTGTGTAATAATTTTAGTAATAATTTTAGCCTCAACCTCCGCCAAGAGTAGTGTTATTCCTGCAATTAGACCCAAAACTGAGTAAACCGTGACACTAATAATAAAATCGAAGATAATAAACCAAACTCGGTTACTTTTACGCACAGTTTAACGTAGAATACGTTTTTACGTAGATCTATGCCAAAAAACGACTGATGTTTTGTTTACGAACTAATATTTTTATCTTCCAATTCTTTATTAAAACCCAATATTAAACCCAACATAAAACTGTGTGTTGCCGCTCATCTAGCTACTTTACTTGGATACTGGCAGCTCATTAGTTAACCCAATTACAAGCACACTGGACCATTCATTATGGTCCTCAATTTCGCAAAACACATAATAATATTATGAAATTAAAGACATATTATGAAATTATTAATTCGAGTGGTTTTCCATTCGCCA
This sequence comes from Stenodema calcarata, assembly GCA_963920205.1. Classification (NCBI taxonomy): domain Eukaryota; kingdom Metazoa; phylum Arthropoda; class Insecta; order Hemiptera; family Miridae; genus Stenodema; species Stenodema calcarata. The sequence continues at coordinate 26,440,049 of OY986055.1, forward strand.
CACCGCTTAACTGCTGTCTAGGATCCGGATAATAAATTAAAGAATTTTTTCAAACCATACTTAAATGTATTACTAATACAAGAAAAACAATGTCCGACAAGAGTTCAACTCCAGACCCTACGTCAACTGGAGAACCATGCAGATGCACACAGTACAAGTACAGATAGAAAAATAAATCCAATGCACCTGCAACAGGGCCTCTTGAAATATCGTAATCTGCTTTGAAAAATTCTCGTACATTTTCGAACGACCACACGTCGTCAAGTAACATATATAATTTTATAATTTTTTCGTTAAAAATTATATAATTTTCGTCATTCGTTTTGAAAAATCGTTATTGTCGAATCGATTCAGCTAAAAATCGGGTACCAGAGCATCGTATTTTTCGAACATATAAAATAGATTTTTTTTACAAATCGATACTTCGTTCACCATCCCTAGTGTATACCCCTTGAGTCAGCTAAGCTCATATTGGCACACGTACGGCCCAGGTATGCGAAGTAAATAGTTATTCAAACAATAGCATTCGCGGTGGATGATTACCGCTAGATCCAGAAGAAGTTTGCGAGGATCTTCGCCAACCCATTTACTCCGAACAAAGGCCTGATCTACGCCATCACCGCCTCGGCAAGGGACAGTTAAAGGATTAGAATTACTAAAAAGATCACGTTTTTACTATTAGCCACTTTTTGCGATGCTTCCCCCGAAGGTTTTTCTTCCTCCTCTGGTTCTTCAACGGAGGCTGAATGGCAGGGTACTACCATTCCTTGAAAGGATGAAATGTCTTCCAAAGCTGTCAACTGTCCGGCACGTCCCTTCTTGGAAAGCCCCTTCCCCGGGATAAGTCGACGTCCATCTCCTCTTCCAATTATTTAAACATCGGAGTCTTGGAAGAGCTACTGCCCGGTTTTCCTAGCGGACGAAAGAAGGAAAAAACCGAGAATAATTAAAAAAATAAAAACAGTCACCGACTATGCTGGTGGGATGAATCAAATGATGTACTTCTGCGGTGGGGCAGCTGAAACGGACAGGTCGTATATTTTGCTGTCTGTCTCTTCAGGTTGTCTCTTCAAGTTCTACGACTGAATATGAGAAGAAAAAAAAATCTACGAGTTAAAAAAGGGTGAAGTTTTAACCACGTACGAGTGATATAATACATTTCACAGAGCGCTCAACAGCGTGAATCGTTCGTTCTTGAACGCAGACTTTACACGTTTATCAACATTAAACTTAGGATGCTCGTCTGAGCAATTCCTACTTCCTATTTTCCTGAGTTCAGATTCTTATTTATAATTTTCATTAAGTAATAAATCATTAGAATTACTCCTTAAAATTTGTGGGTTTTAAGGTACGAAAATTCAACAAACTCAACGTTTTGTTCAATGTTTAAGACCCCAAAATCTAACGGATTTAAAATTTCTCAGTCAATTTTTGATATCAAAAATTGACTGAGAAATTTTAAATCCGTTAGATTTTGGGGTCTTAAACATTGAACAAAACGTTGAGTTATAATATATATTATATAATTTATATATATAATTTATATATTATATAATTTTTGGCTTACACGAATTTGACTAGACTTTGATGTAGGGTATTGTAAAATTTGATGATAGCTTTGGTACGTAGGGAAACAAAGGGTCAAAAACAGCTGATTATAAGGAAATCGAAAAAACAAGAATAATAATTATAATAATTATAATAATAATTAAAATTATTTTTCATGGTAAGACAAAAAATTATTTATCAGAGAACACAGCCTGGAAAAAGGTAAAACGTACTTAATTATAACATTTATGAATCGATACTTTGTCTCACAACCGAAGGCAAATGAAGGCAAAATTTTTGCAGGTTTCCAGGAGGAAAATTTTGCAGAATTTAGACGATGAGCAAATTAATAACAAACGTACACTCTATAATATACGATGTCCAGAGCCACGCTACGCTCATGCTTCAGAGGTTACGGAGGTGGTCTCTCGTATGGTCCCACATGAATTCAATTGTGGTCTTTGTGAAGCCCTTAGTATTAACAGAGCGAAAAAATATGTGGTATTATTTCATGCGATGATGCAGATACATCCAGTGTTCATGTTGAATAAATATAAAGAATAATTGTAGCAACGACAGACTACGAGGTGGAAGTTTTTCTTCTTTCTTTCGATATTTTACCACAGAACGGCAAACGCCGAGACGACTTAGTCATGTCAATAAAAACCACCTTTGCCACTCGTTCTTGGAGTCTCGCGGAGCAAACGTGCTCTGCCACGATCCATTGCAGGTTTTTCACTCCTGGACAAACTCTCGAATCTTTCTTCTGTGACTGCCATTAGGAAGTGGACTTGAGCAAAAGAAAGTATTTATAGTCACTGTCACGTCATTTAATGGGAGGAAAAGGCTAAATGAAGGCGATAGATTGTGCCTCCCAACTCTTGATGACAGGTTTTTTGTAACTGGAGCAATTGGGAAGGCCGACGGAAGGCTATAGATGGTCAAAAAAGAGCGGATCCATTTGAAGCCCTTACACGGAGTTGGAGACAGTTTAGATTGAAGATGAACAGTTCACGATTGTTGGTTCTGCCTGCTGTTCTTTCAAGCGCCTATCCTTGATCGTAACTGCTGTTCAACAGTTAGTTGTTTTTGACGATTTTTTTCTCCTCCAGGCTTTTGGAATATACCGCGGTGGCGAGATCGGAATTCAGGAAAACACAGTGCGAGCTACAATAATTTTACTGTATGCAGAGTTAACAGCGTTGCTAGTACTAAAAGGAGGACAGTTGAGTTGTAGATCCATCTGTTAGGTTTATGAAACGGCTTAAGGTGGTAGGCCACGAGAGCAGTGACGTCAGTAATTTAGAAAAAAAACCCTGAAAAATCGTAGAAACTGAACAAAGTGTGGAGTTTGTATAAAAATGTAAACGTACGCGTACGAATTATTTTAAAAAATCCAACTGTACCAACGAAAATTTGCCACAGTGAAGGTTCCTTACTCCTAGTCCCGTGGGTTTCATTGAGTACGCGTGGGATGGTCGGGATGATGAATTTATGACAACTCCAAGCGCGGCAGTAGGTGGGTATTAACTTGTAATCTGTATGTAATATATGGGAACAGCCACACGACCAAGCGGTTCACTGACAAGTCATCCCACTAGTGCTACCCTCTAAGCTGTTAATGCAATGTTTTAAAAATTAGTTGCATATCCCGCTAAGACCCTGTATGAATTCCTGATTTGAATGGATCTTCTCATTCAAATTCATAAACAAGTAGGTACGTGGAAATAACTACTGTTACATTTTTAGATTTTGGATCACAAATTTTGTACGATGTGACTTGGTACACGGTTTTTATTATAAGGATTCAGAAGAAAATATGCCATTAAATTTGAAAAATCGTAGAACTTCAGGATATTTTCAGAGCGCAATCGAATTGCGAACCCTCCCAATCATATCTAATAATAACCTACAAATTTGAAATTGAATACCTCTAATACCTTTCATATTAGGTCGTTACCGTTTCACGTGCAAGAAGTGATCCACTTTGATATGTCAATATGATGTTCAATTAGATCGATGAGTGTGAAGGATCCATCGAATAACAGCTTTTCCTATCGATTCACGGCATTTGAGGCGATTATCGATGATTTCTGACTGGTTTTCCGAATGTTTGGTAAATAAGAACACCTCAAATCGAGTTATGGCGTTTTACCTTCACAAATACAGAAGGATGTTTAAGAACGATATTGATGAAAACTGGTCACCAACATACTGAAATTAGTGCCGCCTCGAACGAAATTCCTAGCTCCGTTAGTGATATTTCAGTTATTCTTAGTGGTTCCCAAACGTTCTATATGCTACAGAAATTAATTATAATTATGTCTGGATAATTAATTATAATGTCTGGATTCGCCCCTGCTTGTATACAAGATACTCGTAATGACGATGTAGCGAAAATGATGAATTTCATATTTACTCAACTGAAGACGGTATTGGTGTCTAATGTACAGGTATTTCCAACCGTTCAGATCGGGATTCTCTCGTATGATCGACACAGGTTCGCGTGTTCACGACGAGTTGATTGAGGTTGAGCTGAATATAGAGGGACAATCAGAAACAAGTTCTGGTATACGTTTTCCTGAAATTAAGGTAGCGGGGAAGGTAAGTAGCTTCATTATTCGTCAATTCCATTGGGTTTGGGCTCGATGACGAAGAAACTAATGAAGTCGAAGGTTCCGCATGACCATAAACGATCCGAACGACGTACGTAGAATAGCTGAACGGACGAAAAAAACCCGCATAATCCCCTAGCGCGTAGGCACATCGAATAGGCCTTTTAGTATAGGAATCTCCGGCTTAACACAACCTGGTAGTTGTTTTCGGGCTTATTAACAATCCAGAGTTACTCAATGTCGCGTTTTATAGTGAAAACCCGGAGGAACTCGAAGATATGACTCGAGGCGGCTTTAAATCTAACAAATCGGAGCCCTTCAACGTCAAGAACGACCGTGATCGTGACAAGTCCAAAGAGAAAATAACTTCTAGATGTCTTAATTCAGAGTTTCCCAGTAGGGGGTTGGATGACATGGCGATCATAAACCTCCAGTCAAGAGGCGCGGTAAACTAATAAAGCAATTACCGACCTGATGTCTGAAGGATTTTTGGGGAATGTCCAGGATCTTCGATATTTTGTTTTTTCGTGGTGGTTCTCGTGATGACGTGGGTGTACCAACTTTTTTTCTTCTCCTGAACCGGCGCACTCGTATTAGACACAAAGGTGTGTTATCCTGGGCATACATAATACATGAAGCTATTAATTGTAGCGATTATGTATGCAAATATTTTTTATTCCTCCCTCTAACTATACATTTTTAATAACATTAACGCTCATTTATCAACCGTTGTTGATGTGAAAACATCCGGTTTGGCCTATTTTAACACACGTCAACACGTGTGTCGCACGAGGGGTCTTGAACTGCTTCCTTTCGTCAACTGCAGTCATCGTCGAAATTAGTCTGAAGGTGGTTTACGATACGTTTTCTTTCTCATATGAATTATGAAGGGTGGATAGTTTTACTGAACGAGTCCGCTGCACTCCAGTGAAATCGTTAGTGAATAATTCAACTGATCGAGACTCTGAATAGTGAATAGATTAAGGATTTATAAGACAGCATTGACGCAATACATACTTAATTCAGTTAATACTTAGTTCAAAATCGCTCCCAGTGTATAAAGCGATATTTTATTATGCTCTTACCTAATAACGTTGAAGTGAAGATTTAATTTTATTAATTTTTAAATTCTATTTGACAATAAACGCTAAACGCTTCACAGCAATGCGGCTACTGGCCGATGCCAATTGAAGGGAAAAAAAAAAAGACTTACTAAACTTCGAAGAATCTAACCGAATTTCTATACGATAAAAGAACAGAAACGATCACGTAGAAATCAAACTATTCCGTTCGGGCCACCGGATTTTCAGAGGCGACGGTTCTCTCATTCTCTCCAATTCATTTAGTGAATCGATCAAAAAATAACAGGGCCCCCTTGATCTGGTTGACTTGATTTATCGGCGACCGGACCAACATTAATTTTATATAATCACGGATAATTTCGTGGATGATTAACCCCTTCTACAATTTTTTTTTCTCTTCCCCAACCAGTATATTGCATTGGAACGTTTTCACCTGGGCCAGAAAGGATATTTACCTAAATTAAACCAATCCATCTTAGTAGGGTATTTTTTAAGGGCTTCCTTAAGGAGTATCCGAAACCAGACGTGAAGTAGAGTGAAAACGACAGTAAGGACTTTTGATTTATAATACGTGGGTACGGTTAACCGAGCGTTGATAATGATCTGAAACCAAATCGACCGCTGAACTCTGAGATGGGGGGAAATAGCATTTAAATCTGAATGAGCTGGGTAAAACGTATACTTACCCTTTGTGCCAATCTTGATAGCGGTCACTGGAAGACCAGTTTTCGGGAGCAATTGCTTTGATTTATGGTTATACGTAATTAATTTAATTAAAAGGCAGGAAACTAGTTTTAATTTGTTGTTGTTATTAGCTCAATAGGAAGGCCCCGCACAACTTGGCCCTACAGCTGTAAGCAGTCTGCTATTCAAGAGCAGATTATATTATTAAATAAAATCGATGTTGAATCGAAGACCTCTTTAGCGCGTTTTTATGTTTTAAATTTGTACGAAATCTTGAACAAATAATTTGGAGTTAATGCACAGGATATTATATGCGTAACGTAGAACAAGCAGTTTTTCATTTATTGGTCTCTCTCGTCCCTTATAAGGGACACTGTATACAGGTCGTTATTCGAAAACAAATTAAAAAATCCACAATCATTCAGCATGGCTATAAGAGCGAATTTCGAAGAAATAACTGGTTTAATGTAAAATGTCTCGTTTTCACTGGTTTTATAATCGATTTTGTCGCCTTTCTTGGCGGGTAACACGTCAGTTTATAGGTAGATTCTTCAACGCTGAACACGATGGTGAAGTCAGAATTGCGATATCTTATTCCGTTATCGGATTAGACCAAATGAACCGTGAAGAACATCTCGAGTAACAACAACGTTTCTTCTGGCTTCACCATCCTGTTCAGCGTAAAAAAAACTTTAAAACGATGTGTCTCTTGTCAAGCTGTTTCTTTTTTGAAAGTTATTGGTAATTTTCTCTCTTTAAAACCTCCCTAAACCCTTCTTAGAGTGGCCTGATTCTGCCCATCTACGAACTTAGCCTTCGATGTTTCGAGACAGATTTTTTGTGCAAATTTGAACTTTGTATCTCAATTCTAACGAGATTTATTGTCAGGAAAGACACATACATAAATATATAAATAAATAAATAGGAAAAAATAAATAAATATATGCCTATGATGTTTTGTGTCTTGTGGCAGTGAATTCAGGATGGTGTAGAACGGCTTTTGGATATGAACATTTTTCGGGAATGATTTTGGACCGAAGTCCTGTTCTTCGAAAATACGCTAGAAGATTATCGATTAGGTCTGTTAGGTACCTACTGTACTAATAATTATTGGTTTAGGCAGAGGAAATACGTGTATACTGTCGGTACGTACAAGTATCTAGGACTAAGACTAAGCACTGATCATTACTGCCTTTTAGTCTAAACTTAACTCTTAGTTGCACTGGTCACCCAAGTTCGACATAAAATAGACACTTATGATCAGGATGTGGAGATTTTCTGGCCACCAACGAAGCGGCCGGGATGCAGGTTATCCGTGTGAACTCGGCATATAAACGATCATTGTTCCAAAAAGACACAACCTACACTATTGTAACAAATCCTGTCCAATCGACATTTTCTCGTTCGTCGAACGGGAATGGGAAAAAGGGCCACGAGAAAAGCTCGACGAGATGCCTCCAACGAGGACTGCTATCGGAACACGAGCCGTTTTACTGGAGGAACACGCCTTTACACTAAAGGCGGCCCACCCAGCGAGAACATTCACTCAACTATCACACCTCTCTCTACCATGTGTTCAATCACGAAATGCAGATGTATTCGGGATTCCATTCAGAATTCGCTCACTTTCGATTTAGTTGAAAGCCATTCCAATACGGTGGTTCTGTTGTATGATTTCCTACCGCTAGTTTTGTAGATTTTGGCCCGAGACAGACCTGTGAACGAAAGCTAAAAAACTCAGGACGGAACTTTTGGACCAATCATATTGGGATCTCGTCCGAATTACATTACTTCGCAATACGACCGAATTAATGATAATAATTACGTCTTGCGAGCCAAACCACTTGTGTAGCTCACGTAACTTCATTTCAAGAAGGAATTCACTCCCAGTGCTCGTGGAAGTAGGTACATGAGTGAAGTTTCAATACATAATTGGCCTGAACTACCGAGTAAAGTTCATACGATGAAAACCGTTCATTTTTTAAGGCCACAATTTTCAATCGGATTTTTGGGATATTTTTAGGGGCTTTATGATTGTTCCCGTTTTCTGATTTGGCGTATCGTCCTCCCAGATGATATCCCCCTCTACAACGGGCTGTCAATCAGTCACAGGAGCAGCAATACGCGCTGGAGCTCGACGGCAGATGTCCGAGGGGTGGGCGTCGCGCGAGCGGCTTCTCTGATGACACTTGTTGCGCGAATCCCACCCTCGTGGATTTCGCTTGTTTCAACTTTCGACCCTTCGCCCTCTCATTTTATTGATTTTCTCGGGGGCAGATGTAGAGCTCTTGCCGAATCCCGTTTTCCTGATCGCTCCGGCCTCCAACATCTAACCGCGGTTGCCGCCCCCGGAGTGAATCACTACATTCCACTGAAGGGCTGCCTCGCTCGGTTCTCCTCCACTGAAGGGCTTTAGACGCCATCCCCACCGCACACTAGGCCCTCCGTTGTAAAATGGCCGATGCGTTAGGGTTAATAGTATCACAGACACTACATTTTTGGTCAAAATACTACAGCAATAAAATATAGTATGTTTCCATTCTAGTAGTATTGTTGGACTATTGTTAAACTGAAGTCTCTATTTGTTTCCGTTTACATATTGTGGTATTGGTGTGTATGGAGTCGGTGAATGCGAAGCTGGACCCATAGTCTTGGTCAGTCATCCCATCAAGCAAAGAAGATCCCCTTCAGTTTTTAAGGTGCCCCTACACGATCATTCAGACTGACAGTATTACTGACAATCATGATTGAGGCAAGTCAAGACTAATCGAATTACAGTGATGGAATTACAGACTGTCGGAAAGAGTAAGACTGAACGTCTAGAGGGGAGATTGAGGGAAATTGCGTCAGTCATAATCCCGACAGGTACAAATTTTCAAAGAGAATATAATATATTATACAGGGTTTAACGCGAGTGGTATCCGAAACCTAAGTGTTCCACATTTAATTTAACCACCAAATGTTGAATTGACGAAGGGTTGACGAACTTTTTTTCTTGGTCCATTTAAATGGTCGAGACAACCTTGGTCGAGATTTATTCTATCTAAGAGTATAATAATTATACATAATGAGTATAATAATTATTGTGTCGGACAGAATCAAAACGCATCCTATCCACTCTTTCAAAAAAAGTGAGGGAAGGGCGGTTTCTTATAGGAAATTTCACGGCGAACCCAATGGTGTGGTCATTTGGAATCAAAACGTTCAACTTCCCGTTGAAAAACTGCCTTAAAGACGGCAACAAAACGAGAGTTGGAATCAAAGTGTGTCCTATGGGTAACGTTTTGGCTCCAAGTGGCCCATCGACCAATCAGGTGGCTGTTTACCGGTTTGACCCCTCTGTACTTATTTTTGAGTTATTTTATATTATTTATTCCCATAATTTCTCATTTTAATTAACGAAATAACTATTTTGAAATTCGGGTGAATAGTTTTCAAACTAATGAAATGGAAACGTGGATGTTGGGCTTAACACTGCTTCGTACATAGTCCACTGCAGTTTGTGTTTTCGGTCAAGTCGAGAAGTGCGTGAGTGACGCGATTATTCCCTATGGAAACTACCAAACTCCTCAACAAGAAGGAAAAAGTAGGAAAGTCCTTCCTCAACCAGAAAAGTGGAAGAAGAACGTCCCAAATGCACTATACAATTCTCTGCGTGTATTACCTTTGTTTTCTGAGTATATTGAGTTTAATGTTTAGGTTAACATGATATTATTGGATCACGGTCTGTTAAATAAATGAGTTTTATGCATAATCAACTATTTGGTTATACTATCCCACAACATTCTGTATCAAAGCGCGACCTCTCCACTTAATTTGGAGTCAAACTGAACCAAATCATGATTTGAGAATAAAAGTGCCACCTATCCAACCTGATTTTCTCTTTTTTTATTAAAAGCTCGACAAAATCTTCAATATTTTTATTCAAATGGCACCACTGGCCCACTATGAACTCTGTCAAAAAGTGTTTTTTGTTTTTGTGTCAATTTATTTTTGGTCGCACAGTTGTTTGCGGTTTCTGCGTTTTGAGTAAGAGTAGATGGGATGAGTATTGATTCTGACCGACTCAATTTTTATTTGTAATGTGTCTTTTTCTCGAAATGTATTCCAACAACATTTTTTGGGGTTGGTACCATAGATTTCTGGCATGGAGGTACATGTTGGTTCTCTATTTTCAATGGTATTTTTTTCTGTCTATTGATCGCGTGATCAGACTAACTATACATATAACCCACCCTCACTCCTTTCAAAAATCAATTTTTCAGTCCCCCAGTTCCATTCTCGCTCACCTTCATTATTCCATATTCCCTTCAGCTGAACATATTATCTTTATCACAGACCCCTTTCCAGAATCCCCCGTGAAGTAAATGCGATGCTGCAGGTCCATCCCGACCTTGATTTCTTCTCCTTTCCCTTATCAGGAATCAAAACATTTTCTCTAATCACCACTCAAAGCCTTCCTTAGTTTCAATAGTAATTTTATTTTTAATGCCATTCCGGTAGATATAATTGTAGTTTTTTTTCTTCATAATTCTGTTACATGTAGGTATACTTAATCATTCTGTTCAATAATTCATACATAATTCTGTTAGTATGTATACTTTATATTCTATTATTAAAGAAATTGTAATTGGGCTTGCCCGTATTTATAACAAATAAACAAATAAACCAGCCAGTATTCTGTGTATCAAAATACCTACCGAGTGACATATTCTATTTCACAGTCCAATTACCACGAGTTACAGCAGTCTTTCCATTACAGCAGAGGCGTAAAGCGAATGACGCACTGGTTGTGTTGAGGGGGCGATTTCCTCAACTTCTGACGCTACGTTATGGTTTCTTTCTTTGGTACCCGTAGGAGTATAAGAACACGACTGCAAAGGTTTTTTTTGGGGGCATTCATTAAATTTGGCGCTAGTTTATCTAATCGAGGAAGAATTCAACGGATTAGTATTTATATCACGATCGTTATGTGGCGCTTCGCAAGACAGATCTTATCTAACCTTTGGCGTTTATAAGAGTTTTTTTCCTCTGACCTGTTTCAGTGGCATCGCTACCCCCGCGCCTCCTGTAAAAAAAATGAAAGCCCGTTGGTTACGCAGAAATACCAAACAAGGAGTCACAAAAGGCGAGTTGGACCTCTTCGAAATTTTCTCCCTTCTGATGAACAAAATAAACCAAAAAGGGTTGACCCCTTTGGATCGTCCCGCGTCACCCCTGAACCAAGTAGCAGTTCCGACAACATAAAGCGGCTCTCACTCAACCCCGGGCGAAGGATTTATTGTTTGAAAGGCCGGACAATGGACGAGTCGTGGAACGTCAACGACCTAGTTTTAGACATCGAAATTAGGAATGTATAATGGAGTGGTAAGAGATGAGAGGGCGGTTTAGCGTTTGGTCTTAACCCAAGATTGGTAACAATGCGTAATTCTTACGCAGAGCCGTCCTCAAGATCGCCGTACTGTTGCTAGTGGCACAGCTGCAGCATGCCCAGTTCAACTACCTTTATGATTTCAGTTGTCAACAAGTTGCAATCGCTTCTCGTAAAAGTTACTGTGTTAAAACTAAAAAAACTGTTAAAACTGTGTTAAAGGATGGGCATAACGGATACATTAAAATAACTGCCGAAAAAACTAGTTACAAACTATAGAAACTAAATGCTTGCATACGAGTCTGCAACGAATTTGGACATTTTATGTCAATATTGTACTACAGACGTCTATTTCCTCAAGTCCTGTTTTCTCTTTGTTTATAAGAATCAAAGGCCGGTATTCTGTGGCTGATGGCTAAATCAAAACTAACAATAACATAGGGTCGTTAACGCAAAATATTTCGACCCAGACCGATTTTACTCAAACATTTTGCACAACCATCGAACAGTCCCATCGACGATCAAATTATCTGCACAAATTGTTTGACCGTTGATGGTGGCCTTTACTGATAGAAGATGGAGTTGAACATGGCAGATGATGATGCAGGAAATGATTTATCGGCCCTTGTGATCCACAAAAAACTTAGTTTTCGACGCCTCACTTTCTGTTGTTATTACTCACCACCATAAAAGGGGTGAGTAAACGTGTTGGTTGGTGAAGGGGGAAGTGGTCAAGAGTAAACGTCGCGGGAGGGGGGGAGAGTAAGTCATTAATGAGGTGGGGGGGGGGGGTCGGAGACAGGAATGATCTGGAAAGTTCTAGAAGGCGTTGGGTGGGTGAGTGGCGGTGGTGAGGGTGGTGGTGAGGGTGGCGGTGAGGGTGATGGTGAGGCTGGCGGTGAGGGAGATGGTGAGAGTTGGAGGGGTGGTGATCGTAGGTTGGGGGAGAAAGGTAATGGGTGGGTGGAAGGGGGTGGTAACTCACCACCTCGTGAAGTTCGTTCGAGTTTTACCGCTAACTCTGACTCAGCGAAAAAATGCCACTTACCGCGACATACATTCAAAGATGACGAGGGGGAAGTGCGGGTGATCGTACTCCAACCCTATCACTCGGGCAAATCTGCATCGATCATAAAACTCAGCGGCAACACTGCTATAAAGTTTAAAAGTTTAAATTTAATCCAATATAAAGTTCGATTTGACCTACAACTTTTGTGCCTCTTTGTGCATCTTTGATTCAGGTGTTTTATTTACATCAATAGAAAGATCTCCGACCACAATTAGCTGCCCTCATCTGCCCCTTTCAATAACACAGGTGAATGATCTCGGAAAAATACCTGGGGCATTCTCATACGATCATTTGGCTTTTCTGGACCATGCAAGTTAGGGGAAAAGCAACTTTTTGAATAAAATTTGATCTGGAATGTTACTATAGATGTTCAGAATAACAAATTTGAGCATCAGTTGTGAGTTTTTTCAGTATTACTTTTTTAAATCAATTTTGAAGGTTTGAACTCAAAAGGAAGTTTTATCACGAGTGTTACCGTACAAAAAGAGGCTGAATGGAGCTAAATGTTGCATGGTACACGTCTTTGAGCTCTGAAAACTATGAATGTCGAATAACAAAGCAAGCTGTCGCAAATTGATTTAAATCTATTTATTGTTTCGATCCCTATATGCCTTGGATATCTTCTTGATTTCCTTTCGCATGTTTCTAGATTCACGAGCTGTCATTTCGCCTCTCTTCTTCCTCTTGTTCCTACAAACTCCATTCGATTCATCCATAATGAAATAATGAATGAAATAATGAAATAATGAAATAATGAACCACTCTATTGATCTCCGAATTCATTTATTTATTCATTCATCCATTATAATACAAAAAGGAATATGAACTGAAATGAACTGAATAAATATAAACTGAAATGAATAAACTGCAATACTAAGCAGGAAATACTATGTGGAAATACAAGGGAAATACAATACCATAGGGGTACTATGGTCCGATTAAGTAGTATGTGGAAATGTCAGGCACCGTGTTGGGAGCTGCACTGGGATCGGCTAAAGTGAGGTAGGAGACACACTTAACACAAAGTGTCAATTCAGCCAAAGTTAAATTTTGATTAAATGTAACTTGAGTAATCGTGTGGTTCCTGAAAGCGATTTTTTCGTAGGTACGGCTCCGAGCTGCTCTTACAAGCTGTACTTAGCTAAAGGTCACTCTTAGTTTTTGTGAATACAGCCCAAAGACAATGTCTAACTCGCTTTTTATTTCCCACCATCGTTAAAGCAGTTTATATGAACTACTACTAGGTACTATTACTATTGCAGTTATTATACCTACTACCATTTTACTCTTGCACTGTTCACTCTGTCTGCCGGGAATCATAGCTCATCCTCCAAAGCGAGCAAATTCTCATATGGAGGATTAATTTCCTTGACATGTCTGGCGGAGTGGGTATCCTTGGGAATAGGGATGCGGGAAGCATTTTTCTGCTACCTTTCCCAGGAATCCTCACTGCTATGTGTATAGAAGAAGAAGAAAATAAGTTTATTTCAGTTCTTAAATTACTATTACATTCTTCTCGTTGAACGAAAACAATACGGCATGGTAAACCTTTTACCGTCCGCCGGAGTTACAGGCTTGTACGATTAAAAAAAAGAGGAAAAAAGAAATGAACGAAAATTCTATCGAGAGGAGGAAAAGTAAAAATAAAAATCATTAGCCCGATCACAAAGGTAGAAAAAATGTGAGTAAAATAATTGATACCTCATCGAACACGAAAATAGTTGAAAGGCGTTTGTACCAATAAACAATAATATACCTAATTGTAACTGTTATAACTTATTATAACTGTTATAATAAATAATATAATCATATATTAAAACATAATATTATTATGTTTACTGCAACTTTTCAACTCTACCACCCGGATTTGCCCCATCTGAACCATCCCAAACACCGAGTTACCGACCGACCCTTCTCAACCCCCAACATTATACCACCCTTTAAAGCAATTGCTCTACCAAAACTGTGAGACTTTGTTGCCCCTACCCAATTGACAGTGTGATTCTCAAAGTATTTTTGAAACAAAAATGTATCTTCTTCCACCACTATTAAAATAAATACAGAAGAAGATTTCACAAAATCAAAATAAAAAAATAAATAAATAAAAAAAATTCACATTTTCTCCCTTATTTTCAAGACCCGAGTATTATAAACAAGAATTTCCCCGTGTGCAACTAAAATAATATCGACGCAATCCCTCCAGCTTCCTGACTGACGGGTTCTTGTCACTGTCCGCGATCCTCTTCATGCTCCTCCTGCAGTTTCTTCAGTAGATCCGTCAAATCAATACCCGCGATGAGGGAAACCTTCGACTCCCCTCTGAGTTCGCGTAAACCTGTCACGTCATCCCACACATAAATGCGATCCTGGACAAACAGTTTATCCGCTCTCACTGCGTTTTCGCAACTCCACCCGTACTCTAAGGAGCTTTGATATTTTTTTTCTCATTCGCGGAGGGAAGTCTTGAGATATTCCGAAGCCCGTTCCATTCAAACGAATTGCCTTGTTTAAAACTGACCACTTGTCAGATGAGGACATCATTCCCACCAAAAGCGTTCCCCCATCAACACCCCTGCTGCCGACAATACGAGCTGACTCCACCTCCAAATTCTCTGGTGCAGCAAGTACTTCAGTGAAAAATCTTTTTGCCACTTCACGCAGATTGTCTGATTGTTGGAATTTCAGCCCCCTTAATAAAAGATTATTTCGCCTAGCATGTACTTCTAGATAATCAATTCGCTGATCTCTTTCCAGGGCAGCCTCCCTCAAACGTCCTATCGTGTCTTTGAGCTGCTTGTTTTCCTCCTGTAGGCCGCGAATATCAGCGTGCAGATCCTCGAAGTCTTTTTTCGTAGGGAGATTTGCCAACTTTTCATCCATCATTTTGCTAATGGAAGCTAATAGCGCTTGATCCGAACGCGAGGTTTGGGATGCAGACATGACGTTCGCCTTCTTTTCGCGACCAGAAATTATTTCTGGGGAGCTTCTTGGCCTTTTTATAGGTGCGGTTTTCGGGGGTGTTCCGTTCGGACTTCCCGAACTTTCCGACCTCTGTAAATAGCGGTTGATATTCTGTAATGTGTATATTTACATATATGTTAACATATATGTTATTAGGTGTAAGACACCAATTTCTTTTCATAACAATGTCCCATTAATAATTTTGTACCATTCTCTGTGGAAATATACTCATTTCATTTCATTTCATATAGGATATGACCCCTTTTGGAAGGAAACTAGTACATAGGATCGTGAGGCCCATCCTGTTGGTACGATTAATGCATAAAAAAACGGAAATGTCTCGAAAGTGGATAGATAAAAAAGTGCATTTAGTAACAAAAGTTTACGTTCAAAAGGGTATCTATCCACTTACGAGACATTTCCGTTTGTTGTGTGCATTAATCGTACCAACAGGATGGGCCTCAAGTATTGCTAAAAATGTTTACCTGTGCTTGAAAAGAATTGTAGCGATTCCGCCCAAATACGATTTCTTGGTTTGCCCCATTTCGTACATGAAGTGGTCTCTACGTATTCCCCGATTGAGTTTCTCCGTCTCCAAGAAAAGCCGATGACGATCTTCGGCGATCCTGCAGGAAGTCAAGAAGCACCGCCCACAGAACCACCTCCTCAATGAAACGTGTTTTGAGTTTCCACTCTCGTCCACACTCCTAGACCCAACAACTCATTCAAGATTTCACTTATTGTTCGACCCGTTTCGCCTTCTGTTTCGCCTGATAGCTGTCGGATTTATGACGTTCTACCGGTGGGTCTCGTCGCGGTGGGATAATATCTCGTAAAATTCAAAAGAGACAGACTTATACCACTCAAGTGAGCTACGCCTTCCGCCTTCGTGTGAATGAACTCAATTTTCAATATGAACGCTTCGGCTGTAAAATGTGTTTCTTGTTTGCATTGTATACATGCAACTACGCCTCATTCATTCATAGTTGTACCAGTATTTTCCGTGGGCCGCCTCGTAGACGTCGGAAATAATATTGAACCTCCCGTCAACATAGAACGCAATTATTCGCGGATGTTGTTCCAAGTTTTGTGGCGGTGGTTCTACACGGACAAACCTTGATGTGAGCCTTTCATTACAATATGCTGACAACCTCGAACGAACCCCCTAGAGAATAGTCCGCAAATTATTATCGCCAGAGTCAATTTCCTACGCCTTCCTCAACTCACACCTACCTACTTATACTTAGTCGTAAAGGATTTTGTTGAACTAGCGGAATAGTGTTTGACATGGCCGGTAACTTCCATTTGTAGAAATGTTATTAAATTATTGTCCAACTTTTTGTTTTGTAGTTCAAATGCGATTAGTTGAATCTTTGCATTGTTTGTTATAGACATTTTTCCATTAAATTTAGTGTGCCCTATTCCGATTTATCCCTAGCCTCAACCCACGAATCACTGGGTTGAAATTGTAAAAAACGGCTCAATACGACTATCTTCTTGCCCATGCAGAACCCATTTTCCAGAAATTGCATATCTTGCCGTTTAGACTCATCTTCAATTTAAGTTCTGATGAATTGTATTTAAGAAACCACCAGCTCACATTCCCGGAACATGATGTTTTTGTCAGGTTCGGGCAAGCGGACATAACCTGAAAATAGTATGATAACAGCTCACCACGGTATTTAGGGCAGTCTAGTCGCGTACACCGAAGCAAAAAGAGCTACACCAAAAACGGTAATTGACATAGACTTCACATTATGCCCATTAACCGACTTCTATAGAGGTCAGAGGCAGAAATGACCCAAAGTTGGCAACTAGCATACCCGTAATAACCATTCGGCACAAAGTACGAGTATAAAGAGACGTTCCCATCGATAAGTACGAAATATCGACAAAATGCCAAGAAATGTCGATAAAACCATCTCACACCTACGCACCGGTCATTGCTTGACAAATCGTGTATACATCGCCTTCGTGTGAACCATCGGCCTGCGGACTATGCCTAGAAGAAAACGGGACAGTGGAACGTACCTATAGTGTTACCCTACCTTGTGAACGTTAGTGAAAGGCTGGAAATGTTAATAATAATAAAAAAATGAAATAATAATCTAAAAATGTGGACGGGCCTTATAACCTTACTCATCTCATAAAAATAGGAGATACGAATACTTACAAAGACTTTTACTCATTTCTAGCAAAATAAATTGTAACCTGTGAAGAAGTCAATTTCCACTAAGTCAATTTTTTCGCTTTTCGGTTTTTGGCTACTCCTATGTACGTTTCAACGCCCGATCACCAATCGATAGAACGGATTTCAATTGAATTTCACTTGTAAGACGACGGTATGTATTTCAATTTTATTCTGTAACCTTATGTATTTTATTATTCAAAATTTTTTCGGGCGTATGAATAAAACCGATGCCAATAAAGAAAAAAACAAAAACTCATTCAGGCAAACGCAGGCGGTGTAGATAGCGTTTGCAATAGATCGCCCATACAGCGATTTCATTCAAAATCCTACTCTTGGCTGTTGATTAGGTAATATTCAGTAGGTAACATAATATGTTCAACAACAGCCAAGAGTAGGATTTTGAATGAAATCGCTGTATGGGCGATCTATTGCAAACGCTATCTACACCGCCTGCGTTTGCCTGAATGAGTTTTTGTTTTATTAATATTATTATTATATATTATTATTTTTATTAATATTATAATATTATTATGTTATTTGACAAACTCTACCTAAATAAGTGGCCATAAACACCTCATGAATCCGACAAACCCACATTGATTAATGTTGAATTCACTCTTGTTTGTTTTTTTAAACTATGGACCATTTGAAAGCAATATTATTTATATTGGATAAGTAGTAAATTCCTGACTGTAATTTGATGGCGAAACAAAACATGACAACCTGACGTACAACTTCTTCAAGAGAAAGAATGTGAATATTAAATATTAAAATATTTTACTGAAATATGCGGTTATGAAAGATGCGGTAATTGACTTGATTAATGCGAAAGGGCCGGTTATTTTTGAGTGGAATAAGCCGTAATGTGGATATGGATGTTTCTCTCTTCCAACTAATTATTCGCATATTCAAAGGAAAAGACAACATTCTCCCCGTACATCGTGACTCGAAATTCTTGCCATACCAGCATTTTTTAGAAACACCGGACCACCAAGAGGAATCCCGTTTGATGTTTTAGGTCCCGCAATTGTACAACCATTTGTCCGACTCATTTGTACCAGTCAATGTAGAGGAGAACCCGATCCATTTGACACTCCACTAATTTGCTCCGATATGTTTGGCGGCAACGCGATTAGAAACAGCACCTGCGTAGGATGACGCTTATTTACATGTTTAACGAGCGGGAAACTTCATTTCACCCTCGTAAACTTTTAGACTCGAAATAAATTGTTTATATTTAATGGTGCCAAATTGAAACGAATATTTCATGCTTATTTTAAGGTTGAGTTTATTAAATTTTATTGAAGTCTTCTATCAAATTGGAGTTTTCGTGACCTTTTGCCCAGTAGTCCTAAAATTGGGAAATTCGGGTTGAGGGCTCGGATGATCCTTGAAACCTGTCTTTACCCAAAGTCAATAGGGAGGGACAATATTTTGGGTGATAAAATTGGAAGAAATACACATCATTCTGAGATATGCTGCTGGTTTACGTCGTACTTTGATTGCTCCCGTTACCTCACCAAACTACATCCCTCAACCTTATCAAAGGCAGCGATTTTACGTCGGAATTCTAATGAAACGGAACCAATCATGAGAGCTTCTGAATAAACAAGGAATTAAGATAAAAGCGAAAATAGAAGAAAATGAAGCTTTTGCAAAAACTTGTTTGGATAACTCGTCCAATTTCCTTACGCAATAGGATTTACTTGACTACCGACTGGCGCCGAGGTAGGCATTTAACGCGATAAGGTAATAGAGTTTATAAGAAAACTGTCCCCTACATTTCATTAACCTTATCCAGTATTATTAATTACATAATCGGCTTTTAATACTTTATTAACATAAAACTAGTTAGGATTAAATGGAACTACAGTTATAGTCCAATAGTATGTTTCTTTATCATTCCGTACGTCAAGCCGCCACTAAGAATCGGTGCCAATTCACACAACTATTGTCTAAAAACGTACAGGATAAAATAAGTTTGGGATGAAATGAACATACCTACAACAAGACCCATCTTTGACTTTACAACGTCGAAAAAACTAGAAAAAAAAGTTAATTTTTGATTTGCTTAGAGTAATACAGTTGAGTGTAAATGACTTGTCGGACAAACCGAAATTCGATCAGAAAAACACGAAAATTTATTTATACGTACCTTAATTTGAACAGAAATCCACTTTTTAGTGTTTAATAGCAATAGTGTTTAATACCACATTATGACGTTGAATTCATCCAGATAGTAGTATTTTTTTCTAACTAGGTATAGCATTTTCGTACAGACATCCTTTCCGTTTACTGCCCAATGAGATTGCATGTTAACTGTCGGTCGTCTATTTTCTTGTTTATTTCTCGACAAATATGGCATAGGTTGAGGAGTATATGTACGCAATCGTGTTTCTTTCTCAAATGGACCTGTTCACATTGGACGAAACGGTGTCAAACATCGGCGTTCATCCCAAATTTGAGAAATAAATTTTAAGAAAAAAACAAGAAAATATTAATATATTAATATTAAATATTAATTAGGTATATAATATAATAATATTATGTTATATTTAATATAATATTATATTTATTATATAATATTAAATATTAATCATTTACCACACTAGGTACTTGATCGTGCTTTTTTTTTGGGGTGGGGGGGTGGGGGTCTCTCGCAATGAATGTCTCAGTGGTTAAGTATCTTTCCACGGATACCTAATAGGTCGACCGCGACCTATTATTGTATCCTATACTAGCTATTAACATAGTATAAAAATTGGCGGACGGCGTACGGTGGAAGGACGGATTTTGGTTTATTATCTTCGATAATGAACCATTGGAATCGCCCAAAGAAAAAAATTTTTTAACTCCCCCTCAAAATTTGTTGGTTTACATTTCAAGATACGTAGATTCAGAAAATCGAATTAAAAAACGCTGCAAATTCTTGACACAACGGTTCATTATCTTCTTTGTACAGATCACCCTTCTGTCTAGATCACTAGGTCTAAATGTCTAGATCCTAAATGTTAGATTAATTATTATTATCAATTATCACTAATTATTAACAATTTTTATTAACTAAGTAATAATTATCACTAATAATTTTATCACTAATTATTAGTGATAATTCATAATAATAATTAATCTAACATTTAGGATCTAGACATTTAGACCTAGTGATCTAGACAGAAGGGTGATCTGTACAAAGAAGATAATGAACCGTTGTGTCAAGAATTTGCAGAGTTTTTTTATTCGATTTTCTGAATGTACGGATCTTGAAACGTAAACCAACAAATTTTGAGGGGGGGGTTAAAATTTTTTTTTCTTTGGGCGATTCCAATGGTTCATTATCGAAGATAATAAACCAAAATGAAGTACGAGGTACGCGGTGTAGGTGTGGGAGGGGGCGCAGAGACATAAAAGGTCTCGTCGTATGACGCACTAGTTGCCTCCTGCCAGTCGTATTACGTCATACGCTCGTGCGTCATAGGCTCTGACGTACTTGTTGGCACCCTGCTAGCCGTGTTCCGTCATACGCTCGTGCGTCATAGGCTCTGACGCACTTGTTGGTCTCCTGCCAGCCGTCTTACGTCATACGCTCGTGCGTCATAGGCTCTGACGTACTTGTTGGCCACCTGCCAGCCGTCTTACGTCATACGCTCGTGCGTCATAGCTCTGACGCACTAGTTATCCTGTCAGCCGTCTTACGTCATACGCTCGTGCGTCATAGGCTCTGACGCACTTGTTGGTCTCCTGCCAGCCGTCTTACGTCATATGCTCGTGCGTCATAGGCTCTGACGTACTTGTTGGCCACCTGCCAGCCGTCTTACGTCATATGCTCGTGCGTCATAGGCTCTGACGTACTTGTTGGCCTCCTGCCAGCCGTCTTACGTCATACGCTCGTGCGTCATAGGCTCTGACGTACTGGTTGGCCTCCTGCCAGCCGTCTTACGTCATCGCTCGTGCGTCATAGGCTCTGACGTACTAGTTGGCCTCCTGCCAGCCGTCTTACGTCATACGCTCGTGCGTCATAGGCTCTGACGTAATGGCCCGCCGGTCGCTTGTGTTCTGACGTGATCTGAGGGAAAGGGTGAATCAAGGGAACAAATTTTTCCCGTTTCAGTTTATGTGCCAAAGCAAAGACATGAAAATGTCAAAAAAATGTGTAAATAGGTACCTAAGCCCAACTGTAACGTCAATTTTCTGACAATGAGTTTTCGACTATAGTTTTCATACCTTTTTACTTAAGTACTTATTGCAATTTGAGACTGATAATGAGCTGTTTGCAAATAAAAAGTCTGATAAGTCTGATCTTATTAATCTATTTTCAAGTTCCGATTCACAGTTGAATGTATTTTATTTAGATGTCGTAAAATTCGAAAACGATGGAATGACGAAACCTGTCGACTACTGACTCAAGTGATACTGTCGACTTCTAACACATGTAGGTCGACTACTAGTGCAAACCCATGTCGACTACTGAAGAAAATGTTGGTCACTGGTATCGACTACTACCTAGAGCATTGGGATTTTTTACAAAACTTGTTTTTCCCTTTTCAAACCATGTTGAATAATATTTCCCGCTGCCAGGTCTTTTAGGGAAGGATCTTGGGTACACAATGAACAGGTTTGCAATGAGAAAAAAACCGAGTGAATATTGAAATGTCATCCATTTCTGACCTATATTTAAAATTTCAAGTATCTAGCTCATCATCAAAATTTAATTTGTTTAAACAAATAGGTATTATTTAAACAATTTTACAGACAAGAAACCGAGTGAATATTGCATTGTGATCCAGTTCTGACCTATTTTTAAAATTTCAAGTCAATAGCTCAGCATCAAAATTTAATTTGTATTATTACAAAAAGGTATTATTTAAACAATTTTACAGATGAGAAACCGAGTGAATATTGCAATGTGGTCTATCCCCGACTGACGGTTAAAATTTCTAGACTGTCTAGACTGACTAGAAAGTCTAAATGTCTAGATCCTAAATGTTAGATTAATTATTATTATCAATTTTATCAAGTACCTAGTGAAAATTATTATAATTTATTGTTAGGTATTAATAATTTGTATTTATTATTAATAATAATTATTATTAATTATGATTAATTAATACGATATAATTCTGGGGTTTTAATTACTACGTCGGTAATAATTTTTCTATAAAAGAAGTACCTACCAACAAACATTCGAAATTACTTTCATTTCCGTAGCACGAAACGCACCTCAGAACAACAAACTCGACATCACTTAAGCCATATGATGTTCCAAAGAGCTTTTAGTATGAAAATGGACCTGTATTTCAACAGTTTGATTCACGATCGTGTTGTGAGGCACAATCTTTGAGCCGTCATTGTGAACGAACGGCTGGTCGTACAAAGCTGCGGATGGTCTTAAAAAATTCTTAGTAATAAACTCTATCTAAATATGAAATAAAAAACATACCGTTTGATGGGAATTTTTCGAGATATGGAATTTTCAAAATTTCAAAATTCGTTTTGAACCCCTTCCCCTTGACCTAGGGTTATGAAAAGTTTCGATTTTTTTATTCGATTTTCTGAATCTACGTATCTTGAAACGTAAACCAACAAATTTTGAGGGGAGGTTAAAATTTTTTTTTTCTTTGGGCGATTCCAATGGTTCATTATCGAAGATAATAAACCAAAATCCGTCCATCCGCCGTACGCCATCCGCCGCCCGCGGAACTTTGCCCAGTTAGCGTTGACTTAAAATTACGAAATTTTTTTTATGGGTTCCGACCAACCCCACAATGATCCTCGAAACTTTTCATAACCCTAGGTCAAGGGGAAGGGGTTCAAAACGAATTTTGAAATTTTGAAAATTCCAAAACTCGAAAAATTCCGATCAAACGGTATGTTTTTTATTTCATATGTAGATAGAGTTTATTACTAAGAATTTTTTAAGACCATCCGCAGCTTTGTACGACCAGCCGTTCGTTCACAATGACGGCTCAAAGGTTGAGCCTGTCAACACGATCGTGAATCAAACAGTTGAAATACAGGTCAATTTTCATACTAACGAGCTGTTTGGAACATCATATGGTTTTAGTGATGTCGAGTTTTTTGTTCTGAGGTACGTTTCGTGCTACGGAAATGAAGGTAATTTCGAATGTTTATGGTAGGTAGGTACTTCTTTTATAGAAAAATTATATCCCTAGAATTATATCGGTACATTTTATTTGTAATTAATTCATCATCTCTATCATTCAGGTTCTGCACGGAGGAACCCAGGCGATTCCAACAGCCGGATATCGTATTAATTAATCATAATTAATAATAATAATTATTAATAATAAATACAAATTATTGATACCTAACAATAAATTATAATAATTTTCACTAGGTAGGTACTTGATAAAATTATTAAAAATTAGTGATAATTATAATAATAATTAATCTAACATTTAGGATCTAGACAGTTAGACGTAGTGATCTAGACAGAAGGGTGATCTGTACAAAGAAGATAATGAACCGTTGTGTCAAGAATTTGCAGAGTTTTTTTATTCGATTTTCTGAATCTACGTACGAGTATCTTGAAACGTAAACCAACAAAAATTTTTTCTTTGGGCGATTCCAATGGTTCATTATTGAAGATAATAAACCAATACTCTTATCTGGATGAATTCAACGTCATAATTTGGTATTAAACAGTATTGATATTTTTGTATAGCGGGTCGATTATATGTACATACTTATCATATTTATTAGAAGTATGGAATTATTATTCAATTTTAACACTTTACATTCTTGAGTTGCCTAGCGAAGGTGAATAGCCTGGTCCCAGTTAAATTCCACTTTCAAACTTGGCGGTTCATTACAGGAATAGCTTCAACCCGAGTAATGAGCAGTATAAATTAGGCACAAACAGAAAACAAATCTTTGGCGCCTCCTGATATAACCGCATCATAAGGACTACTTGGCGGAATGATAATTAGAATTAGGTAGTAGAAGCGCTCCGGCCGGAGCTATGAGGGGTTATTTATGTTTGAAATAAACTTGGGTGCTTTACCAGCGGTTTACCCGGTACCCGCTTAGGAAACGTTAACCCGTTAGTCGGCATCACGAAGCGAGGTTTTTTGCATTCCGAGATTATGGTACCCAAGAAAGGTCGAGTTAAACGCCCTCTTGAGCACACTGTGCCGAATCGAAAATCACTCATTAAATATGCGGTTGCTTCTTCTACCCAAAATGCTACGAAATTCATTCACAATAGTTCACTATTTACGGGATCAGTCACTGTTCTGCATGTGACTGTCACTTGTGAGGCTCACAACTCACCACCAAGTACCGACCAACATTTATTATCTCTGTCAAGAAGTACTGGCCTTCCAACGAATATCGGGAAAGTTATTTTCTTTCCGGGAACGCGGTAATCACTAGTATCCTAAACATCTATCTATCCTCATAGAGAGCTAGAGGCAGATGATGTTCCCTGGGAGTAAAAACCAATCCATTTGGCAAATCAGTTCAGATTTGGCAAAATTATCATAGAAACTAACCATTTGAAGTACTCAGACGCTTGCAATGGCAGAATAAGGGGAGTTTTGTTACAAAATACCTCAATTACAGTACAATTCCTTAAGACACCCGTTTGTCGTGCCAAACAATATTTTCGTGCTTCGGACTTGTAAACGAAATTGTGTTCGACGAAAATTCGACTGATTCATAACCAGGTTAGTAGGTTTTAAAGGGTGGGGTGATTGATATTGGTACGGTGATGATTGTAGTATTAATTCGGCGATGATTGTAGTATTAATAATTAATTGTAGTATAAGTATTAAGTATTAATTAGTATAAGTTTATAAAGTACGACAACATACTCAATCATAATAATTATTGACAATATGCCATACACTGAAATGAACTTATTATCAGTGATTGTCTTGTAGATACCTATTCTGTATGGCATACAGAACAGGTATCTACAGTACAGTCTACTAACTAATAGTGCCCATGGCGATTATGAAAGAAATCGAGTTGAATAACAAATTGTTGTTTTTTCAAGGAGGTTATGGTGAAGGTGTCCTTCGCATTATTAATAACTAATTAGTTTGTTGTTCATGGGAATGCCAACTTCTTCGACCTCACCCTCAGGCTTTCCTGGGCTACAATAATGGTTAATAAAATAAACTAAAGCCGGACCCTAAAGTCAATCCCTTTGTGAGGGAGCAGTGAACAAGGGCCATTTAACCCTTCCTCGAGGGTTCCGTTCATATTTTAGGGATCCTTGTCATCGCCCGTCTTCAGGAGCGGGAGCCCCTGGGGCAGATGAATTGACCGCGGCACCTTCAACCCCGTCGTGAGCTATGGCCCTCCCAGACTGCTTTTATTGGATCTATTTTTAATCGGTTCCAAAGATGGCAGCCAAAGCTCCAAAATGCTCCAGTTCACCACAACATACAACAGAACAAGGGGTTATAAGGGGTTTTATGGACATATTCGCATACAACATTCGAGCAACCCGGATTTAAATAATTAATTTGGAATAAATAACGTGATTTTTGGTGCAAATTCGCCACAATTATTTGTGTACCTTGTTTCAAATCCAAATAACGACCCGATGCAATATAATGCATAATCATTACTGGTGCAAGCAGCAGGATGTAGCGTTTCATTGATGGATAGGAAATGTTAGATTTCAGGTGGTTAGACTGAAGTAGCGTAACGATCCCAAAGTTTGAAATGATACAGATTATTAACATGTTCATCGAAATCACAAATAAAGTAATTCTCAAACTATTCTGTAGATATGCCAATTACAAGGACCTCAAGGAGCGCCCGTAAGGGACATCAGGAGAGACGAGATCGCGCCCGATCAATATTTATAAGGTGTCGGCAGGTGTACAACTTACATCTCCGGTCAATTTCTCCTCTCAATTAATTGACCACTATATTTAAAATTCAAATAATCTCCCCGGACTTCTGAATTAGAACCAATTAATCACGTCAACGCGGTTTGGCACCCTCACGTGCTAATTGGTTTGGGAAATACGATTGGAGCGTGGAACATAAATTTGACATTGGAATGATTGTTACGAAGATGGGAATAATATCGATCGATATCGAGAACTGGCCGTGTTACGTTGCTTGTGTGGTTGTGTTACGTTATACGTATGTATTCTCCACAAACCTATTCCTCAGTTCCGTCAAGCTCCCACCGTACGGTACCGTACAGGATCCGCAGTTTGCTCTGATGAAAAACCCTCCTATTGTAATACCCAATTATACCTGTGATCAGTGGAGTGAGGAGCGAGCTCCATCAGTCGATTGAGGCAGATCCTGTTCGCCCATCTTCATCAGCCTGAACCATCAACCAAACATGCTTTTGGCCACTTTGAGCTTCATGCTGGTGAGACCAAGCTTTGTCCGCACTAAGCAATCGGGTGTCCACCTTCCTAGATCCAGTAATGATTTGAAGGCTGTCACTTGGACCCGTTCCAGGCTATCAGTCTGACCAAATCCCCAAGTTTCGTTGGCATAAAGGTAAAGTCTGTTGAGAAGTAAATGCCGATAATGTAAAGTGTAAAATTTGATAGTATAGATAGTATATCGTGAACCTTAAGTTTCTAAGATAAGGATATGGTTTTTTCGGGTTTTCTTCTCTTTTCGGATTTTGAATACAGCGCGCAGGTTTTCCCCGAACATTCCCCCCGAACTCTATATTTCTGTGCTAGGATGTTTCCCCGGAATGGTAGTCTTTCTTCCTCAAAGTACCCGTGTTTTTAGCGAGTTTCTCCAAAGTAGGACCCCCCTCCCCCCGTTCCACATCACTGTTTAAACACGTGTTTAAAACACGGAAAATGGATATCCCTCCAGGATCCAACTCATTCTTCATAACGTCAGCATCGTTTGGGCATCATTATAAATGAATTAAAATCCAACTAAGAAGGTGCCAAAAATCGCGAAATACCACATATTTCTGATCAAATATTCTTTGTTATCGTTATAAACCGAAAAACAAACACTGCATATGAAAAAAATAATATTATGATTTATTTGTCTGAAACTGGTACGAAACACAAAGATTTGAAAGTAGAATAGCTATTTGGTTTTAAAGTTGAGGGCCTTTTATCTCTAGTTGTAGTTGAAACTGCCATATCGCAATAGCTCTTTAGATGGTAACAGACGCTATTCAAATGATCACCCGTCTATGTTGAGTCGAGAATAATGACGGGCCGTATGCGAAAGTGAGAGGGATTGTTTTATTACTGCTTAGTATGCGAGAGTGGTAATGAGGCTTCCACTCCCGTCTTAGGTAGATAGTTAATATATCCGTTTAATTGATGCTTAACACTTACAGTGGGCACCCAATTAAAAGGCGAAATTTACTTCTGCCCTTCACCTCGGAAAGGGCGAGAGCTGCTAAAACCTCATCAATCACTTTGATTGTTTCAACCATCGTGATCTCGGTTCAATTGACGCTGAGATGGCGTTTCCCCACCCATCTTATCTTAAGAGTGTTGGTTCGGGGAGAATTTGAGTTGAGGCTTTAAAGGCAGCCTAGTCGGGTAATTGTGGGTCATTATAATGAAATGTAACCGCACTTACAATGGGCCCAACTCCCCTTGACCGACTTCGACGGAGGGATTAATGGTTCCCACTCAGTTCCGCCAACTACTTTTCACTTAAGGTGGATTGTGAATAATTTAGTTTGATTAGGAGTCACCATTAAAGATAGGCTATCAATCTTTTTCTTCGGGCCCTGCTCTAACTATCTGCTAGGTATGCGCGGAACGGGCCAAATGAAGCATAATTAGGGAAACGTAAATGGCTTTAATCAAGTTCCTTGGAAGTCACAATTTCGCTCATCATTAAACGCAGTGACGTTCTGTAATGATGGAAAGTAGACATTTCAACTGAGGCTCTTGAAACCTCGCCGTTAAGTTGTTATTGAATTATTTAGTGGAGCTGTAGAACCCAGATTCAAGGATGATCCCACGGATTCCCATCTGGTTCTATTGCTGACTTTCATTTACGCATCAATGACGTAACCAGTAACTTTTGGGAAACAGTTAGGATCGGATATATTCACATCACGTAGATGTTGGCAGGAACCAATAATACTACTTATATATAGCTCATATACCACTTTTATAGCTACTTTTGTCTGTTGAAAATTGTACTTCAAAAAATCCCAGTTAATTTTGGTTTATTATCTTCGATAATGAACCATTGGAATCGCCCAAAGAAAAAAAAATTTTAACCCCCCCTCAAAATTTGTTGGTTTACGTTTCAAGATACGTAGATTCAGAAAATCGAATAAAAAAAAATCCGTCCGTCCGCCGTACGCCGTCCGCCGTCCGCGCCACTTTGCCCAGTTAACGTTGAGCTAAAATTACGAAATTTTTTTATGGGTTTCGACCAACCCCACAATGGTCCTCGAAACTTTTCATAACCCTAGGTCAAGGGGAAGGGGTTCAAAACGAATTTTGAAAATTTGAAAATCTCATATCTCGAACAATTCATATAGAACGGTATGTTTTTTATTTCATATTTAGATAGAGTTTGTTCCGTAGAATTTTTTAAGACCATCCGCAGCAGTGTACGACCAGCCGTTCGTTCACAATGACGGCTCAAAGATTGTGCCTCACAACACGATCATGAATCAAACTGTTGAAATACAGGTCCATTTTCATACTAACAAGCTCTTTGGAACATCATACGGCTTAAGTGAAGTCGAGTTTGTTGTTCTGAGGTGCGTTTCGTGCTACGGAAATGAAGGTGATTTCGAATGTTTGTTGGTAGGTACGTCTTTTATAGAAAAATTATTACCGATGTAGTATTAAAAACCCCAGAATTATATCGTATTAATTAATCATAATTAATAATAATTATTAATAATAATAAAGACGAATTATTAATACCTAACAATAAATTATAATAATTTTCACTAGGTACTTGATAAAATGGTTAATAATTAGTGATAATTGACAATAATAATTAATCTAACATTTAGGATCTAGACATTTAGACCTAGTGATCCAGACAGAAGGGTGATCTGTACAAAGAAGATAATGAACCGTTGTGTCAAGAATTTGCAGAGTTTTTCTCTATCTAGTTCTAAATTCGGATTCAGTATGAAAAAAGCAGTTCTCTCCTTTATTCGTCAAATCTATAAAATAAGCCACTGGTAAATTTTTGTCTGATACGTTCACTTTGTTCATTTGGGTGAAGATTGAGGAACACAATAGTTGGTTATTGGTTCAACATGATGATTTAATTAAATTAATTGGAAGATAATAAGGTGTGTTAATCATATATTGATCAATAAATTAAATCAACATCTTTAATCAATGGATTCTCCACCTCGCGAACCATAGAAAGAGTGATTGAATGTGAAAAATTAACTAGGATTTTTTGAAGTATAATACTACAAACGTTGCTAGAAAAGTGGTATATATACCACTTTTCTAGCAACGTTTGTAGTATTATACTTCAAAAAAATCCTAGTTAATTTTTCACTTTCAATATAGCTTTGCGATATAGCTCATATATGAGCTATATCGCAAGAACTAGACCTGACAGCGAAAATCGGGTTCCAGATTTGGATTCAGCTCACCGAAAAACCCCAACACCAACCCTTACCTCCTATGCACCAAACTACACCTTTTATCGTATTTTCGAAGAAAAAGTAGCTATTGTTCTTCAATGTTAAATCTGCTCTAATCTAATAAGGAATTAGATGTCGCAATTCTCACTTCACCGTCGTGTTCAGCGTTGTCAATTCTATAAGCTGAGGAGGTTTTGGGGAGTTATAATAACCAATGATTGGGGGGTATCCATAAATTCGTAAAATGAAACGGTCTGACAAGTACATTTTAAAGGTCTTATCACGCTGAATACGATGATGAAGTCAGATTTGCGGTAGGTATCTTATTCCGTTCTCAAACAGGAGCACTTTGAATATGAAGAAATGTGGTTGATACTTGAGATGTACTTGGACATCATGTTCTTTAATAAAGACGTTTTACATAAAACCGATTATTTCTTCGAAAATTTACTCTTATAACCATGCTGCATGACTGTGGATTTTTTTGTTGGCCAGTGTTATTAGAGGCGGACGAAACCTCGGCTTAAGATTGTTGCATGACTGCAATGCTCAACAGCCTTTGGCAATGAAGCAGCAAACATTGATATGAACCTTCAGTGTAGTTCTCAGTAATATCTATAGGTACTACGACCACTCCTTGGTTGTGGTTCAGTTCTTACTCGCCTCTTTCATGAGATTTCATTCTTACATTCAACCATCCAAATTGTTCATCCGTAATTCTCAAACAATAACTTACTTGCAGGCCCCCCAGTCTATCCGCCTCATCGGCATTCCCGGAACGCATGTGTGGTCGTTGCAGCAATCAGGGGAGAAATGGATACGCAAGGATATAACTACTGGCAGGTCAAAGATCCCGTTTGTGCACTGAGTCATGACGCGCCGTTTTTGAGCCTGAATGGCACAATCGGAAGGTTGTAAATCCTCAGAGCGGAATTAGCCAACATTAAAGGCCATTAGGGGCTCATCCTTTATAAAACCGAACGATCTCAACAAACAATTTACGAGCGCGTTGAAAACTTGATAAAACGTCCTTCCCGTGTTTGGCTCATTGTGACCCCCAACGAGCCTCGTTACACGGGTGTACAAGCAATTAATTTAATAATTTTAGAAAGCTAGTATTATCCTTGTTGAGGGGCCACTTGGAGCTGACCCTTGTAATTTTATTTTGCCAAGTTGTTGCCTTCACCTGAGGAAGCTTGAGTTTACGTCCTAATGCACGGGCTCTACCTCATTTATAATCGAGTGGTCAGCTCAACTAGTTTTAGCATCTCTAATCACTGTTATTGAGGCGGAATACGTGTTCGGAAAGTTTCGTGTTTTCTACTTGATAAATATGTGGAGAGTCTTAAATTCCTCACGATCAAAGCTTTGTATTCATGCAAGAAATCGAATTATTATTGGTCAAAATCGAACCAAACATCCCCTTAGCGCGCCATCCCCCCCCTCTGGATCCGCTACTGATTTAAAAATCTTTGGGGAGGAGAAGTGTATTAAAGTGTTATTGAACATTTGCATTTTGAATTTAGGATTATGATAGGAACAGTGTGGCGATTTTCAATAACTTGCAATTTATGTTGGAAGACTTGGAATTTTGTAATACCGATAGGTTATAGGTACGTCCATGGTGCGATGTCTGAGGAAACCTGTATACAGCCCATCCATTGTTCCTTCGCATATTGGATATTTTCGGGTCTACTGGCTTACTTGTGATGGTTTGCTGTTCCTCTGTTCTCGATCTTTATGTTCGACCGCTCCGGGGATAGACGGTTCTGTGGAAACACAGACCGGATACCCCTCTGGGTGGGCATCTTGCCTAACCTCCCTTGAACAGGGGAGCTCAGCAGCCATACATTAGATGGTAGCAGAGTGTGGTTGCTAGGTACGTGCTGGCTTTGCCTCGATACCTCCTCCACTATTTTTTTGGAACTTTGAGGAGTTTTCCCAGAAGGGACTCCTATATAGGTATCAAACCCATTTTGCGTATGAGCATTTATATTGGCATTGTTCAATTTCTTTCTCTCCTCCAATTTTCTACATTCTAATTTCCATGTTTCTAAGTTTCATTGGGTTAACCGATGGAGATTAACTCCATACCTTGGAGTTTTCCAGTTGTTTGTCCTGGATTGGAACTCCATATTACTTCCAGTCCCGCTTTTTTCCCTGGCATACCAGGTGGGAGTGTGATGGTTTGCTGTTCACCTGTTCTCGATCTTTATGTTCGACCGCTCTGGGATAGACGGTTCTGCGGAAACACAGACCGGATAACCCTCTGGGTGGGCATCTTGCCTAACCCCCCGAGAACAGGTGTGAGAATTTCCACCGAAATATTACAGCAGCTCAAGAAAAATCATGAACCGTGATCTAAATTATCTTTCGACTAAGTTAATAATGAAGGGAGTAAGTAGATAACAGTAATTTGAATTTTCTTTTGCAACTTACGTATTCGGTGAAGGTTCATTCATTATCTAAAAGTAAAAAGCACTATCTAACCTTCGTTAGACCAAAATCGTCACGATACACCCATTTTTGTTATACTCGTATTTCACGCAATTGCACTTTCGACGTCGGATTGTAAGACGAGTTTGAGATTCCCTGTAAGAGGCAGAAGAGGCGCAAGTATCGGGTAGCTCCATTGGAGATGGACGGACCACCTACCAGGGTCGGCTGCCGCGGAATGAAATTTGTCATCGGTAGCCCGTTTCACCTACCGCATTCATAATTATATTTCTCTAGAGATGCTGGAGATTCTGTCACTTGTCCCCGGAAATGACTTATGAACCCAACTTATGACACCCCCGAGAGAGGGCTCCATTGTGTTTTCTGAACGTAATTTGATATTTACACGGCTATACATGATTTTTGTATTGTAATCTCCCGCAGCCCTCGGACCAACAGACCTTGTCCGTGACGATTGTGAAACCGGATGTGGTGGACAACTGTACAACGAAGTGGTTTCTCTTAGTGAGTTGTAATTAACATGACTAAGCTCTTACTAATCTTGTACCCCACATTACTCATTCTAATGGGCGTGTAAGCAGTTCATATCAACTTAATTTGCTGTAATTTCTTTGTTGCGAGAAGGTCCAAACGCCCCACTTACATGTAAAACGCGTACACCGTGAACCTTGGGACGATAGCTCTAGGATTTCACTAAAAACTTACTCAGTACAGTATAATACAGAGAATGGTGGACGTAGAGAATATTGTTCAATTTTTATTGGACAGTAAGAAGTGTTTTTGCTGTTGCTGGAAAATAATACACCCGTGAGAAAATAACAAGTTAAAGACAAGTGACAATTTTTATTATTACCCCTTCGATAGGAATTTATTCATGTCAAGGCTAGGTGTTCTCAAAATATTAAAATGTAAAAAAAATAATTATAGAATTTGTGTTTAGCTGAATTATAGAATAGTAATTAGCTGAATTTGTATTTAAGCATCCTAATAATGTGCAGTTTGACCGTCATTTATCTAAAATTAAGAATTAAGAAATTAAGATCCCTCGTCTGCCCAACCAGACCTGATGAAGTTTCTAGATCCTCTACTGTTCTCTGTTATGTTTCTTTGTCTCATTTCATTTTCAGTACTTCTTCTCATGATATAAGCGTTGATTACAGGTATTCTACAACTTTTAACACCCGAACGTAGCTAGAAAAGAGGTATATGAGCTATATATCAAAAACTAGACCAGATGGCAAAAACGTGTTTCAGAATTAGATTCAGCACACCGAAAACCCCCAAACCAACCCTTATCACCTCTGCAACAAACAACACCTTTTTCTTGTTGGCCAGTGTAATGTGTCCAATTTTTAAACCCGTGTGTGCCAAATCCTTGTCACCAATTATTTGCCATTCGGCGTCTTCACTTGTGTAACACAATGAACTTCAATAATTCACCGAAAAACGGAAATGTAATGAATGGGTTATGATTCCACCAGTGTTTGAAAGGTTGTTGAGTGCAACAAAAGTTATTAAAAAAATAATGTATGAGCATAACGATATTCCCTTTACACCCATAGCAAGAATCTATTCTCCTCTCCTACACGGCAGACTATAAACGTCTATTGGAATTGAGGTACTTTCTCAGTAGCACAAGTCTGTACAGTCATCAACGACGAGATGGCCTTTCGCTGATAGTCATACTTTGAGCGGTTATCCGATTCATAGTTGTGTAAGTAACTGCATCTAAACGGTGCAGCTTTCTCCTCGAAGCGATTGTGAGCTTCGTGGAATCGTTTTAGGAGTATGAAACAGTTTCCTGCATCTATCCCCTGTAAACCCGACCTCTCCCATTTTCTCACCAACTTTATAGAGGCTCGACGACCGTCGCCTAAACCACCGATTACGGTTATCGAATAATGGGTTATAATAAAAAGCTGTTTAGCTCGAACCGATGTTGTTTCATCGAATAATGAGGTGATCATCATGTGTTTACATTGGATTTGAGTCACGATTGATCTACGAAGAGTCCCTCGTTCCGAACCGTTCATTTCGCCTTGTTTTCTTTCGCAGGGCTTTCGTCCCTTTCGTGAACGGTCTCGGGAGAGAGGGGCACGCCTGGGCAATGAATGCTACATCATATCGACTAAATCAGCTTTGAGAGTTGGAATAACTGTGATTCATTGTTGTGTGACCCCAATCCAATTGTTTGTTTGACTGTTTACGTTCGGTTCGTGAGTCGGTCTTGCGCAACGGTCTTACTCTCAGCTACGTGTCAATCGTGAGGGCTAGTCGGTTCCAACTTGCACTATTTGCTCTGACTTTGTAATGGATTTTTTTTCTCTTTTTTTTCAGGCTGTGCTCTTCAATACTGACTGACCACTACAGCTATATATTTTCCAGCGTGATAAACTGTTGTATGGACAACAATACTGCCCCATCTACTCTGTCAAAACATGGTGAATATCATAGTGAATATCGTGGGGTTAGTGCAAAAACTACCAAAAATAATTTAAGCTAGTGGTTCTCTAAACACTACAATTTTGGGCTCATTCAATGTACATCGTTCACAATATTACTCACCATACTAATATTACCATATTCTGCAGTGCATCTCCATAAAAAATTACGTATTACTACATGAATACGGTAAAGCCCCCCCAACCACTTGGGTACTTGTGTGCTTTTTACCCTCCGTTGCAAACGATGGAAAAAGCAAATTACACAGGTCTACAAAGCAAGTATTTTTGAATGTTTTTTGTATTTTGATACCTAGCTGATTTCGATGTAATTTTCACCGCTGACTCCAAAAATGCAATCCATTTTGTCTTATCACGTCAGGTTATCTCACAAACAAGGGATGTATTATGAAGAAAAAACTATTGTCAAATTGAATGTAACTATCGCTTAAGAAACAACACACCCAAACCCTTTTTTTAAAACTTTTTAGGAGATACAAAATACTGTTTTATTCCAACACTACCAGTAATGAAACACTAAAATTACTATTTTGAGCATCCTGTAGTCTCCCTAGAAGTACCCTACCGTGATTTATGATGCATTAATGCTCCGGTTGAAAAAACGTGAGGGTTAGATGATGTTGACTTAAGAAATGGTAGAATCGGAGAAGTTGATTCAAGAGTTTTTTCTTCGTCCTAATTTTGTTGTTGACATGATTGGGAAATAAATATGATTTTTAGAGTTTCCTACCTGTACAGGTACTTAATTGAATCACTAGTTTAGAAAATACAGCAAAATGGTTACAATGATCACTACACTATCTCATTAATTATAGAGAAAAGCAGATTTTAATAAGAACAAACAGTCTCAATCGTCTACTTGTCATGATAGTTGTGAATATTAAACATAGATTGAGAATTCAAGGGTTTCGCTGAGCCAAAATCCTAGGTAGAAGTTGGACTAAACTTGGTAAGATCCAATTTGGAGTTCCGCCTCACATAATAAATCAAACATTTTTGTGATTTTTGCGCTTTTAGCGGCCAATTTTCGAAAGTCTGACGACGCTACGCTATCCAGCGTATAATTTGGAATTAGGAAGTGTCTCAGATTTATTTTGGCCAAATTGTGGGTTAGGCTGTGTTGCTTCTCATGCGATGTTTTGTTTCTTAAGTTATAGCTTTTATTGAACATTTCAAAGAAATACAACATATTATTACAAAATGTGCACAATTTTCGAGTCAAAAGTCCTTACCTATAGCAGAGCTTTAGGTAAGCTTTAGTAAGCTTTAGCAGAGCTTTAGTAAGCTTTTTAACATCAGGCAGTAGTCCACTATCATATTGACTCTCCATCGTCCCTGGTATCTTCTTTTAACGCTCAGCTGCAAGGATTTTCTCATTGGCCACTCTTTTGGTTTATTATCTTCAATAATGAACCATTGGAATCGACCAAGGAAAAGTGTTTTTTAAATTTATTCAATGTAGCTTCTTAGCACGACGTTCCTTCACAGAGAAAGCATTTGAACTTTGTGTAACCACTCTGTTGATCAAGAAACATTCAAATCCCATTTGTCCATTTGTGAACGGAGTAACAAAGTTTGTTTAGAAACAGTTCAAAATTCTTCACAAAATTCTTTTAAATGGACTAAAACGTTCTCAAACTTAGTTTGGAATAATTTTGAATTTTAGTCATATTATATAGGGCTTTTTACGATAAAGACATCAAATAGCAAACACTGTATGTTGGTACCAACTGAATAATTTCCTATCTTCACCACGAAAAAATCCAAAACACAATGTTATTCTGTAACAGTAAATCTTGCTCTTGTATTGATGCTGCGCTAAGTAATTACTTGGATGGGAAAATGTTGTTGATGTTGAGGGATGTCGAGGGTCGGTCAAATGACGGTCAAACTGAATCACACACACTGAAAATGTTGTTCTACAGCACAGCAGTGGCTCTCTTACACATTCCCAGGACAACGCGCGGATAGTCAATTGGTGTTTCAATATTACATGAGAAGTCATTTCGATGTTGGCCAGGACGAAAGCGAGCCAAGTATACCGTATAATATGGAAAAATATCAATCTCTCAAGATTTTTGTTTTAAGTTGAAACCTGACGGATGAGTAATACGTTTTACCGATTTAATTGATACGTATCG
The DNA here is from genome assembly GCA_963920205.1 of Stenodema calcarata. Classification (NCBI taxonomy): domain Eukaryota; kingdom Metazoa; phylum Arthropoda; class Insecta; order Hemiptera; family Miridae; genus Stenodema; species Stenodema calcarata. The sequence goes on from OY986055.1 coordinate 26,477,192, forward strand.
ACGCCGTTCCGCCCGTGGCTACTCACCCTAGATGTGCTGTTTATAGCGCGGTGTGAATAAACAGCTATTAGTCACCCTGATGCCCTGTTCAACTTGAATCGATAAATCCCGAAAATTAAAGCTGTTCACCGAAAAATGAAGAATGTTTAACCGACAAAAAATTCCTCGGGAGGAGGGGGCGCAAGATAGTAAGACGTGGTATAAATCTGTCATCAAAATAATGATTAGGTAGCTGTTGATAGATTGAGGACGGAGGTGTTAATTTTTTGGTCTTTCCCCAACACTTGAGGCGCAATTGGTTATCAAAACAGGACCTCTTAAAATTTTAATACCCTCCGGTATGCTTTTTGATGGATCTCATCCTCTTCGAAATGGGTTGTTTTTTCTCACCAAGTTAGTTTTCAAGGTGTTGATTCTGACCAACCCTGTGAAACTTCCCGGTAGTAATTGCTTGTCTTCGGGGCTCTTCCCTATTTTATCTCAAAGGTATTTTATCTGTGATATCTATCTTCGGCAATCAGCCCGAGCTTTGGTTTTCTATGTGCGGTCAACGCTTTTTGGAGTGGCACTCATCTCGTATCATTTTTAAAGGGGCCTCCCTACCCAATAATTAAGTTTTCCCCGCTCTTAAAACACATCCACTTGGGGGCGTCAAGTTTGATGTAAACTGATAACAAACAATGACTAGTCGAATTCGGGTGACGCGTCCATCAGTGGTGATTGCTGCGTGAACAAAACATTTTAACCTGTCCGTCAATTTGGAGTAGCTTTGATTTTTGATGGACATTAGATGCATACATGATGCATCTATCAGGACCCATCGGTTCGCCTAACGGAAAACTCCGTCACAGAAACCTTATACCATTGTGGACGTTGGGCCTCCATGTTTTAGTTGTTATACCTTCTAAAGGTTTACAGCACATTTAAACTTTGACGTTTTTATACTTTTCAAAAATGAACCTTATAAGTCAGTAGAAAAATAATATTACGCTTTGGATTGTGCCGTAAATAATCTACTAACAGTCACCGGATTGCCTGTAGGAGGAGCCATCACCGGCATTCAATAAATCCATCACCCATCACTAAGAAGAGATATCAATCAGCCCAATAATTATTCTCCATAACCTGCTATTCGAATGCCTCACTTCGGCACATGGCCAATTTTCGCTCTACATTCCCGACATCTCTCCCCGTATCTCACGCCACATTTGCTGCTCTGTTCTTCTCCGCCGCCGTTTCGACGACATAGTTCCTATAATTGTAATATCGGAAAATACCAAACCAGTATTTCCCGATTCAATCATTTTGGAAGCGGATGGACGAAAATCGCCTTGGATTGATCTTCTTATCTATACCCCAAATTTTCGCCAAACCAACTACCGTACGTATAAGTTTGCCGCCCATCAGGTTATTGACCAAAAACCCTGGTTGTTTTATTTCAAAGAACTATACGTTCTTTACAGTTTCATGTACCTGGAAGAGAATTCGTAGTGGAAGTTTCTCGAGACTTGGTAGAATTCGCCAATCAAGAGACCACGTTGCGCCCTCGTCAAGGAGATCTCAGTCCAAGTTTTTCCTAGTTACTGGAAGCCTTCGAACTGGTTCAAATATTAATATTTGATCAGCTTCCACATTCATTCCCAGAATTGCAAAGTTACCTTGCTGAACATAGTATTACGCTGCAACACTCTAAGAACCCTCAGTGTCTTCTCTCTCTTATATCTGCTTCAAGATTGCTGTCGTATACCTATACCTTTATTTATCTGTACCAAAAAAGAGCTATCCGTTCCTTATCTTGAGAATATCGTTAATTTCTTTGTTTTACCGAAGTGGGTTTTATTTATTCATTTACGAATTTATCCTGAGAATATAGTTAATTTCCTGTTTTACCGAACTGTATTTTATTCATTCGTTTAGAAATTTATCTTGAGATAGTTAATAGTTAGTTTTGATAGTTAATTTTTCCTGTTGACCAATGTGTATGTAATTTTCATCCATATTACCTACTTCCAAATTAAAAACAAATAAATTCCTCTCGGTACAGGATAGTGGATGTAATTCACGTCCTAAATCAGGATTTATTGCAGGTTTTATGTTTATCAATCGTTTCCCAAAAAAATAAACTGAAGTGTACCAAGAAAGCACTCCCTCCTTCCTACTCATTATCTAGAGATATCTTATTTTGGAACTTTAAGTAGAAAATGACTCAATCATTCGTTCAGCCAGATTCGAAAGATGTTTTTAAAAGTACTGGAATGTTTGGCGTGTGTTAGTTACTGAAGATGTTCGAGATTTCCAGAAACTCCCAATTCGAAAACGTTGCCGTAGTTTGATCCCAGGGTTCCCAGTAGCTCTCTCTAGGATTCTTCATTTATCTGATTCGAAAGAACGAAAGATTAATTATGTCGAGCTCCGAATCTCCTTCGTACAAAATCCTCAAGATTAAAACGGTGCAGCGACGAGGGCTAAGGAGCTAATGAGGAAAGAGGCCCTGTGTTTCAGTCAGCGTTACAACTTTCGGATGAATGTAGTGAGCGTATCACCTTTTGGATCTGATTCCACTACTTATGTTAATGCTACTGTTCCCATTGGTTCCACACCCCGCCCACACGGTCACTGTTTTTCCGTTCGATAAATCAGGTTCCACCCCAAACTTCGTACACTTACCCGGGCCAGACATGATACGCCTCATAGCGAATTAATTACGACCTAAATAATCTTGATTGTAGTCGCTTGAACACTAATGAGGTAATTTCTTTCGCACCTTGTAGGAAGCTGAACGAAATAGATTTATTTTCAGATTGAATTCGGTTACTTTTCAATGAACGAAATAGGATTTTTGTTGTTATGTCAAGTTCTACAAGCGACCAACAATAAGAAATGTCACCCTTGACCAAACTTTCTTGAAATGTCAATCTCAAATCCTGCTATCATGTCTAACAAGGTAGCAGAATCAGTGTGATCACATGTGAATGGGGAGGATCGTTTATTGGTGCCTATGTTTAGTTGGGATAAGTCCATTACGTGGAACATACCTTCTCATTACAAATAGCACCCAATGTTGTATAGATTTCCTACTGACATTGAATATGTGTCACCTGAATGATGTTATAGTATCAAACAATAAGGTCTTCAGAAAGTTACGGGTAAAAACAGAAAACACATGAAAAATGTCAGAATAATAAGTATTTTTGATTTTTTGATTTTTCTTATTGGCTGTACATATTTACAATATAGAATAATTCAAAATTAAACACTCCTTTCCAATATTGACAATGGTCAAAATGATTCCGTCGCACTCTTGAGGTGGCGTTTTTAGTCGTTGTGCACTGGTTCTTCTGTTCTCGACGTTCTTCTGCATATAATGAACAATCCATTATCTTGGGTATCTTCTATTTCTCCACAGTGGTCGCAATTCGGGCTGTCCATTGCTTTGATTATATGGTTTCTGTTGAATGTACCGTGCCCTGTTTGGATCCTTACGATTTGCACAATATTCCGTATTTACATCTGGAGATTAGTAAACCAATGTTCGCATCGGACAATGAGCAGGATCTTGGAGTGGTGGTCTAGGGAGATCTGATCTGCTGCCACTCTTTAATATTTGCCTTTTATCGCAGAAGGAACAGCAACCTTTGGGTCCTTATCTTGGAGTGTGGCTCCTAGTTTTGCGGTAACATCCGCGTTATCATTTCCTTTGACGTGTCTCTGGTGCCATTGCACGTATATCACCATCTCCGAAATTCTTACTATTGCTTTATATTCGTTGCTCCTCACCCCGTCGAAGTAGAGAAGAGCTAGATATCCGGCTTTTGAGACAGTGAGTATTATCATCCGTGTAATTCGTGTCTCATCCCAATATCAATTCCCACCATGATGGCGTGTAGCTCTGCACTACACATCTGAAAGGATCCAGGCGACCTTTGAGAACGAAATGAGGATTTAAATGATAGTAGTACGTTGATACCAGTTCCTAACAACCTGTGAACGTGTATCGTGGCCGGATGTGTTGGTAATCTGCAGAGTTCTGAGATAGGATAATCATTTCAATGGAGCCAGTAAAGTAAGTACGAATTATTTGGATTACTGGTTTAGGCACATGGAGAAGCTCTTGTTGCATCGCCATCAAGGAAACTCATTCCCATATTTCAGACCTGCCTCAGTTGAAATAATTGAACGTTGGCATTGCTTCAATCACTCACAGAATATTACTATACAAATTATGTAGTTAAAGTGTTGTAGCGGTTCAGTCAACCTATGTAACGTAAAAGTATCTTCTTGGCGACTGTCAATCTATTACAGCTGGACGTCAAAAGACCAGGTCCCTCTATGGGAAGACGAATAATACAAGAGCGGCAACTCTTGTGAATGGCGAGTTGACCTTTCTGGCTGACTGCTTCCCAAAGCCTCACGAGCCGCTCAGCACGAGTCAGACACGCGTCCCTTCATCTCATCGCTTGATCAAGCACGAAATCCAACCTGGAAATCTCGTTTTTTTTCAACTCCGCTGGAATCAGAGCATCTTCATTACAATTTATTCATCTCACGTTCGGAGTTGTTGGATTCACTTGATGTTTTGTGATGCCCTTATCCAGTCGCATAGTACATTTTATGTTAACATTCTCATACTCATCCTACATGAAATGTCATTCACAACCATAACTTTGAGTACCTACAAAATAATTCGTGAATGAATAGGGAGGAATGAAGTACCCTTACAGAAATGCACCATTGGCGGTTCAATGGTTTGATAATTAAAAATTAGTGATTAGCACTGATTATGAAGTGATTTCTAGTAATAGGCTGGTGTAATCACAAGTATTTTATCATACGATCACTGGAGTGTCCAGTGATGAATCACTAGTGTTAATCACTGCTAATCATCAAATTACTGGACGATCAGTGATGCATCATTCGTAAGAATCACTGCTGAATAACTGAAGTAATCAGTGTAATCATTTACATGTATTACTGGCTGATTGTCAATCACTGCACATTCACATGAGTAGGCTTAAATGAATCACTGGCAGGCATTACGGGTGATGTGTTTTAACCATTGGCCGGATCACTGATTGATCACTAGATAAAGTTCGGTGTGAGCACTGACAGCACATGGTATTGATTTACTATAAAATTGACCACAAATGTGGATGTTTTATTTCATATTGGCAATGCTTTCAACATTTAATCTCTTTCGAGGGAATTGACGACAGGGAAATCATAAAGCTTACGTGACCTGGGAATAGGTGCCATAACTTCTCAGGGGAAAAAGCAACGCACTCAAGATCCTGGGCTTCAGGTCCGGTTTTCAGTATTCACGTTTTACACGTCTTTTACAGTATTTACAGTTACAACTATTACTCGTTTCAATTTGATTAAGCTAAGCTGTGTTGTATACGAGTTAGGTATTCCTAACTATTCGTTAACGATTGAATCACTGCAGAGGCAGTGATTAAGGCAAGTGATGCACTAGCGATGCACTAATGATTGATTAACTACATTTTTAATAATTCCAAGTGATTATTGCCAGTAATTTCCCTTTAATGATTCAATCACGGCAGTGATCCGCCAAATAATCACTGGTGTCACTGCAGAGATTGCATCACCACATTTTAGGCAATAGGGCTAGCCATCGGGGTTAGGTACCTATTTACATAGTTTTTAATTGAATGTTTTTTTTTCAACCGATATTTTTGTAAATATCGATATGTTTGATCGATACTATCGGTTGCTCGTATCGATACTGAGCTATACGATAAATATCGAAATATCGATATGTTGGCTACCGACGGCCATCCCTAGTAGGCAAGTCGACAAGTGATGCGTCGGAAAAATCCGCACGACAAAATTAATCGAGAACAGTGTTACTAACACAACAATTATTTATAATCCATGAGACAATCCATGGAAGGATCCTTGACGGTCCTATTTGGAATACCCAATTCCGTGGTGTACGAGTAAAACCCGGCTGATGCTTGAGAAAATATATGAGATACGTATTCACTGTGATCTCATTGTGCGGTATCCCAGGCCCCAGTTAGTTATCCGTGCAATTCATAAATCCCTTACCCAAATCCATCCGACCTGAACATTTTTTCCCATCCGAGCGGTCTGATTCGAACAATTACCCTCGCGGAATGGCCTCTCAAAGATGCCAGAGAAGACGGGGAATTTCCCTTTCCAAAACAATGGCATCAATCCGATGTCTTACAACCCAATAAATAAAACGAAAAGAGGATCAATCCGCGGGGGGAAAAAAGAGTCTCGAGTTTGAAATAACAGCTTTTAATTAAGATTCCGATCCATTGTGTCGGAGCTCTTGGCACTCGAACGTTATCCTTCAAAGAGCTCATCCCATCAATCCTGAAGGGTTAGAGCTCACCGGCGGATCCTCACCCGCTTTTTGCTCGGGCGAAATTGAAATAACTTGGCCATTAGCGACCCAATCCTTCGGTTTTTGTTCAAAGTGCATTTCCATAATTTGTTGTTATCGATCGATAGTTAGTTCAAAGGAAGAGTTCGTATCGGGAGGAATTCCGTGCAATTTGTCAATGTCTGTCCGTCTGCCTTGTAGAGTAGGGAATTTAACGCTTCAACATCGTTATTCATCAGCATATTATATGATATAATATATATTACACTGCATATTATACTGCATCGTCTCATTCTACTAGGACACTCAGGCTTCCAGACTTCTCCGGCTTATATGCAGAGGATTTGGTCTATGCCGTGCGTGGTCAAGACTCTGATACTGTCTCTGAACGGCTACAGATTCTATTGAAAATATTGGGCCAGTGGTGTACAAAATGGAAAATAAAAATTAACTCCTCAAAATCAATTTCAGTCACCTACACGTACAAAAAACAGTTCACCAAACCCATCCTCAATTACCGACAACAACCAATACCAAACACAACGTCTCACCGATATTTAGGAGTAATCCTATATCAGCACCTTACATTTCACGAACACATTTCCGAGCTAATTAAAAGACTGAGAACCCGCTGCTACCAACTCCGATCACTACTACGCTCTCCGAGTGTCTCACTGTTCAATCGTATGCTGATGTATAAAACACTCATCCGGCCAATCTGGACGTATGCAACAGAAGTATGGGGAACCTGCTCGAAATCTCAATTCATGAGGCTCGAGCAGCAGCAAAACGCCATGCTTCAAAGACAAATAGTCCATGCACCATCTTTTGTCCGAAATGAGACTATCTACACCGATATAAAACTCGAATCACCAAAAGAACTCCTGACCCGACACTCAATCAACTTCCACCTCCGTCATGAAGACCACTTCAACCCCCTGGTTGCGAACAGTTTTCAGTTACCACCCTTCAGACGCCTCTCCAGACCACGATACAGTTCAGTCATGTAGGAAGTACAAAATATCGGTGACGGTACTATCAAGTAGGTTCACAAGGACTAATGCCACGATGTCAGCCTAGAACAAGTGATAATAGTGAGATATTTACTCTTTCCGTCAATGAGGTATGTTACATGTACAGTAATGGTCTGAATAATAAAAAAAACCCTCATGACTACAATCGAAGTCGGTGAAATCGTAGTCATAGCCAAAAGACGTCGTAAAAGGACACTCAGGACTCTCTTTTGGTTTATTATCTTCGATAATGAACCATTGGAATCGCCCAAAGAAAAAATTTTTTTAACCCCCCCTCAAAATTTGTTGGTTTACGTTTCAAGATACGTAGATTCAGAAAATCGAATAAAAAAACTCTGCAAATTCTTGACACAACGGTTTATTATCTTCCTTGTGCAGATCACCCTTCTGTCTATACCAGACTGTGTTGCAAATCGGCACCATACCATATTCTCACCGTACTCATACCATACCATACGAATTTCTTTTCTGTCTTATCATACTGTACTAAATCATACATACAATAATATACCATACCATACTCATAACATGTCATACAAACCGAGTGAATATTGAAATGTCATCCATTTCTGACCTATATTTAAAATTTCAAGTATCTAGCTCATCATCAAAATTTAATTTGTTTAAACAAATAGGTATTATTTAAACAATTTTACAGACAAGAAAACGAGTGAATATTGCATTGTGATCCAGTTCTGAACTATTTTTAAAATTTCAAGTCAACAGCTCATCATCAAAATTTAATTTGTATTATTACAAAAAAAAAATTTTTTTTCTGTTGAGCCATTAGTAGTTATATTATTCTGTGATATCTGGGCCATAGGCTAATACCATTAGTCATTAACCCATAGTACTAGTATATAACAACCACTGGGTTGCAAATATATCACAAGTGTCATACGATATAGTGTATAAGTCTGTAATGTGCAAACTTGATAGTGTATACCACAATAAAGTTGAAAAAAACAAACAAACAAAAAATTATTACAAAAAGGTATTATTTAAACAATTTTACAGATGAGAAACCGAGTGAATATTGCAATGTGGTCTATAGTGCAATTGCCCAAATCCGCTAGGATACACAGATTTGGTACCTTTGGTCGAGCATTATGCTGGAAAAACCTAGTTGTATCTCTACCTGTATTCAGTACATAATTACATAATATTTCCTACACAATGAGGGTACATGAGAAAATATAACCAAAAGGTGTAATAAAGCATCAATGGTATTAACTTAGGGGGGGGGGGGATATTAGGGTGGCTGTTCCTGCTGCCTAAACGCCTGACAGTACATACCTAACGCCCGTTTGACTTTTTATTCCAAGGGGTTAGCTTAAAAGAGATTCTACGAAGGGGTTAGTAGGAGTGTGTAGGGATGAGTAGGGAAGTGTGTGGCGGTGAGGGGATGGTTGGTGCCCCAGATTCTCTCTCTCTTGCCAGTGTATTTACTGGAGGCGCGAATCGTTACGGCTCCCGCAATGCACCAAACAGTTGGCCCTCCGTCTTCGAAATTTCTCCCCGAGGTTTGTTACAGCCTTTTTACCTCGGGTGGATTGCGGTAAAACGCGGGGTTTAATCCATTTCCCAGTCATCCCCAATAGGTCTACTGACTTCCTTGCAAACTTATTCGTCGCAATGCTGTGGTGCTCCGTGAGCTAAAAACATACTTGAAAATTGAGAACTCAGAATATTCGTTGAATTTTGAATTCTCAAATCAAACATTTTATGGAATACATTCCAAAATTGCAAATCGAATGGTTTTTTTTTTTTTTTTTTTTTTTTTTTTTTTTTTTTTTAATAATCGAAAACCAACCTACTACCCTTGGGTTGAGTTAAGTAAATTTTTTTACATTTTTACTTACATTTTTTTTTCAACCGAACATCAATATAAGGGTGATTCTCAGAAAAAGCTCCATTTTTGAGGTCAGAATTTCAAAATAATGGACCTTTTCCAAAACATTTAAAATTTTTTGTGAGTCTTCCTGGAACTATATTGAAGTGTTTGGGACGCCAGCCTGAGCTCAATTCACATTTCCTGACCACAAATTTGAATTTACAAAATTGATAGGGTGGCGGTAATGAGAACTCTATTTTTCTTTGAAAGGTGGTAATGAGAAACGGAGTGGTACGGTAGTGGTTTCAGGATTTTTTTTCTACAATGCAAGACTGTATACCTATAGTGAATATATATATATAGTGAAGAACATGGTGCACAGTTATGGTACACTTCCAAATATATAGAATCACAATTTAGGAGGTTGGCAGGTAGGTACTGAAAACGAATGAATAAAACACCGAATAGTCTCAATTTAATTAAAATTGACAAGTAGGTATAACAATTCAGTCTTTAAAATCAGACGACAACAGTATTTTACTTAATAATAATTAATCAATTCCTAATTATTTCATCTCAGCTCAGGTCAAAAAGAACCCGAATTTTATCACGCAACTTAGGTTGAACATTTGGTAACCTTCAGTCTCATCATCAAATAAATTAGGAAAAAGACATAGTTTGAATTAGCTAAAAACCATCAGGAAAATCAAAATCACAAAACATTTTAAAACCTAAAATCGAGAATCATTAAGAACGTAGAATGGTTTGAACAGTGTTTAAAAGCAAATTTTGCAAAAACCAAATGCTGCTCCCTGCGTATCCATGCTGGACAGGTTGATCTACTGGAACAGGTAGAGGACTGCTTGAGGGAGTTGACTGGGGGGTTATGCTGAGGATTAAAGTCAAATTCTTCTTCATTGCATAGCATCTGGAACAAAATATTGAAATTCAAATTTTAAACGGATTCTGTGCAAGTTTGGCGAAATTTCGAGAACCTTAAGCAAATTTGAACAAAAATGCCAGCTAGAATTTTCAAGAAAATTTGCTAAAAAACACAATATTTACTTTTTACTGTTCTCCCTCCACTTCTTGCGTTGAGTTCTCTTTCCTCGTTTTGAGAGCTGGCCTATCAGCTTAATGCTTCCCTCCTTCTTCCTCTTTATGTAACGCAGCCTTTCTTTTTGTAAATATATTTCCCTCGTTTGTGGGTCCGTCTTCCTAAGTTCTCTTCTCCTTCGATCAGATTCTCTTTTCCTCTCTCGGAGCTGCTCAGGTGTGTATTTTTTGGGGGGGGGAGCCATCTCTGGATGGGTACTGCCTGAGACAAGAGAAAAATTATATATTTAGGTACAGCTGCAGCTCATCAGGTCGAGACCTGAGTGTGCACAAGGAACCTAGACACAACGAACCTAGACACGGAACTTATTAGGCAGACGAAATTCCAGAGGGTGCACTGTCACCTACGCACCCCCACACGAGCTTACACCACTTAGATACCTACTTAATGTAAGGTGAATGCGGCGAAATAGCGGAAAGCCATCTTAAAAGATGAGATTTGACTATTCTGTAGTGTACTGATGATGGTGTAACAACCGAAACCGGTCTACAAATTTATTAAGTTTTCTCGTGGAAATAAGAATTTTTCGTAGAATCTCGTCTTTTATTTTAGGTACCTACTTCTATCTTGTACTCTACTAAGTTTGGACCAACAAATTACTTATGTTTTGTTGAGGTTCGATGTTTTTCAGAAGGCTGAATCGAATGGAATTACAGTCAGATTTCGAAATATCATCCTGACAGAAAATACTATTATATTATATAGCAGAGTACCTGTCGAACAGAAATATTATATCTTGAAACGGCTTGACGCAAGGTAATTATCTCATTATCGCGCGCTTATTATCATTACCGCCGAACAATGAAATATCGGTGGTAATGAGGCAGATTGATGTGCGGTAATGAGAATTCGAGTTTTGAGAGCTTGCTATTGCCATTCTATTAGGACTACAGGTCTAACCCAAAGTTATTTTGAAACGGCTGTAAGTATGGTATAAGAACATGTGATTCAAAAAAATTAATTATAAGTATAACAACAGAACTATAGAAGAGCGGTAATGATATGAATAAAAATACGCACCAGTCTCGCGCCGTTCTTCCTCGCCGTCTGCTAGCAACTGACGTAAGGGCGAGGGGGGAGTTGGTTTCCCGCGTTCCTCCAGTCCTGCCACCCCTGTTCACGTTAAAAGTTGATCGAAATTCCCTTTCTGGAGTTCAGGGTGGGGAATCTTTGATGCTCGCGCGGTAATGAGACTTTTTTCAGATACACAATTCAATATCACTTGTCGAACCACCAAATGGACTTAGAAGATTAAAGAATCTGTTCCTGAGGAGGTCTATATGTAGGCTTTCAGTTTCACGTAGTCTTTTCAACCCTACAACACTTCCCTAGGCCTAGGAGAGAAATTTTATTGAAAAAACTAATTAGATACATGCGGCGGTAATGAGAATTGAGCATTTCAAACTCCTCTAAAAATTCTTTAACGCCGCAGTAAAGTAGGGTTTTTTATTTACAACTCCAGGCAGAGGTGAGGGGAACCAGAGGAAAAAAAGAAAAAACACGTTGGACCAGTACGTTCGGAAAAAACCTCGAGAGACACCATGTTTGAGCTTTTTCTGAGAATCACCCATAATTAGTAATCTCAACAACTCTATAGACCTGTTCCAATTTCGTCACACGGCACAACCTCTGGATGGTGTGTAAATTATATATTACCTAGAGCAATATACATGATAAGGAATGGGAGATCAAATCTGGTTCGGAAAATTGTTCTATTTCATCACTGTCTTTTTACCAACACCTGAAAATACATGGTTCTCGTGCGCCCACCCCTTCCAACAATCTACTGCAACGTTAGCGTTTTGAATGTATTTTTTGGTAACTAACTATTATGCGAATTAGGCGATTTATTAAAACTTGGGTAAAGAAAATGTTTTTATTAAAAAAGGCAATTTGTTACTCTGGAGTGCACTCCACACTCCTTACCCTGATTCAGTTTCTATGATGGCTAATGCTCATGTCCTCGAACAGTTGAGTTGTCGATGATATTAAACTGGTATTGCTTTTAGGGATTTGGCACATCAATTCAACCTGCGCTCTGGTAACTTTTGCATGGTTAATTGCAATTATTTTCTTTTCTTTCTTAAGTAAAGTAAATTGAATTTTAATTTCGGCATAAAATGCCGCCCGCGACCGCTCGAGGGAGTAAAAATTGAGTTTTAATTTCGGCATAAAATGCCGCCCGCGACCGCTCGAGGGAGTAAAAATTGAGTTTTAATTTCGGCATAAAATGCCGCCCGCGACCGCTCGAGGGAGTGAAAATTGAGTTTTAATTTCGGCATAAAATGCCGCCCGCGACCGCTCGAGGGAGTAAAAATTGAGTTTTAATTTCGGCATAAAATGCCGCCCGCGACCGCTCGAGGGAGTAAAAATTGAGTTTTAATTTCGGCATAAAATGCCGCCCGCGACCGCTCGAGGGAGTGAAAATTGAGTTTTAATTTCGGCATAAAATGCCGCCCGCGACCGCTCGAGGGAGTAAAAATTGAGTTTTAATTTCGGCATAAAATGCCGCCCGCGACCGCTCGAGGGAGTAAAAATTGAATTTTAATTTCGGCATAAAATGCCGCCCGCGACCGCTCGAGGGAGAAAAAATTGAGTTTTAATTTCGGCATAAAATGCCGCCCGCGACCGCTCGAGGGAGTAAAAATTGAGTTTTAAGTTCGGCATAAAATGCCGCCCGCGACCGCTCGAGGGAGTAAAAATTGAGTTTTAATTTCGGCATAAAATGCCGCCCGCGACCGCTCGAGGGAGTAAAAATGGAGTTTTAATTTCGGCATAAAATGCCGCCCGCGACCGCTCGAGGGAGTAAAAATTGAGTTTTAATTTCGGCATAAAATGCCGCCCGCGACCGCTCGAGGGAGTAAAAATTGAGTTTTAAGTTCGGCATAAAATGCCGCCCGCGACCGCTCGAGGGAGTAAACATTGAGTTTTAATTTCGGCATAAAATGCCGCCCGCGACCGCTCGAGGGAGTGAAAATTGAGTTTTAATTTCGGCATAAAATGCCGCCCGCGACCGCTCGAGGGAGTAAACACTGAGTTTTAATTTCGGCATAAAATGCCGCCCGCGACCGCTCGAGGGAGTAAAAATTGAGTTTTAATTTCGGCATAAAATGCCGCCCGCGACCGCTCGAGGGAGTAAAAATTGAGTTTTAATTTCGGCATAAAATGCCGCCCGCGACCGCTCGAGGGAGTAAAAATTGAGTTTTAATTTCGGCATAAAATGCCGCCCGCGACCGCTCGAGGGAGTGAAAATTGAGTTTTAATTTCGGCATAAAATGCCGCCCGCGACCGCTCGAGGGAGTAAACACTGAGTTTTAATTTCGGCATAAAATGCCGCCCGCGACCGCTCGAGGGAGTAAAAATTGAGTTTTAATTTCGGCATAAAATGCCGCCCGCGACCGCTCGAGGGAGTAAAAATTGAGTTTTAATTTCGGCATAAAATGCCGCCCGCGACCGCTCGAGGGAGTAAACACTGAGTTTTAATTTCGGCATAAAATGCCGCCCGCGACCGCTCGAGTGAGTAAAAATTGAGTTTTAATTTCGGCATAAAATGCCGCCCGCGACCGCTCGAGGGAGTAAAAATTGAGTTTTAATTTCGGCATAAAATGACGCCCGCGACCGCTCGAGGGAGTAAATTGAGTTTTAATTTCGGCATAAAATGCCGCCCGCGACCGCCCGAGGGAGTAAAAATTGAGTTTTAATTTCGGCATAAAATGCCGCCCGCGACTGCTCGAGGGAGTAAAAATTTATTTCTTTATTTATTTATTTTATTTATTTTTTTTCCATTTCAATTACAAAATAATTACAATAATAAAATAAAATCATATTTCAAACATAAATGTACGCTTATATCATATTGTAGACTGGAAAAATTACTCTCTCTGAAAGGTTAAGAACCGCTTATAGAGAGAGGAGTCAGCAATACAAATCGAGGTAAACTCTGCCTCTTGTTTGGTCAAAAAATAAAATAAAAAATAGTAGAAGTATAGTATAGAAGAAGTACAATATAGACGTAGAAGTATAATATAGTAAAAAAGGTCAATTAAGTTTGTTGGAAGATAGGGGAAAGAACAAAATGCCGCCCGCGACCGCTCGAGGGAGTAACTATTTTTAAAGATACTGTTGTCATACCACTTTTCAAGAGTGGGAAGAAAAATGAGATGACAAATTATAGGCCAATTGCGCTAACTTATACATTAGCCAAAATTTTAGAAAAATGTTTAAAAAAGAGAATAGTGGAATTCTTAGAAAAAAATCATGTTTTTTCTGATAGGCAATTTGGTTTCCGTGAGGGGCTGAGTACGGAGCATGCCCTGTTTGAACTGAATAACTTGATTAGCAGGAAGTGCGACGAGGGCCTTCATGTTTTGGGCATTTTCCTTGATGTGAAGAAGGCTTTCGACTCTGTTCAACATAAAAGCTTGTTAGATAAACTTTATAACAGTGGCATTCGAGGACTACCTTTGAAAATCATTGGGTCGTACTTGGAGGGGCGTTCACAAGTCACAAGGATTGGAAATCACATTTACAGTGGTCCTAAGGAGACTGTATGTGGAGTTCCGCAAGGCACTGTATTGGGCCCAATTTTATTCATATTGTATATCAATGATCTGCTAAATATGAATTTTGATGGCGAAATTTTTGGTTATGCTGACGATACGGCCCTAATCCTGTGGCATGACGATTTTGATGCACTTGTGGGCAAAGCGAGTCGGGAGCTGCTTTTGATTCGACAGTGGTTTGATATGAACTTTTTGTGCCTCAATCTCGATAAGACAAATATTTTAAATTTTTCAATTTCTCGAAAGATTACGACTCACAGCCTTGTTAAGATACATGACCATAGTTGCTCCAGTGTTTATCTTGATTGTACGTGCGCTTCTGTTCCATTTAGTGAAAGTGTAAAATACTTGGGTATTACGTGTGATCGTAACCTTAATTTCAAGTCCCATATTTCATCTTTAATTGGGAGGCTTCGAAAATTGTATTATGTGTTCCGGGTGGTTAGAGACTTTCTTCCTGAAGGGCTGCTACGTACTTTGTATTTTGGACTGGCTAACTCATTAATGAGGTATGGAATAACAGTATGGGGGGGTACATTCAAATCGTACCTTAAGCCTTTGCAAACCGTCCAAAATGGGCTGATTAAGATTTTATTAAAGAAACCTTTTAGATTTTCAACTAATTTACTTTATAAAGAATTTAACGTTTGTAATATTGATAATATTTTCCTAACTGAATCCTGCACTATGGTTTATAGAACAGGTATACATCCCGACAATTTTTCCAATTTGCCTACTACTAGAACTGCCGTTACCTGTAATATTTCACTTCCTAAAATGAATTCAGAATTCTATAAAAGAAACTCTTATATCAGAGCGTTATATGTATTCCTTAAGTTCTCTATTAACCCGTCACAGTTCCCTAACCTTAACCGATTTAAGTCAAATCTTGCAACGATTATTCGTGCAGACAATGTTGTTTTATAGTAACTTTAGTTTATAATGGCATTCTTTAATTGTTGATAAGTAAGTTTAGATTTTTGTTATTTTTAATTTGTCTCTTTGGACTGAGTTCTATTATTTTACTAGGCACTTGATCATCTTACGTTTTCTTGTACATGATCAGGTTGAGCTTTTAGACTCCACCGGAGGCCACAAGTCTTCGACTTATTCTCTCGGTGGGTGAAAAACTGTGCATTTTCTTTTTCTTGTTCTTTGATTTGATCATAATAAGATTATTATTTTAGTATAAATAAGATTTCTGTTTTTTCATTGTACGAAGTGGTTGTTCAGTTTTTTTAGCCAATAAATTATTCTTATCTCTTAAATTATTCTTATCTCTTAAAAATTGAGTTTTAATTTCGGCATAAAATGCCGCCCGCGACCGCTCGAGGGAGTAAAAATTGAGTTTTAATTTCGGCATAAAATGCCGCCCGCGACCGCTCGAGGGAGTAAACACTGAGTTTTAATTTCGGCATAAAATGCCGCCCGCGACCGCTCGAGGGAGTAAAAATTGAGTTTTAATTTCGGCATAAAATGCCGCCCGCGACCGCTCGAGGGAGTAAACACTGAGTTTTAATTTCGGCATAAAATGCCGCCCGCGACCGCTCGAGGGAGTAAAAATTGAGTTTTAATTTCGGCATAAAATGTCGCCCGCGACCGCTCGAGGGAGTTTAAATAAAGTTTTAATTTCGGCATAAAATGCCGCCCGCGACCGCTCGAGGGAGTAAAAATTTATTATTTTATTTATTTATTTTATTTATTTTTTTTTCATTTCAATTACAAAATAATTACAATAATAAAATAAAATCATATTTCAAACATAAATGTACGCTTATATCATATTGTAGACTGGAAAAATTACTCTCTCTGAAAGGTTAAGAACCGCTTATAGAGAGAGGAGTCAGCAATACAAATCGAGGTAAACTCTGCCTCTTGTTTGTTCAAAAAATAAAATAAAAAATAGTAGAAGTATAGTATAGAAGAAGTACAATATAGAAGTAGAAGTATAATATAGTAAAAAAGGTCAATTAAGTTTGTTGGAAGATAGGGGAAAGAACAATATGTTGGTGCCTAATAATAATGCTAGAAGAAGAGCCAGTGGATTTTATTATTTTTTTTTTTTTTTTAATTGTTAGTTACATTAGTTGTAGGAAATTAGTGGAGCTGAACATTGTTTGAAATGAGATAGCTAGTGATTAGAGACTTCCAATTAACCTGAACCACAGATTGCCTGAGACTAGTAGGAAAAGTATTGAAAAATCTACAGCCTATAGAATTATACTGTCGATGAAAGAAACTGGTATTGCTTTTAGGGATTTGGCACATCAATTCAACCTGCGCTCTGGTAACTTTTGCATGGTTAATTGCAATTATTTTCTTTTCTTTCTTAAGTAAAGTAAATTGAATTTTAATTTCGGCATAAAATGCCGCCCGCGACCGCTCGAGGGAGTAAAAATTGAGTTTTAATTTCGGCATAAAATGCCGCCCGCGACCGCTCGAGGGAGTAAAAATTGAGTTTTAATTTCGGCATAAAATGCCGCCCGCGACCGCTCGAGGGAGTAAACACTGAGTTTTAATTTCGGCATAAAATGCCGCCCGCGACCGATCGAGGGAGTAAAAATTGAGTTTTAATTTCGGCATAAAATACCGCCCGCGACCGCTCGAGGGAGTAAAAATTGAGTTTTAATT
Source organism: Stenodema calcarata (assembly GCA_963920205.1). Classification (NCBI taxonomy): domain Eukaryota; kingdom Metazoa; phylum Arthropoda; class Insecta; order Hemiptera; family Miridae; genus Stenodema; species Stenodema calcarata. The sequence continues at coordinate 26,494,743 of OY986055.1, forward strand.
TCGGCATAAAATGCCGCCCGCGACCGCTCGAGGGAGTAAATTGAGTTTTAATTTCGGCATAAAATGCCGCCCGCGACCGCCCGAGGGAGTAAAAATTGAGTTTTAATTTCAGCATAAAATGCCGCCCGCGACTGCTCGAGGGAGTAAAAATTTATTTCTTTATTTATTTATTTTATTTATTTTTTTTTCCATTTCAATTACAAAATAATTACAATAATAAAATAAAATCATATTTCAAACATAAATGTACGCTTATATCATATTGTAGACTGGAAAAATTACTCTCTCTGAAAGGTTAAGAACCGCTTATAGAGAGAGGAGTCAGCAATACAAATCGAGGTAAACTCTGCCTCTTGTTTGTTCAAAAAATAAAATAAAAAATAGTAGAAGTATAGTATAGAAGAAGTACAATATAGAAGTAGAAGTATAATATAGTAAAAAACTCTGCAAATTCTTGACACAACGGTTCATTATCTTCTTTGTACAGATCACCCTTCTGTCTAGATCACTAGGTCTAAATGTCTAGATCCTAAATGTTAGATTAATTATTATTATCAATTATCACTAATTATCAACAATTTTATCAAGTACCTAGTGAAAATTATTATAATTTATTGTTAGGTATTAATAATTCGTATTTATTATTAATAACAATTATTATTAATTATGATTAATTAATACGATATAATTCTGGGGTTTTTAATACTACGTCGGTAATAATTTTTCTATAAAAGAAGTACCTACCAACAAACATTCGAAATTACCTTCATTTCCGTAGCACGAAACGCACCTCAGAACAACAAACTCGGCATCACTTAAGCCATATGATGTTCCAAAGAGCTTGTTAGAATGAAAATGGACCTGTATTTCAACAGTTTGAGTCACGATCGTGTTGTGAGGCACAATCTTTGAGCCGTCATTGTGAACGAACGGCTGGTCGTACAAAGCTGCGGATGGTCTTAAAAAATTCTACGGAACAAACTCTATCTAAATATGAAATAAAAAACATACCGTTCTATATGAATTTTTCGAGATATGAAATTTTCAAAATTTCAAAATTCGTTTTGAACCCCTTCCCCTTGACCTAGGGTTATGAAAAGTTTCGAGGACCATTGTGGGGTTGGTCGAAACCCATAAAAAAAAATTTCGTAATTTTAACTCAACGCTAACTGGGCAAAGTGGCGCGGACGGCGTACGGCGTACGGCGGACGGCGGACGGCGTACGGCGTACGGCGTACGGCGGACGGACGGATTTTTTTTTATTCGATTTTCTGAATCTACGTATCTTGAAACGTCAACCAACAAATTTTGAGGGGGGGTTAAAAAAATTTTTTCTTTGGGCGATTCCAATGGTTCATTATCGAAGATAATAAACCAAAAGGTCAATTAAGTTTGTTGGAAGATAGGGGAAAGAACAATATGTTGGTGCCTAATAATAATGCTAGAAGAAGAGCCAGTGGATTTTTTTTCTTTTTTTTTCTAATTGTTAGTTACATTAGTTGTAGGAAATTAGTGGAGCTGAACATTGTTTGAAATGAGATAGCTAGTGATTAGAGACTTCCAATTACCCTGAACCACAGATTGCCTGAGACTAGTAGGAAAAGTATTGAAAAATCTACAGCCTATAGAATTATACTGTCGATGAAAGAAAC